>CM022709.1:36711748-37085840 GCA_012295165.1 Asparagus setaceus
ACTCCTCGCTGCATATCCAAAAAAAAGGGATAAAAAATATATTTTTCTCACAAAGATAAAAAAAAATATCCCTAAAATCTCAATTCCACACAGTAACAAACTCAGATGGAGCTAAGATTCCACATAAATCTAGTACTATAATAAAAAAAATTACATAAAAATCATCGAAAATTCTAAGCGCTTACAGAGTAAGAAATTCGACGTGGCAAACGAGAGAATTCCATCCAAGAGATCCATAGAGATCAACATAAGGCTTCAAATTCCTCTCCTCGCTCGATAACCAAGCGAACACCACCAAGATCCCTTTGCAATCCCCTCTCTCCTTCCTCCCCCAATAGAATCGATCTCCGTTCCCCCACATCGAGCTAGGGTTTTGCCTTCGACGATCGAAACCCTAATTTCTATCGAATTATTCGAAGGAATAAATTGAGGGAGAAAAAAAAGAGTCTTGAAAGAGAATGGTCGTTTACGCTTACGCTCTGCTCCACTGTTTTTTATGCACTGGATGGGGTTGCGTGCTAAAATGCGCGAGGGTGTGCGTTGGAGAGGCGTACGATGGGGATGGAGGGGATAAGGCTTTGGGAGTTAAAATTGGGCGCTGACGATGCCATAAAGTGGATACCGTTGAAGTGCGCATCGTGGCGCAGTTTAGCGGGGGACCGTGTTGCGGGTACACCCGTGTGCATTATTATATATATATATATATATATATATATATATATATATATATATATATATATACATATGAGAAAAATGGAAAAACTTGGTAAAAGGCTTGGTAGTGATGTGACAAATTTGGCCCATGTTTCCAAATTTTAAAAAATCTTTCTCTCTCTTTCTCTCTCCTCTCTATTTCTCCCTCGGTGCTAGGATTGGATGTCCATTTCACTACCAAGCTCCTTAAGGAACTTGGCATGTTTCTCCATATTCCTCTATATATATATGCATGCTTCTAATTATTTTAGGAATTAGGTCACGATATTGTGGGCAACCTAATTTTCTTTTCGTGCTTGGAGACGCTATCAGATTGTGCGTAAGCTAGTCGCATTAGATGAGATTTGGAGTCACAACAATTATGGTTGGAAAATTTATTGGATGAGTTTTCTTCTTGGTTATTGGTTTAGCTTTGGATATTGCTCAGTAGCTAGATTTAGATTGGTTTTCTCCATTTGTGGAGGAACCAATTTTAAATAAATAAATAAATAAATAATAAAATTGTTCTCGAGAAAATTTAACAATTATTAAAAAGAAAAGAAAAGTGAAAAAAGTGGAAGAGAGTAAAGTAAAAGTGAAAGAGAGTAAAGTAAGTTATTGGTGAACTGAAATTTATACAAAATGATAGTTGGAATGCATGAGGATAATGCATCATGCTCGATAAGTTTTGTAATGAATTAATTGGTTTGTTTTTATGCTATCACAAATTTGATACAAATAATCCTAAACAACAAAAATTTTATTGGCATGTGGACTTGTCAGAAAATCCCAATGTTCTTTCCCTCTTTATGATTAAGTCATCATCGAGATGCAAAATAATTAAAGCAAACTCTCTTTTTAGTATTCTAGACAACTCCTTTCACTAGTGGAAAACTAGGCATCCTTGACGGGCTTTCCCGTCAAGGATGCCAAAAATTCCGTCAGCAATACGTATCCTTGACGGGGAGCCGTCAAGGATACACCGTCAGCAAAAGTCCCAGCAGGAAAGAAACATCCCTGACGGGCAGCCGTCAGTAATGTGTATTACTGACGGCGTTTCCTTGACGGCGCATGCCGTCACTGTTTTTCACAATCGCTGACGGCAAGGCAAGCCCATCAATGATGTTTTGTGATGAACATCATCGACGGCAAAGCCGCCAAGACAAGAAACATCGCTGACGGGCGCATCGCCAACGATGTTTTAACATTGCCGATGGACTTGCCGCCGCTGATGTCCACCGCCGACGGAATGCCCGCTGGATATCAGAATCGCAAAAAAATTATGCTGATTACATTCGATATTCCCTGTACATACAAAACCACACAAAATATTCCACTAACTACATTCCCTGCACATTCCAAAACTACATTCGAAATATATGCAATCCAAATTTCACAAACATCTCTCATACATTCAAATTTCACGAATTTCGTGCACATTCCATAACTAACATATATGCAATCACAAATTTCGTGTACAGTCCATAACTAATTCGAAATTTCCACAATCCAAATTTCACAAACAACAAACCACACAAATAATATGATAAGTTGCTACACGTCTCACAAAAGTTCTACATCCACACATATCATACACAAATACATACCCACACATAAACAAGCTAAATTCCATAAAAGATCCGCATCCATACCCACATATATCTCACAGTTCCAACAAACACGAGTTTAGGATAAAAAGCATACAAGCATATCATAATCTCCCATAGAAAGATGTCCAATATACAAACACGAGTTTAGGATATAACTCACTAAGATAGGGCATCCGCCCCATCTATGTCATCGTCCGCGTTGCCATCGGCGGCTCCATCCCTACGACTCGTGCTCCTAATGATATCATCTTCATTCTAACAACAAACTAATTTAAATTTAGAACCACATATTTAATATTGTGTGTATAATCATGTTTTACGTATATAAATAAGTATACATGTCTACTACTTTCTCCACTACCAGCAAATGCCTTTTGAGAGGCCAAAAGTTCATAATCTGGCTTTGCAGCCGAGTAGGAATCCGCCATCTACAAGATTTCAATATTTGCCTGGAAACTATAGCAAAAATAGCAATAGGGTGGATCACTTGCATAAGCTCCTCCTGAATATCCTCCCATAACTCCTCGGGAATCTGACCATCCAAAAAATTCATCATCGATGTAACAAGCTGCATCGCCTGCTGAGTGCAACCTCCTGCGGCATTTAAGAGGGTCCCGAGGGCATCGTCGATGGCGTTAAAGTCAGCGGAGGCTGGAATGGTGTAGACAACCTCTGAGCTCCAACTCCCATCTACCTGGTCCTCCCCTTTTTGGGAAGTCCACAAACCAAATGGCTCACATTATAATTCTCCTCTCTAGTCAGGGGCTCCTGGCTCTGTGCAACAACCTCAGCATATGTGTTATCCAATACTTCCTAAAAGACAAAAAAGATGAATATAAGAATTGGCATTTCAATAATAAAGAAAATGTAAACCTTCAAGATTAGTTTCAGTATTATGTAATTCATTTGGATAGAGTGGAAGTAAATACACCGTTAAACTTATATATAGATATAATTACATGCATATTCTTGGCGAGTTGTAGCTTTTTTTCTTCTCCTCATCGTCATCATACCCCTTCTTAAAATGAACCATCATCCTCTTATGCAGTTCTGGAAGCCGGATAAAGGGGGCATTCTGAGATTTACAAATTTATTTATTAGTTTTATTTATCAAATATTCTGGGAAGCGGAGAGAATATATATAGAAGATTAAAATATTTTATACCGTTGTCTAACAAAATTGATCCTCAATCCGGGCAAATGAAGTAGTCTCCGTATGATGATCATAATCTTTCTTCCATCGGTTTAGTTTATTTCTCCGACATTTTTTCTTCAATAAGAACAAAGAGAATTTTCGTACAATCTAAAGTATACAACGAAATATACCACTAAATTCAGATAAATAACTTGAATCCAATTTCTATTATGCATTTATACATATTTACCTGGTGCTCCTCCTGGCCCCACAATAATATAAGTGCAGCTAAATGATCTGGGTCAATCCTCGTATCTCGCTTGTAGATCCTCTCCCAGTTCACACTGTAAATTTCGAAGCATTTCTTCTTTATCTCATGTCTCCACTCCCGAAGAGCATGCTTGAACTTTCCCATGTATATAAATAAAAAATCCCACCCTACGGGATTGCCTTCAATGTTAAAATATCTCTAAATATTAACATATAGTTAAGAAGGGCCAATTGACAGAAAAGTAAAATAATTGAAAAAAAGTAGAGGAGCTTACCCAACAATCTCAATATATACTCTCCAAGACATGAAAGGGCTGCTCCTTAGCCTCGTAGTAAGGATTAAGACAATCAATCCTCCGTACCAAGCATCCAAGATATGAGCTAAAGTTGTTAGCCCATTGCTCAGTTGGAATTTCGCTGTGTCCCCACCTTACAATTGCACGAAAGCCATCCGGTGGTAACTTTTTTTAAAATCACTTCCCTGGCATCCTTTTTTCTTGAAGAGTTTATCTCCTACAATAATGAAAAAATATTTGTAGAAGTTATAAATATGTCAAAACTTTTTAAATATTCCTCATATTAAGCCATGAGGCAGAATCATAAGTGCTAAACATCCAATAATTAGTAAAACTATTATCTTTATTCTTAAGCCACTTTCTCCAATTGTGAATCATACCCAACCAAGGAGACTATGTTTTGGACATATCCTTTTAGAGAAATAAGCAAGTAGGTGAGATGTTTAATTAATCTCGATCTCTTATTTAGGACTAGTTAACTACCACCATACACAAGCCTTATTAAAATATCTCATGTGTTTTGAAGAATACAGACAAGATAGTATGTAAACCTTAGGGGACATTTTTATGACTTGTAGGTTTGGTTTTATTATCTTCTCTCTAATGAAATAGAAGGAAATATTTGTTATGCACTATAATACTGGACAAGCATTTAAGGTATCTATAGTAACTAAAAATGTATAAGTTAATAAATGATTAAACTCACCAAATCTTTGTCGATTTTAGTTTTTGCATCAGCTAATATATCATCAATCTACGGCCTCCAATCATCCAACTGTTTTTTTTGGCCAATTTGTATTTCTCCATTTGCTTGAGTCTGTACCCTTCTACAAATGCCGGTAAAGGCCCGCGCTCAATCTTGGGAATGTATGCTTGAAGTACTACTAGAGGATCTGCATATAATGGTACGGGCGAGGATGAGGGCGAGGCTCATCCTCGCCCTCACCTAAAGAAATAAAAAAAATTATTATCGTGCATATACCATGAATAATAAATATTTAACTTAAACTAAGTTATACTCCGATCTCTAGAGATGATGATGGCTCTTCCCCGGTGGATTGGTCTTGATCGGGGCTTTCGAATAGCCTCCTACTCAAGTTTTTAGACATCTGAAGTTGAATAAATATACAAAATAATATATTATAGATGCGGTTTATATTGGCCAAAATAAAAATAAGATATATTATTATGATATTAAAATTTTCATTTCACAAACAGGTCTCAGAGGTATCTGCAAGTTGAATATACAAAAGAAGATATTACATATTTATATGCAATTTATATTATCCAAAAAGTAAATAAGATACATCGTAGTGATATTAAAGTTTTCATTTTACAATTTGCAAACTAAAAAAAAAGTTACATGAAGACCCTACTACAACCAACTACTTTTTAGCTCCTATTAATGTCTGTGATAATATTTGGAATGTCTGTCCGAGTCATTGGAGCATCCGTATCAAACACTAGGTTTTGAGGGTACGAGAATTCATCGATCACTGCATTTGGCTCATTGAAATTGTCTATATAGCTCTCATCACCATCTTCATTGGTAGAAGGTTGAATATAAGCTCTAGAATCCTTGTATAGGACAACCCACTCGTCTTTAACTATAGGATCTTTCACATAGAAACACTGTCCCACCTGAGATGCAAACATAAATTTTTCATCACTATCAAATTCTTTATCGAGATTGACAATTGTAAATCCAAAAGAATCCTTTTGAGTCTTTGCAAAACACCAACAAATCATAAACATAATGTATTTATGTTCATTTGGACCATCATAGCCGTAGAATATCTCCACCACATCTTCCAACCGTCCATAATATGTTATATTATTTTCAACTGGATTCTAATCTCTTCCGTTTGAGAAACATTCCAGTGAGAAGGTAGCCATGACACCACTGTTCTGGATGACCTTCATATCATCAACCTCCATTGTGTGAAATTTGTACCCGTTAACACGATATCTACCATATTGGTTTACGACATAGTAAGGCCGCTGTGCGTGAATCTTTACTTCTTCTAATATTTGGTTATTAAGGACAAGTTGTTCCTGGATCTAAAAATAAACAATAATAAAACTATTAAATCAATAATTACTAAGTTTTTTAGTGAAAAATATAAATATTGCTAAATTTAACAATACTTACTTCATTCTTCAACCAAACAAGGAATTCCTTCATATATCTTTCTTTAATGTCATGTACAACTGTACTACCAAGTAATTTCATTCTTTAGTTTTTCCGATGTTGCCTATTAATGCAACAAACAAGTTATTATTGTCAAATTAAAATTACTAGTTAAATGATATTCAAACTTTTATGTGATATTTTACCTCCGGTACTCCGAGAAGATTTCAAGATTGTTTAATACGTATGCATGCACTTAATCTAACAATAGGTTAGAATAATTTTTATTCATCCCACGAGGATAGAGAACTGTGTTATCCTTATTATCAACAGGTGCTTAAAGTACAGTTTGTTCTCCTCTCATATAACGAGAGGCAAATAAGAGACACTCGTTTCTCATGTAACTTTCAGCTATTGAACCTTCTGGACGAGCTCTATTATGCAATTGACGCTTCATTGAACCCAAATATCTAAAAAAAGATAAATTATCAGGTATAGATGTAAAGATATTGACAGTTAATAGATGTAAAGATTGATAGGTAAAGACTAATGTTTTCCAAATACTAACCTCTCTGTTGGATACATCCAACGATAATGGACTGGTTCTGCTATTGCAGCCTCCTCTGTAAGATGTTGTGTAAGATGAATCATTACTTAAAAAAAGATGGAGGAAAGAGCATCTCCATTTCACACATTGTTTCTGAAACAATTTCTCCAAGTTTCTCAAAGTCACTGACATTTATAACTTTAGAACAAAGCTTTCTGAAAAATCCACAAAAATCAATTATAACCTTCACTGCTTTTTTATTCTGCATAGTACTGCGTAGTGCCACTGGGAGCAATTGATGAAGAAGCACGTGATAATCATGAGTTTTAAGTCCTAATATTTTTCTTTCTTGCACCTGGACATTGTTCGATATGTTTGCGAAGTAACCCTCTGGTAACTTTATTAATTTGAGGACTTGACAAAATATTTGCATCTCAATCTTCGACATCATAATACGAGACGTAGGCAACTCATATCTGTAATTTTTGATATTTTTTGGCTACAATTCGTCTCTAATGTTCAATGCAATTAGATCTTGACGAGCTCGTAGATCATCCTTTGATTTATTAGCATCTTGCAATAGTATGGACAAAATATTATCACAAATATTTTTTTCAATGTGCATGACGTCTAAGTTGTGTTGTATTTTTAGCTCTTTCCAATAAGGGAGTTGAAAAAATGCTAAAATTTGTCCATCCTGAGGGCAATTTTATGACTTCAGCCCCATCACTCACCACTTGTGCTTGTCTCTTTCATTTTGGTATCCTTTTATTAAAACGCGAGTTACTTACTCCAAGTAAATCTTCTTTCCATTAGCGCTTCTTTCCAAACCTGATAGCAGGGAACCTCTCAAGCAAATGTACAATCTGATATTCACCTAATGGACACGGTGCATCTCTCTTCTTAACAGTCCCATAAAAAAACTTGCTCCATTTTTTTTGTTCTGTATCTGTGTTTCAGGTTCAACCACCTTCTGTTAAACCAATAACAAAACTTTTGACTGTGTTACAGATAAAGACCTTTGAATTCTGGACCACACACTGGACCAGCATATATTCCCTTTGTAGACCAACCTGACAGATTCGCATAGGCTAAAAAATCATTAATTGTCCATAGTAAAATACCACAGAGTCTGAAAGTCTGCTTTGCGTGAGTATCATATGTCATAACCCCTTCAGTCCAGAGTTTTTTTAACTCATCAATTAGCTGTTCTAAAAACACATCTATGTCATTGCTTGGTGCATGCTTGCTCGGTATTAATAATGAAAGTATCATATACAGTTATTTCATACAAAGCCAATGCGGTAAGTTGTAAGGCATTAATTCAACAGGCCATGTAGACCAACTGGAACTCATAAGCCCAAATGGATTAAATCCATCACTAGACAAACCTAGTCTAACATGCATGCACTCGTTGGCAAACCAAGAAAAAGTTCGATCCACATGCTTACACGCATTTGCATCAGCTGGATGTCTAACTTTACCATCATCTATACGTTCTTCCATATGCCACCTCATTTACTTAGCAGTGTCTTTATTTATATACAACCGTTTTAGTCTAGGTATCAAGGAAAAATGATGAAGAACCTTTGCTGGAATCTTTCTTTGCTTAAGCATAGACCTTGTTGTCCCATGTGTTGAATAATTTTTGCGTTGTACCCACCGTGATACTCCACAAATTGGACACTCCTGAAGATCTTTGTTATCCTTATAGTAGAGGATACAATTATTAGGGCATGCGTCGATCTTTTTGTAATCAAGTCCTATAACGGAAACAATCTTCTTTGCATTATCATAATTTTTTGGTATGCTCTCTTTTCCATTTGGAATCACTTTTCTCAGCAACACAAGCAACATATTCAAATATTTATCTGCCATTCCGCTAAGGGACTTTATACGCAAAAGATGCAACATAAATGATAATCTGGTGAACTCGGTCCCTCATACAGATCATTTTCATTATCGTCTATTAATTTCATTATCTGCTCAAGCTCCTCATGATCATTCACACCTTCAGCATTTCCTGCAACTTCAGCATCCTCGGTATCTTCAATTTCATCTATATTAGGAACTGTTAACATATTAGCAAGCATCGTCTGTGTATCATCTATCCTCCCATCGGACGTACCGGTGTCCACCATCAGTTCCATTTCTTTAAGACATCCTTCCCCGTGAAACATCCAATATTTATACTCCTCATAAAATCCTGATATTAAGTGTCTATGTAAATCACTTTTATTCACCAACATCAAATTTTTACACCAACAGCAGGGACAATACACGACATCACTATTTAACTTTTGTGGGTCTGCCAAGGCTTACTGTATGAAAGAATTTATTCCATCTTTATATCGACTGTCCCTCCATCTATCAATACGAGGAATATCGATCCATGATTTGTCGGGAACTATCCTCATCTGTATGATATATATAATATTATTAATTAATGAAATTAAGCATAATTAGGTAATGTGAAATTTTGCTATTAACGCATCAAATTAACGGTTGGGTAATATTAACTTTTTTCACAACATCAAGGAAATACAAATTATAATAATCTCGAGGGGAATTGCCGATTATATTTTTCTAAAATCTAATGCTCATATTTTCAATAAGACACTTTAACAAATTGTCATAGAAAATGGACCTATCCCATTAGGAATATAGTAGTGTCTACAACTACCTTTACATACTTTATGCATTTTATTTCTTAAAATTTCGATAGCACCTACCGCTATTCTTCGAAAGTACACTATGTGGATATTATAATGCGTATTAATGATCGATAATAGATCAATACACAAACCAACATATGCTTATTGTACACGAGAACAATGCAAGACATGTTATCGAAATTTTCAAGGAATAAAATGCATAAAGTATACAAAGATAGATGATACACTATTATATTCCTAACCCGCACGAGAAGGGAATCCTCCTAGACAGATCTAATAATTATTGTATGTAGATCATGCTCCTAACATAAATCATGTTATTCTCTTTAGATATAAAAGGATTTTCACATCCAACTAGAATTACGTGCATTTATATTAGAAGAGATTCACATCCAACATTATTAGATGGGAAACTAGGGTAACGACTTTTGATTCATATAATCATGATATATAAGACAATACAATATTATATATCTAACTAAATTGAATGCATCAATAACAACAGAATCATTTATCATAAACAATCACCGCTTAATTAGTTTGATTAGGGTATGGTAGATTTCAAGTAGATGTTAAAAATAGTTTAATTAGAGTATTAGACTTATGGTAATATAATAATGATTGTATTAGTGTTATTTAAGGATAAAGTTCAGTTTACTTTGAATTGGATTAAAATGATAATACAACTAAAATTAGTTTAGTTAGGAGGATAGACTAGAGTCATATAATATTATTAGCATTAGGCTTATATTTATTGAATATCTTTATAGTAATATTTAGGGAAAATTGCTTCTAGCCCCCAAAATAATAATAACAATGCTTCCCCCACCCAAGACTTTTTCAACCCTCCTAAAACCCCCAAAACCAAAAACAACAATCTCTGAGCCCCCAAAATACAAAACCCAATATTTTAAAACATGTGAAGACTATAATACCTCTCTCTCTCTCTCTCTCTCTCTCTCACAGAGAATCAATGGGTTTTGGGGGGAAAAATTTTTAGTTCCCTCCAAAATCCAAGAACTATCCCGCTGCTATCCCCTCCCCTCCATCAAGGGCGACCACGGACTTCGCCAGTTTCGACGCCCTTCACTGACCGCGACGAAGACCACCCTCTTTGAGGTAAATATATATTTTAACTAAACAAAGGTGAACACAGACCAACTAAATATATATGCCATTGATTTCAGGCGTTCACAATGTTTAGATTAAAATCGTATGTAGTCTCAAACACGCATGTATCACAATATCCTAATCAATTTTTTTACAGGATGGTCAGCAAGGATTACTCCCTTCAACTGGGGAGACTACACATTCAAGGACTGGTTCACTGCTGTAAGAATCCCAAAGGCTTATGACGGCTACGAAAACGATGAATTTGTGTTTAAGAGTGGATTAGATAATGAGAAGGTTGTTAACCTTATGAGATGGTTGTTAATGTTATGAGTTTGTTATTAACCTTATGAGATAGTTGTTAAGGTTATGAGTTTGTTGTTAAGGTTATGAGTTGGTTGTTAACCTTATGAGTTGGCTGTTAAGGTTACGGGTTGGTTGTTAAGGTTACGAGTTAGTTGTCAAGATTACGGGCTGGTTGTTAAGGTTACGAGTTGGTTCTCAAGATTACGGGTTGGTTGTTAAGTCATCAATTTTAAAAAATTACAACAATATATAGAATTTAATAAAAAATATAGCATTATGGATTTACTATAATATATAAAATAAACAAAAATTACAACAATATATAAAATAACAAAATTATGGATTACTATAATATATCAAAATAATAAAAAATATAGCATTATATAAAATATCACGCCATCGATTTAAAAATTATAATAATTCATCAATTTTAAAAAATTACAACAATATATAGAATAATAAAAAATATAGCATTATGGATTTACTAAAATATATAAAATAATAAAAATTATAACAATATATAAAATAACAAAATTATGGATTTACTATAATATATAAAATAAAAAATATAGCATTATATCAAATTTTCAAGTCATCGATTTAAAAATTACAATAATATATAAAATAATAAAAATTATAACAATATACAAAAGTTTATGAGTTGGTTGTTGAGGTTACGGGTTGTTTGTTAAGGTTACGAGTTAGTTGTTAAGGTTACGAGTTAGTTATTAAGGTTACGCGTTGGTTGTCAAGGTTATGGGTTGGTTGTTAAGGATACGAGTTGGTTGTTAAGGTTACGGGTTGATTGTTAAGGTTACGAGTTGGTTGTCAAGATTACGAGTTGGTTGTTAATGTTACTCGTAAACTTAACAACCAACCCGTATATTGTAGTAATTTTTTATTATTTTATATATTATTATAATTTTATATATTGTAATTGTTATTTTATATATTATTGTAATTTTTGTTATTTTATATATTATTATAATTTTATATATTATTGTAAATTTTTTTATTTTCTATATTGTAGTAAATCCATAATACTATATCTTTTTATTATTCTATATATTGTTGTAATTTTTAAAATCGATGAATTATTGTAATTTTTAAATAGATGACGTTATATTTTATATAATGCTATATATTTTATTATTTTATATATTATATTAATCCATAACTTTTGTTATTTTATATATTGTTATTTTATAAATTGTTGTAATTTTTATTATTTTATATATTATAGTAAATCCATAATGCTATATTTTTGTTATTAAATTCTATATATTGTTGTAATTTTTAAAATTGATGACTTAACAACCAACCCGTAACCTTGACAACCAACTCGTAACCTTAACAACCAACTCGTAACCTTAGCAACCAAAGATTGATTATTTATGAAAAATATCCAAGTTGATCCTAATTGCGTTCTGTGTGGGATGGAGAGTGACACATTCTCATTTGTTTGTTAAATGTGGATATCTGCAATCTCTTTGGAATTCTGTGTGCTATAGATTTCACGTTCAAGGGATCCCTGATAATCTTATGGATTTTTGGGTTCATTGGAGAACAGAAAGTTGAAGGGACAAACCTAAAAAGAATGGGATGTTTATGTTACTACTTTACTTATGTGTATTTGGGGGGGGGGGGAGAGAAACGAGAATTTTCTTGCACAAGCACACACATTCTCTACGTTTTATGGACTGCCGTTGTGAGACATGGAAAAAGGAGAATTACATATTCAATGTCATTCTTCTCTAAAAGATTAAACATTACATCTCATGCTACAAAATAATCAGCTGACTAGTTGTGATTGGATCTAAATCTTTTAGCCTTTTTGGTTTTAGTCTAGACTGATATAGAGCCAAAATCGGGCTGAGGCACCTCAAAGAGGGTGGATACCGCTGCCCGCGCGAAGGACGCCGGCCCCTCGGCGGAAGTCCCTGGTCGCCACGGTGGAGGGAGGGGATAGCACGGATAGTTCTTGGATTTTGGAGGGAACCAAAATTTTTCCCCAAAACCCATTGATTCTCCGAGAGAGAGAGAGAGAGAGAGAGAGAGAGAGAGAGAGAGAGAGAGAGAGAGAGAGAGAGAGAGAGAGAGAGAGAGAGAGAGAGAGAGATGGTATTATAGTCTCACATATTTTAAAATATTGTGTTTTGTGTTTTGGGGCTCGAGATTGTTGTTTTGGTTTTGGGGGTTTTGGGAGGGTTGAAAAGTCTTGGGTGGGGGAAGCATTGTTATTGTTATTTTGGGGGGCTAGAAGCAATTTTCCCTAATATTTAATATGGTTAGTTAGAACTAATGGCTAAAGTTGATTTAAAGTAAAATAAGTTTAATTAAATTTAGCAAGAATGGTTAACGCTAGTTTATTTAGGTCTACACTTAGGGTGATGTTTTTGGGTTAGGATTATAAATATTGTGGTTAAATTAAGTTATCAAGAGTTTTACATTTAAAAGAATGATGGTACTTAAAGATATGTTACTATGTTGATCATATTAAGTTTAAAGTTAGTTTAATTAGGGTCTAGACTTAGGGTAATGTAATTAGGTTTAGTATTAGGATTATTTTCGGTAGTTAGTTCATAGAGTTAGGATTAGAGTTATATATATTTAAATTAATTAATTAGATTTACGATTAAGATCAAATTTGAGTAAACGCTAGTTGAATTAGGCAGGTCATTGACTTGGGTAATGAATTTAAGGTAATAATTAGGAGTACTAATTGATTATATTTGTTCAATTAGAGTTATTAAATTACAAAAAGGATAAAGTTAGTTTAATTTCATGTGGATCCGACTATGTTTTACGCTGGCTGTCGGCTACCTGACGCAACCCTCCTCCTTTATCTGGCTTGGGATAGGCAGTGCTGACAATAAACACAGCACTAGTGGAGTTAAATCGGGATAGAGGATGGTGAGATAGAGGATGATGTTATGCATCGAATCAAATCGGGATGGTTAAAATGGAGGAGTTCTTCGGGAGTCTTATGTGATCATAGAATACCAATGAAACTAAAGGGAAAATTCTATAGAACAGTTATAAGACCAACTATGTTTTATGGGTCAGAGTGTTGGGCAATTAAAAAATAACATGTTCAAAAAATGAGTGTAGCAGAATTGAGAATGTTGCGATGGTCTTGTAGGCATACACTAAAAGATAGGATAAGAAATGAGTGCATCCGTAGTAAATTAGAGGTTGCTCCTATTGAGGATAAAATGAGATTGAATAGATTAAGATAGTTTGGTCATGTACAACGGAGACCGCTTAGTGCACCGATTAGGAAATGTGATAATATTATAGTTAATGGGGCTAGGAGATCTAGATGTAGACCTAGAATGACTTGGTTAGAAGAAATTAAGAAGGATATGATTAGGACTAACTTAACGGAGGAGATGACCCATAACAGGATGGAATGGAAGGAAAGGATTCATGTAGTCGACCCCAAACATTTGGGATAAAGGCTTGGTTATTGTTGTTGTATAAAGTTAGTTTAATTAGGGTTCTATACATGAGTAATGTGATTAGGGTTACTATTAGGATCGTATTAGGTAGATTAATTTAATTGAGTTATTAAAGTTAGTATTAAAGTAGATTATTGAGTTATTAAAGTTAGGATTAAAGTTATTAAAGTTAAATTAATTAATAAGAGATAGAAAAATGCTAAAATTTGAGTTAAAGTTAGTTGAATTAGGGTTATACACTTGGGTAGATAAGTTTAATTGGTTAGATATATGAGAACTAAAGTTAGGGTTAGGGTTACCAAACTTAAATTAGTATTATATATGAGACTAGGGTGAAATAAAAATTAAAGTTAGCTTAATTAGGGTCTATGCTTAGGATAATGCTATTGGGGTTATGGTGAGGATCAATTTGGGTAGATCATTTTAATTAGGGTTGGATTAGGGTTTTTTTATTTCAAAATTTCAAATAGAAGCAAACCATAACCCACAAAATTGTACTAAAAATTGAGAAATTAGACAAAAATCAAACTTTGAGAAGATCTGGGATCCACGGCTGGTGTCAAGGGCGAGAGGTGGCGGGCTGGATGGTGTACGGCCGCATGAGACGGGACGACGGACGATGGCGGGGATGACTTCTGGAGCGACGGCGAGAGTGGTTCAAATGAGCGGGCCGACGGGGATGCTGATGGCGGCGAAGCCACGGCAGGATGTGGGGTATCGGGTACTATAGTGTGGTGAAAAAATTGGGTCTGGTAAAAACTTATCTTACTTAAGATAAGGTAAATTTTGGGAGGGATAATTCCCCCCAAAATATTTCAACATCGCTGATGGGATTTCCGTCAGCGCATTTGTGACGGCAACAAATGCCATCAGGGATGTAAACATTACTGAGGGGAGCTTCCTGTCAGGGATGTTCCCGTCAGCTTTTCGGCAATTTCCACTAGTGTTTCTCACAATAAAGAAAAGTGAAAGAGAGTAAAATAAGTTATTGACTGAACTGAAATTTATGCAAAATGATAGTTGGATAGCAAGAGGATAATGCATCATGCTCAGATAAGTTTTTGCAATAAATTAATTGTTTTGTTTTTGTGCTATCACAAATTTCATACAAATAATCCTAAACAACAAAATTTTTATTGGCATGTGGACTTGTCAGAAAATCCCAATGTTCTTTCCCTCTTTATGATTAAGTCATCATCAAGATGCAAAAGAATTAAAGCAAACTCTCTTTTTTAGTATTCTAGACAACTCCTTTATCACAATAAGAGCCAGACAGCCTTACCCAACAAAATTTCTTTTTTTACTTTAATAACTCAGCTTAGAATTGAACCCAGGACCGTGGGAGTGGTACTGGAACCTCCTAATCGTCCGGATCTAGACAGCCTTGCCCAAAGTTTTTAATGACATGTGGATGTATAAGTCCTAATATTCTTTCTCAATGTAATTAAATTATAGTCAATAAACAAATATTAAGGAGAGCAAAAAATATTTAATTTACCCTTGCCATGAAGCTTTAGGTGTAACATCTCGACCCAAAAATTATCTAAAAAATTTAACAACATTCCGACTATATCAAATATGCAAATACCTTTAAGTGGAGAGTTACTACTGGAATGCTTAACTATTATACTTGATAGTCACAAAAACCTTACCACAAAACCATAATGTATTGTTTCTATTATTTGCAAAATGCTCTACGGAACCATTCTTAATGCATCTTAGCTAGAGCTCACTTGGTCCAACAGGTTCCATACTTTGGCTCAAGTTGCTCCATGTAGAAAAATGCAGCCACGCAACAAGTGGTGAGCGAAAGGCATAGTAGATAAGTTAAAAAAGTATTAGGAATGCATCAACGAAGTGATCAAATATAGAGAGACATTAAAATATTCAAATATGAGAATGAAAATCTCAAAATAACAATCAACCAACAATCATACTCTATTTCCATGATTATGAGTTGATCCCGCTCACGGGACAATATCACCCGCATGCCTGCAATGATAAACCCACTGGTTTAGTGTTAGTTCAGATAGGGAACTGATACAATCCCAATCATGGGACTATGTTACACACATACCTTCAATTATACACCCACCGATAAAGTGTAACTTTATAGAGAGCACTGGTCCATCGAAATAGAATATGAAGGGAAAAAAAATTTGACAACAACTATACGGGCAACAATTTCCCAAGGAGATTCCATCAAATGATATTATTATCCAAGGTTACAAAAGCACTAGCGCTTCAGTTGACCTGACGCTTAGAGCCTAGGGAAGGCCTTAGCTGAAGGGGCCTAGGTATTTTTCTATTTTTTAGTTTTTAATTATAATTACTAATAGTAAATGCCAATGTTATAGAAAGCTTACATGCTGGAGTGACACCTAGGCAGATTTCTTAAGTAGTGGTGGAGGATGTTTTGTTGAAGGTCGGGAGAGGTAGAGGTGTTCATAGTTGGAGTTTGGAGGAGGTTGGAGGATGTGGAGGCTGTAATGGAGGAAATCATGATCAATGCCTAAAGGGTGCATACCATGTAGGCAAATCACGCTTCCTTAGGCGCTCTCAAAACCTAGGCGGGCAGCCTAGGTACCATCTAGGCCTAGGGGTAAGCCTAGGCGGAGGCTTTTTAAAACATTGTTATTGTCATTTGAAAGGAAAAGTTCCTAATGATACTAATTGGCAAGCATAGAATATTAATTAATAACATTTCTTATATGGAGTTCATATGTTGCCGCACGCCACCAGAACTTCATACTGATCGTTGCGCACTAACTAGCAGGCTATGCGGAAACGTAGCCTACGGAAACGTTACCGAAACACCTGTTTAGATCTCCTCCTTCTTTGTAGACAAATCGATCACTAGGCGGTGTGGAAACACAAAGAAACCTGTTTGAACTAAAGAGAATAACAATATATTGTAGAAAATAGATCAAAAGATAAAGACATGAGATTTATATGGTTTGACAATCTTCGATGTTCATGAGGAGAGAATTGAGTCTTCTTTTATTCTAGATATTCTTTTTTTCTAGATATTACAGGATAATCTATTCTTATGTTCCTGATGAAGAACTCACAAGAAACCCTATCAAACCCTAGATTTCTCCCCTTAGTTCTCTCTACTTCTCTCTTATAATGTGCAACTCTCCTTGACTTTCCCCTTAATCCTAGACCTCAGGAACAACCCTATCTATAGAGTAAATTCCGAATATAAAAAAAATTCCGAAAGAAAACTAATCCCAAATGGCCCGAATGGGGTTTTGACCCAGTTTTGACCATGGACCATCAGCGAGTATTGTTGGCAGTCTTCGCTCTGGATCCTGGCTGTCGGTGGTGACCATCGGTGGTCTTCACCTCTTCAAGACTCTTTTGTCATTTTTTCCATTGTCCGGATGCCTCTTCTTCTATCTTCTTTTGTTATTTATCTTATGGATTGAAATACAAGTCTATTCCCAACAGTTCTTACAAACATATTCAAAATACAATGTTGCATGCGAAAAGACAATGGAATAATAGAAAATACAAGATATGTTACCTACCGGATGTCTGACTTGAAATCTCGAGTTCATGTAACACCCTGTGTCATCGAGACCAGAATTAGCTTTGAAATTCCAATGACGAGAGATGAAAAGTTTCATTTTCTTTATTAGTTTAGAGATATATCTACATTTTAGTTGTTAAAATAGAGGTTTTAATAGGGCTTTATGTGTTAAAAAGCCTTAATAAGTTTTAAGTAAAAAATGGTCAACCTGTTAAACCAAATATCTATATATATAGCCTACAAAACCACAAAAATTATAATTTATCAAATTCTAGCACCTACAGTATCGACCAATTATGGAGAAGAAAGAGGGAATTTTTTGACGTATGTTCGTCAGCCATGAGGTCAACTTTTCGATAGAAAAACCCTCAGATAAATACTATCTTGCTTCCTTCCACCCTTGCTTCTAAAATTGTTGATGTAAAATATCAAACATGGGATTAAATATGGTTTTTTTAGTGTGTTAGCTTTCCTCAATCTTCTTAAATGGTTGGTTATGGAGCAGAGCATTCAGTCATGCACACAAACAATACGTGAAAGGGTCGGAGTTGGGATCTCCGGTGGTTCCTCCGACGATCAAGTCAGTAGTGAGCTTGAGTGTAGAAAAAAATATGATTACAAGGTGTTTGTTTGTGAAACATTGCTTACCCTATGTAGTGGACCACCTCTTCTTTATAGCAGATCCTGGGGGGCAATTATGTAACTTTGGCTGAGTCCAAGCAGGCAGCTCAGACGGCAGATACTTTATATGTGTCGGCTGTAGATGGGATGAGTCACCTATGCGTTTAATGTGATGGTTACTAGAGAAGCATGGTGCTTACGAGGTCTGATGAGTCATAAAGACTTTCAAGGCTGGAGTAATGATGATTCCGACCAAACATGCAATGTGATAGTGATCGACTGTCTGCGAGGAATTAGAGAACAAACCGCATTTCGTCTGGGCTTTGCGAGAAGGTCGACAAATGATGCCTTTTTATTCCGCCATCTTGGATTCAAAAGTTCTCGACCCGGTCCTGCCAAATGAGGAGGCGGGGTTGACCTTAACAGCGAGTTTCGAGTAAGGATGCCTTTCAACTCGGCCCCTCTTGGGAAGGGTCAAGTGTTAACGTTGCTCGAGACGTCCTGCATAGGGCGAGGTTGATTTGATGCTTAGTTGATAAGGGACACATGTCCTCTACTAGGGGAGGATTAACACTTACCCATTTCTATAGTATAACACTAGCCCCTTTCACTCGAACTGGGATGGCTGAGTCTGAGTGAAATTGAACAGTCGTTTGTTAGGGAATCGAG
This sequence comes from Asparagus setaceus, assembly GCA_012295165.1. Taxonomy (NCBI): domain Eukaryota; kingdom Viridiplantae; phylum Streptophyta; class Magnoliopsida; order Asparagales; family Asparagaceae; genus Asparagus; species Asparagus setaceus. The sequence goes on from CM022709.1 coordinate 36,730,808, forward strand.
GTGCATTTATGAGGGGTTACTGATAGATCGCTATTGATGTGACATTTTGACATTAGGGGAGATCATGCATCGGTGTCACCTCGGATTTCAAATGCAGATAGTATGCTAGTTGGGGGGTAGCGCTTCGATTCTCGAGCGGTTGCTTTGAATTCCGGAGTAGATCTCAACCGTTCATCAATAACCGAGTCGATCATTATGATCTCGCCACATGTCTGCCTCCACGCCTATATATATCCTTTCTCTTCCGAAGGGTTTACTTTACCTATTTTCAGAACCCTAGAACTTTCGGTGTTTGAGCGATTTCCGATCATCTTCTCCGTCTTCCGGTAATATTCTCATCAATGGCTTCTTCTGCTACCACCGTCATTACCGTAATCAGGCTAGGATCAATCTGCTGTGGAAGTTTCGCTCCAAGATGTACTCAATGGAGCTCAAAAGCTACTATGACCGCTTCGATATTCCCGATGCGTTCACGTTGTAAGCGCCGGAGATGAATTGGGTGGAGTACGATCATAGTGGTGTCATCACTTTAGTGTACATCAGGCACTTGGAGTATGACCTTTGCCTCCCGCTTCATCCATTTCTCCACCGTACTTTTGAGGCTCTGGGGTCTCGCCTTCTCAGATCAAGCCAAACTCCATAGCCACACTGGTGGGGTTCTTGGTGATCTGCCACTGAGTGGGAGTGGAACTAACTCTCTGGATTCTCAGCCACATTCTCAACGTCAAGGTTGGGAAGAACGAGGGCCATTATTACTTCTAGAACTTGGGCGGCTTCAAAGTCATGACGAACCCTCCTGAGTCGAACAAGGACTGGAAGAAGAAGTTCAACTGGATCTTCCGGGCATACCCGATTCTATCTTGCTCGACTTAGCCCGAGATCAAGAAGGATGTTCTGAGACCAGGCTTGCCCACGGCTGGGGAGAAGCGCGGGCTCGAGAGGATTCAGGCTTACGCTGGGTTGCATAGAATTGAGAACCTATTCGAACCTTCAGTCTCTTAGGTAGTCGGCATCTTTGGAACCCCGCCGATCGAAGGAGACAAGGCCCGAGCAGCGGTATTGGCATTTCCACTGGCGGAGCCAGATGCAGCTCAGGTAGGGACCCCAATCAGGCCCCAAAAGTGCTTGCGATTTGACTTGGCCCCAGAAGATGCCGAGGAGGTTACAGCGCAAGCTACTGATATTGCAGCTCGATTGGCTGGGCTGAGTTCCTTTACTGCTAAGGTTGAGAGGTCTAAGAAGACGAGGAGGTGGCTAAGGAAAGTGGGCGGCTAAGATCCTTCTAGAAGTGCCGATCCAACAAAGGACAGGGAGGGGGCGCAACAGAGGCGGCCACCCCTACTCATGGCAAAGAAGCTGAGGAAGGTGGAATCTCCACTGCTCCCCTTCCAGAGGCCTCTCTGGCTGAGTCGGCTGAGGTAGTCATCGTGGTCGATGTGGAGTCCCCCGTACGAGCTGAGGGGGGCGAAATGGTGTAGCCGAGCCTATGGAGGTCCAGGCTCGAATCGAGTAGGAGATGCCCCCAGCTCCTCTGGTCGAGTTGGCCCATCGAGAGGGTAAGGATCCGGTTGCTAAAAAGCTAGTAGCAAAGGAGGCGCCTTCGGCTTAGGAGGACTGTATTGGGTGGCCTTTTCCGCACCACATCAATGAACTCTCTGCGGAGGTGTGGGGGGAGTTGAGAAAGTTGTTGATGGGGACGCCTGAGGTTGGCCCCAGATATGACAGGGAGCCGTCCGAGGAGAATTGATTCGTCCCTCAGTGGAGTCTTGACAAGAGGTGCTTGGTCTTAGAATCTAGGACGACCCAAGCTAAGGCCATGGATCAATTCCTTCTACCTAAGGATGATGAAATCCGTCTCTACCATGCCCGACTATGGTCTCCACCAGACATTGAGGAGCTATTTGCTTCGTGGAGCCTTGGTGGAACAAGAGTTGTTCGGGCATTTCGAGCCTCCGGGAGGTCTACTTCAAGCTCAGGAGAAACTAGAAACTGAGAAGGCAGCCCGAGAAGTAGCTGATCTAAAACTGGCCGCCAAGGAGGATGAGCTGGTGGGTTAGAGGAGGAGTGAGGGTAGATGGTGCAGGGAGCTGGAGATATGGGAGGAGATGATCAATTGCCTGAAGGGGTCAAGCAGCAAGAAGTCGTCCAAAATCAGCAGGCTCCAGGAGGACATCGATCATCTCAAACATGAACTCTATGAGCGCGATGACACGATAAGGTATTTGAAGGAGGTGGCTGAGGTCGAGAGTCGGGAGAGCACTATTGATTTTGAATGGGCTCGGTTGGCTCATCAAAACACTGAGTCCTTGTAGGACCAGCTGAAGGAGGAGGTGGCTGCACATAAGAAGCTGAGGAAGGAGGCGACCCGAGTGCCACTGGAGGCCGAGAGACAACGAGAATCATCCCTCATCAAGATTCAGGCGCCGTAGAGTCATCTCAGCCATCTAGAGTCCGAGGTCTATCGGGTTGAGGTTGTTAAAAACTACCACAACAACACTCTCGGTGGCTCTAACTTGTAAGGTTAGCTTTGATTACCTCAGGATGAAGCTTCATGCCGAGTTCAAGGTCGATCCTGGACGGTTCCCTTATCCTTCCCGAGTTGCTAATTGCCTTGATGCTTTGCGGGAGATAGAGATGAGGGGAGGGGGGCTGGCCCTAAATGTCGACAATGGCGATGAGGAGGCTGAAGAGTCAGCCCAAGGAATGGGTGAGGGTTCAGCTCAAGATAGTTGGGCTAGCCGTCCTGAAGATGAGAAAGATGAAGAGGTAGAGTCTGAGCCTCAGTTGTCTCCCCCGCTGATTTCTACTGCTGCTGCCCCTCCATGTTCGACTTCTGCTCCTGGTCCCAGCTCGCTCCAGCTTCAAATCCCACGCCTGCTCCGAGTTCAGCCCTTGAGAGCTTATGTATCTTTTTTTTTTCTTTTTTTTGACATCTTTGCAATGTAAATGTTCCTTGTATTATAAATATTTTGACATATGTATAAAAAAGATGCACTTTTATTGATTTGATCTGTGTACCTTCTTTGATTGTGCTCATGTGTTTATCTGCAATTTATCTCATTTGAGTTTGGCTTCAAATCTTAGAGGCATTTCATATAGACACCAATGTTCGAGATTCGTAATTGAGACGGGTTGGCTTCATGCCTCAGTTTTATTTCGATAGAATACCAAGGTCTTATGGGTTAAAGTCGACCGAGTCGTTGACGTGCCTTGGTTTTATTCCGAAAGGATACCAAGGTATTTCGAGTTGAAGTCGACCAAGTCAATGATGTGCCTTCGTTTTATTCCAAAAGGATACCAAGGTCTTTCGAGTTGAAGTCGACCGAGTCGATGATGTGCCTTGGTTTTATTCCAAAAGGATACCAAAGTCTTTTGAGTTAAAGTCGACCGAGTTGATGACGTGCCTTGGTTTTATTCCGAAAGGACACCAAGGTCTTTTGAGTTGAAGTCAACCGAATCGATGGCGTGCCTTGGTTTTATTTTGAAAGGATACCAAGGTCTTTCGAGTTATGCCTTGGGAGGCTGCAAGGTCTTATAAGTACTACAAAACATAACACAATAAGATTATCAAAAAAATATTTATATCATAGGAGAACCTTACAGTTATAATTACTGGAAGTATTTCTTGAGATGCTCTATGTTCCAAGAGTGTTGTAAGATCCTTACATCAGGACTTCATAGCCGGTAAGTGCCAGGATGTACTTCATTGATGACCGTGTACAGTCCCTCCTAGTTGGCGGCCAATTTGCCGCGCTTGGTGTCTCTGTCCGAAATTGCTCTTCGAAGGACGAGTCGCCAACACTGAATCTTCGAGGCCGGACCTTGCTGTTGTAGTGTCGAGCGATGCGCTGCTAATTGATGACTTGTGATTTGAGTGAGTATTCTCAAACTTCATCAATAAGGCCGAGTCCGACTCATAATCCATTAGAGTTTGATTCTTCGTCGGGCGTCGCAATGGATAGTTGGTATCTTGACTTCTACCGACGACCGCCTACCCATACATTAGCTTGAATGGGGTTTCCCCTGTGGAGTTTTTGTGGGTGGTTCGATATGACCACAGAATCCCAAGGAGTTCTTCAACCCAGTTCCCACCGCATTATCCACCTTCTTCTTCAGAGCTTGTTCATGGGTTCTACGAGTCCATTGCATTTTGGGTGTGCAACCAAAGTGAACTTGAGCTAGATCTTCCATTCTTTACAGAAACTACGGAAGCCTTTGTTGTCGAATTAAGTGTCATTGTCTGTAACAAAAGAAGTGGGGACCCCAAATCTACAGACAATTGACTTCCACACAAAATTAGTGGTGTTTCTCTCGTCGATCTTGGAAAGGCTCAGCTTCTATCCACTTTGTGAAATAGTCAATAACAACAATCAAAAACTTTCGTTGCCCTGAAGCTATTGGGAGAGGCCCTAATAAATCCACTCCTCATTGAGCAAAAGGAATCAGGCTTATGAGGGGGAGTGAGTTTAGTTGCCGAAGCTCTTGGTATACTTGAGAAGAATTGGCAAGTCTTGCATTGAGAGACGAGTCTCTTGGACTCGGCTAGGATGGTAGGCTAATAGTAGCCTTGCTGAATCACCTTCTAGGTGAGAGTTCTGGCTCCCGGATGAATCCCGCAAGTTCCCTCAAGGAACTCCTTTAGAACATAACTGGCCTCTACCGGTCGGAGACATCAGAGATAGGGCCCCCACTACTGCAACAGTACGAGATCTGATGAAGCTGATTATCGATTATAAGATATCTTAGAGCATTTCTTTGTAGACTCCTTGCTTCAGTAGCATTCTCTGGTGAGGTTTCCCCCTATCAGATACCGGACAAATGGATCCATCTAACAGGGCTCCGTTGATGCTTCAGTCTACATGATTGAGTTGGTTGGTGCTAAAGCACCCCCCCGAGCGTTGAGGGTGCGGAGGACTTGGGCAATTCTGAAATCTTTAAAGTTGCTTAAGAGCCTTTTGACCGCCTTCAAAAACTAGACTATTCTCAAGTCTTTGGCTTCATAATCTCCCCTTACTTAGTAGACGACAAGTTAGGAGTCGGCCAGGATATAGATGAGCTCGGCCTTAATTGCTAGGGCGGCTCGGAGTCCTGCCAAGCGGGCTTCATACTCGGCCTTGTTATTTGAGGCTGGAAATTCAAAAGTGATGGAGTATTCATGTGTGGACCCATCAGGCCCACATAGGACTACTCCAGCTCCACTGCCTCCTTCTCTAGAGGATCCGTCCACCTTTAATAACCACCACAAGGAGAACGCTGGCAGATCATGCTCGGGAGTGCCGCATTTTTGAGAAGGAAGTTCCTTGGTCATCTTGAGGGTTGAAGAGTCTGGTGGGAGGACTAGTATGAGCGGAGACGGATCGGTGTCAGCTGCGGGTGACTCTATAAAGATGTCAGGCAAAGCTTAAGCTTTTATGGTCGTTCTCGACTCGAATTGCTTATCATATTCACTAAGTTCAACTAACCAGTTGATCATTCTTTCGGAAGTGGTAGGGCTGCTGAGTGCTTTCTTCAAGGGCATGTTTGTTCACACCACTACAGTGTGAGCTTGGAAGTAAGGCCGAAGCCTTCTGGCCATGATTATGAGAGTGAGGAAGGCCTTCTCGATGAGGGTGTAATTGAGTTCGGCCGCCATCTTGTGGGCTCAGGCATCTTCCACATCTATGTGTCCTCAAACTCTGGCCATTAGCTGTTCATAGTTGGTGACGCGGTCTATGATGAGCGAGTCGAACAGCTTGTCATCTTCTAGCCCTGTCACAGCCATGGCGACCATGTTATCAGGGTCGTCAACTTCCAGCCTTTTGTCTTGGAACTCTTGAAGTAGTCCTTGAGGCTTTTTCCGGGGTTCTGTCTCATTTGTAGCAAGACGTGGGAGGGCTTCTTCTACTTGGACTCGGCCAAAAAATGATGCACAAATTTTTGGCTGAGTTGCTCAAAACTGTGAATGAACTTTTTATCTAGTGAGTTCCACCACATCTTAGCGCTTCCTGTCAAGGTGATAGGAAAGACTTTGCAGATGATCAGCTCAGTTACCTACTGCATGTTCATCAGATCATAAAAGTTTTGCACATGCTCCGATGGATCTCCATCGCCTTTATACTTCTTAATATGTGGCATCTTGAACTTGGAGCATGGAGCGTTCATGATCCAGTTAGCGAGTGGAGTATTCCCTCCGATGGTGTCTGCAATAGTGTTAAACATCCGGTCATAACCAGACGTGAGATTGGTGGTGGAGGGACCTGAAGCAGCGTAAGGGTATCTAGGGCTGTGCGAAGCCATCCATGTAGGACGCCCATGGCTGCAATGGCCGAAGCTAAGGCTTTCATCAGTCCCCTCTACATACTGCTAGGGTTGTCGAGGAGGAGTGACAAAATGAGCCTGTTGGCTAGGCGGAGGATAGGTGTGTTCAGAGTGATCCTTCGACGCTTGTTGCTCGGCTTGACCTGCAAGAGGAGGAGGAGGAGGAACGAATGACAGAGAAGGCTGTTGGAGAGGAATCCAGCTGAGAAGTTTGTTTGTAAAGGAACCGAACTGTTGCTGAAGAGATTGGGATATTCTTCAGGCAGACTCCTACTATTGGGCTTGAATGACGTAGCCCACATGTGGCTTCTCAGCAGACGGATTGGAGGATCGACCTGGATGATCAGAACCAGCCATCTTGTGCAAAGAAGAAAAAGAGGCCCCACGGTAGGCGCCAAACTATTGATGTCGATTATCAAACAGGGGATTAAGTATGGATTTTTTAGTGTGTTGGGGTTCCTCAATCTTCTTAGATGGTTGATTATGGAGTAGAGGATTTAGTCCTGCACACAAATAATTTGTGAAAGGGTCGGAGTTGCGATATCCGGTGGTTCCTCCAACGATCAAGTCAGTAGTGAGCTTGAGTGGAGAAAAAAGTATGATTACAAGGTGTTTGTTTGTGAAAGATTGCTTACCCTATATAGTGGACAACACCTCTACTTTATAGCAGATCCTGGGGGGAAATTGTGTAACTTTGACCGAGTCCAGGCAAACGGCTCAATCGACAGATACTTTACAGGTGTCGGCTGCAGAAGGGATGAGTCACCTATGCGTTTAATATGATGGTGACTAGGGAAGCATGGTGCTGACGAGGTCCGATGAGTCATAAAGACTTTCGGGCTAGAGTAATAATGATTCCGACCATGCATTCAATGTGATGGTGATCGACTGTCAGCGGGGATTCAAGGGCAAACCGCCTTTCATCTCGGCTTTGCGAGAGGGTCGACAAATGACGCCTTTTTATTTGGCTATCTTGGATTTGAAAGTTCTTGACCTGGTCTTGTCAAATGAGGAGGCGGGGTTGACCTTAATAGTGAGTTTCGAGTAAGGACGCCTTTTGACTCGGCTCCTCTTGGGAAGGGTCAAGTGTTGATGTTGCTCGAGTCGTCCTGCATAAGGCAAGGGTGATTTGATGCTTGGTTGATAAGGGATACTTGTCGGCTCCTAGACGAGCATTAACACTCAGCCATTTCTATGGTATAACAAAAATACATATGTATTTCCTCATGTTAAGCATATTTGATCCATTACAATTGTACCTTATTTCATCTTTGAAGAATTTTTGAGTTATATCGATGTTTTTGGTGAAAAACTTGCACATTTGTGAAATTTTGACCTAGAGTTGTAAATATCCGATGAGAACTTTGATCCATGTTTCATATGCTAGGTTTCATTAGTTTTATGTGCCAATTTTTTTCTATGTGTGTATGACAAGTTTCAATGATGTTTCAACGAGTTTTACAAAACCCTAGATGACCAATTAATGTTTTTATCGAATCTATGGTTATGACATGAGTTCCACAAATATTAGTTTTGTGTCTCCATGTTGAAAAAGAATAGAGAATAATCCTAAGTTAGACTCGAGAAAGAAATAACAAACCCTAGTTGAAAATGTGAAAAGTCTGTTGAAAACCCAAATTTAGACGTTTGGTTTCTATGGTTCAGATGTTTGGAAGGGATTTTTAGACGTCTCTGTATTTATTTTCTAAGTTTTGTTTCTCTCTCATTGATAAATTAGTTGTTTGGTCCCAACTGTCAGACAACTAGTGAGATATTTCAGACACTTGAAAACGTGCATAGCTATTTTATTTTTATTGTATGCGTCGTTTGACCTCGTAACTTCTTTGTATGACTTCCGATTATAATACAACTTTGTGAACACCTTTATTATCATGTTTTGAGAGTGTTCAAAGCTTTGTTTGATGTTTTTGAATTACATTTGATAATTGTTCTGTTGAACCAAAAAGTCTAAAAATACGGTTTTCATTGAATTTGAGCCTTGAGCCCAAAGTCTATATGAATTTGTTTTAACATGAAAATATTTATTGGCAATAATATGAGCTATGTGATATGATGACTCTTATCAAAGTGGTTCAACTATTGATGTTAGTAATAATAATGCGATTTAGATTACACGCAAACCCATGAGAATTAGGAGTTTAAATATCACATGTTTGTTTCAATCAACATGATAAACTTTTAGCTAAGATGGTGGTGAGTGCAAGATGTGCAAACTTGTTGCCTATGGGATTATGGATATGATACGTTGAGAAGAGATAGCATTGTTGGATAGTTAAAACCGATTTTTAAACTCTTAGATTTTGTATGTTGCACATAAAGTATTGAATGATGATGTGTAAAGTGGAGTGTGGGGATTTGTAACCTCCATGCATCTGTGTGATTTCTCACTTGATAATTAGTTGTGTAATATAGAAAAGTTGAGATTAGACAACATCATGTGTAATCGCCTTAAAATGAGTTATTTAAAATATTGGGTTTAAATGGGGAGGATAAATAATAATTTGGATTTTAAGGTTTAAGATTTGATTTTGCCATTTTGATGAGTTTATTTCGAATCCCAATTAGATTGTTGAGTTGAGATTTTGTTGTCCATCTTAAATCGACCAATATTATTATTTAATCTCAAATAACATAAAACTAATTTAAATATGCTAGGACTTTGAAAATTTGTTTACACATGCTTGTATGATATATGTATATGGTCATGTACACATGATGAGTTATGTAGTATGTTTATGATCAAGATATTAATATTTTGAGTTTTGAAATATCGTGAACTATATAATGAGTTCAAATATATATTCCTTTGAGAAACATGATAAGTAGGAATGATCCCACATGAGTTGAGTGATGTTCTTAGATTTGTATATGCTCACCATGTATATCTTTCTATATTCCTATTCAATTCTTATATTTTCACCATCCCGTCTTTTGGATCCTATCCTTTGGTAGTACTTGCTATTATCTGCCTCGATAAATTTGTTTTGTTGTTTTCCATTTTGTTATCTTTTATAGGTGGTTGAAATTTTCTAGAGTAAAGATATGGTTGAGTCAGAATAATGGAGATTCATGTATATGTTGGTTTTGATTTGGTTTTGAAAGTTAATTTTGGGTTTTTAAATATTTCCTCTCAAGATCTTAAACTATATGATATTTTTCGTAAATTTATGTTTTGAAAAAAAATTAAGCATTCAAATTAGAGGCTTAAGTATACCATTTGGATTCACTCACCGTCCAAGTAGTGTGTTGCCGGCCTAGTCACATGTCATTTAAGTTTTAGGGCATGACAATTCGATGTCCAATTCTGAGATTAAAAATCCTTGATGAGAATTGTAGAGGTGAAAAATCTTCCCTTCTCTCCTTAGGTCTTTCATCCATCTGCCCTAAGTATTTTGCTCCCAAATTTCTTTCAAATTGATGATGAAGTCTTCAATTGATTGACACTAGGCAAATTGAATTTGGGAAGCTTTTAATTTAGCTCGTTCATGTGGATTTTTCTTGTAGAGCAGCCAGGCAGTACAAAGGAAAAAAAAATGATAGACAATGATGTAGCCAAGATTTTGTCCTTATTGTGTCACCATATACTTATCAATTCATTAAAAATAAAAAATATGAATGGTAAACTAAAATTCAAACGCATAAACTTCTATCCTTGCAAATAAAGATACATCAAGTGTTTTCATAATTGTCTTCGATTAATTTTCATGACAACATTCAATGATAAACTTATTATTAAGAGTATTAAATACATCTTTCTAAATGAAGGTCACCAGACAATTATTCATTCACTGTTATGCCCCGTGTTCCTGAAGCACTTGACAGGCACGTGACTAGGCTAGGTAGTATATAAAATTAGGCCAAACACCACCTAAAAGTATGTACTTAAGCCTATAATGATGACCAGTTCATATTCTCATCCACCATGCTTAGAATAGAATCACAGGATCACAGATAAAAGCAACTACAAGGAAATTGATATACACATAAGCAAGTATAAGGTACAAATACACAGTAGAAGTAAGATACTCAATAAATATTAACAAGTCCCGCAGATAGCGAATAACATAAAAGATATCATGAGTTTGATATCAATGTCATCATCTCAAAATACATAATAACCAGGCCACACGGCCACACAAGTCTGAAACAACAAGTGTAATTGTTACATACATTAGAGTCACTACATAACAACAGAAAGATGAACATAAACAACAAAGTTTGGTAGCAACAAAGCTAAAACGGAACTAAATAAATGGATAGACATGCTGGTCGATAAGAACTCCATCCATTGAAGAAAACTAGACTCCAATGTGCTTGAAAGCTGGAGTGGAAGGTCCGAGTTCACCACTGGTGTGCAAACTAGGACTATTAGAAAGCCGTCTAGTAAGTGGTAAAATGAAGGAGTGGTTGGTGCACATGTAACGTGTATCGTGAATCTATGATTGGTTAACTATATCACTTTAATATAAGAAAGACTATATAACTGCATCATTTTACTTGCTTTCATGAGAAGAGCATGCATCTCAAATCTAGAACATGGAACAGATAAAATCAAATAATAGAAATAATATCATCACAGAGATATCAATGAGAGTGCACCTTGCTCCTAGAGTGTGACGCAAAGGTAGTGTGTGCATCTCACTATATAGCTTTTACTTAATCTTATTTAGGGAAAGCTCTCACGAGGTAATGTGTGTTTGGTGTACCCACTAGGAATGTTGCTTGGATTCTTACTTTACTTTATTTGTGTGTACGGAATCATCTAGCACTAGTGCTCAAACATAACCTCGGGCTACATAATATCTATGAGATGTCCAAATTCCTCTCGTTAATTAACCCACATGAACATTTTTATTACTTAGTTATCCATGATATATTATGCGCTAGGTCCAAATAACTCAATCCATAAAGAACATCCATCTCGTGGGGTGCCCTCTCTGACTGGGTTTCCAAAGTAAACGAAACATGCCCGTTAAATATTAAAGCAAATCATCATGACTTGATATATGCGGACACTTGATCTCTTTCTTGGTTTCTCTTTTTTGATTTATCATGCTTTTATACAATCAAGTTTTTGGTGGTGGAGAATCATGAGCCTCCACTCACAGTCACAATGTATCCTGAACCGAGATGTTTCTTGATTTGAAATAGGGAACATTCTTGATTTAGTGTTACGAGGGACATGTCCAATATCCAAATATAGGCAATCATTGTCATCATGTATATACCATGTCATGGTGCTTAATCATGCATACCCTTAGGGCCAAATCTCATTATAACATATCAAGCAAACAAAAGTACAAGGTATAACCTAGGTCAACATGCATAATGTCTGTGAATTTTGGGACAATGCATAGCATAACATAACACATCAAGAGCGTATAATAACACTATACGATAACATAGCACAACATGCATTACTTGCATACTTAAATTAGATATATCACATATTTCATAAAACAATCAAACTCATATATTCAATAAAACAATCATAAATATGAAACTATAGCCAAGCCACTAATTTATCATTTATTATGTCTCAAGCTAGCAAAAATAAGCTGAATTGCATATTAATATCACAATCAATATAAGGAAACCAAAGAAACAAACAAAACAAGCTCAAACCGATTAATTTCTCAAAATCGAAGAATCTACTTTCTTCTTAGAAATATCATAACAACAAGAGAGATCTCAAAATACACAAAACCCATGAATAATACATGAAGATTGAATAAAGACTCTATCTTGCAAAAGTATTATTTATTTACAACTCCTTAAAAGAGATTGTTGATTGAGATCAACCTCTTAGAGAAATCCTCTCCTTAATTAAAGCCCATGAATTTAAAATTAAATAAAAATCAAAGTTTTCTTGGTTGCAAAGATATAGAAAGTCAAGATCTAAAAGATCCATAAATTAGAATTTTAAAATAATTAATTTAGCAAGCAAAAATACTTACTTTGAGGTGTAGATCTCTCTTCTCTTGGCCTCCAAATTCTCCAAAATCTCAGCCCTAGTTTTTGAGAAAGAGAAAATAGTGCTATCATATGTGGGGTCATGAAATAGGCTATGGGTTAAGGGATATCATTCTGGTGAATCCAACCCAATGGGCTAATTTGACATAAAGCACATTATCTCTTATAAAGCCCAAGTCATTATGAAAATCAATAAAACAACTTGAAAACTCAAAACTTGATTTTTAATAAAAATAAAAATAACAATTGTAACCTTCAGCTTGTATAAAGAATGTGACATGTGTCAAAAATTCAGGATTTAATAAAATCACATGATTCAAATTTATTTGATCAAAACCTACGGTTGAAATTGAATCAGGGTAGGGTAGGGTCTTTACATCCACTAATTACACATTTAATTACATTGCTTATATTTTATAAATTCATTGGGGAAAAAACCCTTTCCACACTTGCAGTAAGCAACAGAAAAGGCAACTTATTTTCATCATTTCTTGACAACGACTTGCACCTGGGAATCTGCAATATCGGTGGATTAGTTTTATGTTTAGTGTTTTGGGTAAAAAAAGAAGGTTGCAGCTCGAATAGAAGTTGTGACTATTAACCATGTTCAATTTTCAATATAGTCCATAAACTAATCGTAATTACATATTTTATTAGGTTTTTTTCTAAGTTTTATGTGGTGTTTAATTTACAATATATTTCGTCAAGTAATTATAAATATATATTTTAGAGTAATCACTATCACTATTTAACTAAAGCCTCTCTTATCATGAATGTACTTGGAAGTTGAAACCTCAATTGTAATGTTATCCTTCTAGCTGTGTCCTACTATAATGCTAGTGGTGTCCTACTTTAATTCCAATGATATCTTAAGTAGTAAGTTACAAGTAAAAATAAATAAATATATAAAAAAGTAGGAAATCTAGTGGTGACCTGTGACATCACAGCTAGACACTATATAGCTCTGCCACTGATGATAGAGATGGTGCAATGATGTTTTTCTTCATCTCTCTAAGAATTCTCTCTATACATGAGAAAGAGTGGCTGCGTTGTAGATGTTTTACAAGTGTCTTGAGCTTCTTTTAGTGGTTGACACCTCAAAGCATGAGGTGGTATGATTTAATTAGATAATGACTTACTTAGATAGATATATAATGCATGTTTAAGCCTTAACAGCACTACATGAATTCGGTAATCATCCAAAAGCTCTTATTAATATAGAGTCTCAATTTGATGATTAGGTTCCATACCCAAGAATTTAATTACCAGTATAATACCAAGGGTCCATTATCTAGTTTCGACATTCTCAGAATATTTAGCATATCGTTAGCTTGTTCTCAAACCATCTCGAAAGTAATGAGTTAATTCTCAATTCATGATCGTCCATTGTCATGACTTCTAATATTTTATTCAAGTAGCTAAAAAAAAAATTATATATATTGTAAACATATAAGTGTTGGATTTATATCCAATATATGGGCCAATTTATTAAATAATTGTGTATTATGTGCTTTCAATTAAGGTTAGCCCATTAAAGTGATCTAATTTAGAGGCTGGGCTTTTAATGCATCATTAAAGTATAGGCCTCCTATGTGTAGAAATCAAAATATAAATTTTAATTCTATGATGGACTGAATTGATAATTATGAATAACCGATGCCGTTATAAAAGGGTTGTGGTTCTCCAAATAAGGGTTTCTCTAAGGACATAATGCAAGATTTGGAAGATCTATATCTCAAAACTCAAGAATCACATCCTACTCCATGGATTTAGGTATGGTTCTGCATCTTCTTAATTATCTCAATAGTTTGACATGAACGATCTTGGTTTTGATTAGAGTTTCCTCTCCTAAAGCAAAAGTTTATTTTATCTAACAATAAGCTATTAAAAAATCTTGGATATTTCATTTTCTCCCCTTAAAGGAATTTCATCCTTGAAATTCAAATATTCTAAAATAACGTCGACAGATAATCTTATCACGTATGCTCTTTATTTTTCATGATGATTCCTAAATTTCAAGATCGTTCAATGAAGTCCTTGTCAATGGAATCATCATTTTTAGTTTTCTCGCTCTAAAAAAAAAAAAAAAAATTAGAAAGGTTTCTCTTCATACTAGTTCACCTAAAAATCTGTCAAAGGTCTTGATATATTTTGGTACTAAAGAGATTGAGTATATAGACAATCTGATGAGCTTTTATTAATATTTCTTCCTTGAGGTTCTTCATAATCGATACACAAATGAGACTCCCAACTTTAAGAAGATCATTTTCTTATTGCAACCTTGAACTTTCTTCTTGTTCCTTTTCTCTGATTTAATTGTTTAATCCTCTCTATAGTCTCTTGATTTGATCCAACAAAATTGGTTACATGCATAATGGGACAACCCTTAGCTTCAACATGGTGCACTTAAACCTCAAATTTACCTTTTTTATGTTAATAAACATGCTATTGAAGTTTGGGACTTTTGATATACTACTACATTGGCTTGTTCGGTATTGTAGAGGGTAAAAATGTCAAACAGTCGACCAAGCGCCTTATGACACCAAAGGAAGCCCGTGGGGGTATAACAATCATTCTAAAGTGATAAAAAAAGGTTCAACATGATAAAATGGACCCAAAAGGAGCTAAGGACACAAAGTCACGAAGCCCGGGATGTAAGCCGAGCGAGAATCGAATAAAAAAGTCGCCCGAAAATAGATCAATGCATGTATGAGCAGAGTTAAGAACAAGCGGTGCTAAGATCACCCGGTTCTAGGATTTACACGATGCTAAGCCTGCATAAATTAAACTGTGCACAAACTTTTTGCCGAATTGACAATTGAACTGGCAGACAAATATGCGGCAGATCAGAGGCGTTAGAGTGCTACAAGACAAATACAAAGTTTATGCAAGACTACATAAAATGACCAATGAGATCTTTTACGCGTCACTACTAATACTGCATAATTGATAAAATCTACAAGAGTTGTTAAAAAGGACGATGCGTCGCTATCTGTTCAGCGTCCATACACTAAAAAGCTGCTAGAGTAGCTCGCGTAAACCTAATACAATGTAAACCCCCTAAAAACGCATAAGCCCACATCGAAAGGGCTCCAAGTTGGCACCAAGTTGGAGCCAAGCTAGTTAGAAGGCTCCAAATAAATCCAAACTTCTATCCCTGTCTCCTTGCAATAATTCCAAGTAAATTTTAAAAAAAATTTCTAAAAAGTAATTAAAAATATTTATCCAGAATTCCTAGAATTTCAAGATAATTTTTATTTTACTCAATAAAATATGGCTCTTAAAAAAATGAAAACTATTATTTATAAATTTGCCCCCACTACAAGGGAAAGACATATTTAGCAGCACATCTTTTGCTGCACGTACAAAAACCGTCATTGATTAGTACAAATGAAAGCATTTTAGGTAGGTGCAGCGGATTAGAGACATATATCGTGACAGTTAGTGACTAGCTGCTTCTAATAGAGGTTTATCGCTGCACCCAAGTACACATGCAATGATAAATGTTACAATTCGCTGCACCAAGCACAACCGCACCAGAAAGCATCATTTGTTGCTGTATCCAAGCACATCTACTATGGCAAGCATCATATATATCTACACCCATGTACAAACATTATGGTTTCTTCGGTTTATTTTTGCGGGTTTATGAACTATACTAATGCCTTCTTCTTATATAGCAGCAAGGAACTTGCTGCGAAGGGTGGAAACAAATCAAATTGAATATTATGATATTTCAATTTAAATATATTTTCAACGTTCGATTTGGACTAAATAACAAATTAATTACTTTATATATTTGCTTTATAGTCTGTATATAACTATTTGATTGGCCTTCCTGGTTAGTCCTATAGCCCATTGGACCAGTAGGATTGAATTGCCATGGGCTGGATTCCTGAGAAAGAAAAATTTTCCTTTTTGATGATTGTTTGTTTACTATATATATATATATATATATATATATATATATGTGTGTGTGTGTGTGTGTGTGTGTGTGTGTGAAAATGAAAAACTTGAGTACAAGTTCCTCAAAGGAACTTGGTAGTGATGTGACAATTCTAAAATACAGTATGTAACTTTAAAAATAATTCTCTCTCTCCCTTGAATGTGTGAAATTAGAGGTGTCTTGGCATCACTACCAAGAAACTTGGTACCAAGTTTCTAAAATAATTCTCTCTCTCCTCCCTTGAATGTGTGCAATTTAGGTATCTTACTGTCCTTCTGAAACTTATCAAGTTTCTATATATATATATATATATATATATATATATATATATATATATATATATATATATATATATATATATATATATATATATATATATATATATATATATATATATATATATATGGGTATGGTTACAATACACAGAGTGTAACTAATTTAGTTACACCTATCTTTAAAATACATGTTTGATCATCGATATTAATGATCAATACCATTCATTGTGATCTACATGTCATCAAACGAGTGTGGATAAAAATCATGTGATTTGGGATGTTCTATCCTATACTTCAAGAATCAAAATAAGGACATTTTAAATTTGTACAAACCTGATTTCATTTCTAGGTCATTAGATGTATAAACCAAAATTTTTTATCTATGTGATTTTTGTCACCATGAAGTTTTGAACACATAGATCACAATAAACTATGTTGATCGTTAGTATCTACCCTCAAACATGTATTTTTACAAGTAGGTGTAACTAACTTAGTTACACTCTAGTATTGTATCTACTCCCTATATATATATATATATATATATATATATATATATATATATATATATATATATATATATATATATATATATATATATATATATATATATATATATATATATATATATATATATATATATATATATATATATATATATATATATATATATATATATATATATATATATATATATATATATATTCCACCACTTGCCATCATACTCTCCACTGCTAAGTTGGTGAATCATGGACTTTGATCCTTAATGGTCGGGGGTTCGAAACTGGTGAAAGAAAGTTTTACTTTTGAGGATTTTGATATTAAAAAATATTATATGTATGAGAATGACATATATATATATATATATATATATATATATATATATATATATATATATATATATATATATAATTTAGTATAGAACTTACTTCAGTTTTGATATTTTTATGAAATTTAAAATTACACTTTTTAAAAATATTTAAATTTAAAGAATAGCAGACGTTAATCTCATAGGTTTAAACTAAATTATTTTCTTGAATAATTTTTTTATTCTTGACATATGTATACATCTTAATACAACTTCATGGGATGAATAGGTTCTGCACTAAATTTAGTTTACACAACTAAAATGTAAAACATAAGAAAATAGTTAATAATCAAAAGAATAAAAAATATATCTGATTAATTATATTTATTTATAAACTGAATTCAAAAATATATTAGATCCATAGTTAAATGAACTATTGAGTCGGAATAGCTGATCCAGATGAACAATAAACAAACTATTTTAAATTATTTGGTTCATTTTCAACCCTGCCCTTGTACTCTTAGTCACATGTGAAATATAATCACATGATTAATCATGGGAATAATTATTTATTTTCTATCTCATTGTCATTATTCATAATATTTTTCTTTTAAGGATTCCACTTTGAAGGAATTGGCAGTAATAGATGACTATGATTTTAATCTTTCTTCATGATTGATATGTATTCCATTTGGTAAGGAATTGGCAATAATTAATATATAGTACATTTAATTTATTAAAATTATAACACCTATATATAATACATTGAATTTATTAAAATTATAACACCTAATGATACTTAACTTTTTTTATTGATAATCCGACATTAATCAAATCCAAGACCATGGGAGACATATTAGAACCTCCCAACCATCATGGACACCGTGGTGGGTAATACTTAATTATTCTAAGTGCATATAATTAATTCATATATAGCTCACCATTTAATTCGCAAAAATTTGAGTGTGATATTTAATAGTAATAATCATATTGCAACGAAACAATTTTGAACGCCTACAAAGTAATTTCGACTACATGATATTTATGGGGTACTTTCGTATAATAGAGATGTTAGAGAGGTAAGACTAGGATTTGAGAGATGACCTATAGTTCTTTATTTATTAGTAGTGCAAGTGAGGCTTCGGCCCTCATTTAATTTGGATTAGGAGCTAATTACTAGACACTAATGACACTTGATAATTGCTCATTAGGTGCAAAGTAACCTATTCGTAACTCATATAACTAATTGAAAATTATGAGTTTTAAACATTATTAAACAAATAATGTCAATGTAATTACGGATGTTCAAGTTAATTAGAGATATATGTTGACACCGACTCAAACCATATTAATATGATAGTAAGTTCCATATTATTTATTAAGAAAATTAAAAAGGGAGGAAAAACGCACCAAATGTAAAACAGGTGGGCGCGAAGTGAAAATACACGCGCTCAATTATTGAACACTACCGCTTAAACCAAAATAAAAAATCCTATTTCCCTCACCAAACCCTATTTCATCCAATTCCTCTCCTCCCTCTCTTCCCTAAATTCTCTATCAACACCGTCGGCTCCTTCTCTTTCCTAAATTCTCAATCAACTCCGCCTGCTCCTTCCAAATCGCGCCAGCTTTCTCCAAGATATTGTTCCTTCACAGCCATCCGAAGGTATCCTCTTTGCCTTTCTTCTCCTTCTATCTATTTTCTTTCTTTTTTAAAAATTATGCTTAAAGCTATAATAGTAAATATAAAATGGAAAATAAATAAAATTCAAAGGATGAGATAAAAAGAGAAGGAGATTATGTGAAAATGTAGAACATGCACAAAACATGCACAAGCAGCCTTTAGTAGTCGACTAATCTCAAGCAGAGTAGTCGACTAATCCAGCATCTAAGAAGCGTGTTTTCGCTTGTCCGAGTAGTCGACTAACTGGTGTTGTAGTCGATAATTACAGTGAGTAGTCTAATTAATCAAGTAGTAGTCGACTAATCCGGGCAGATTCGAAAACGGATTTTGGTTTTAAACCCTGCTGTTTAGAGTTTATAAATAACCCTAAACTCGATTATTTGAAAGCAATCAAGCACGCTTTGAAGCAGCCTTTTCGTGAGGGTTTTGTGCATCTTTGGAGAGGAGATCTTTTGAGAGATTGAGAGGTTTGTTTTAGGGTTTCTTTGTGAGAACTTGTAATCCTAATTTGTATTCTCTCTTTCTATTAGTGAAAATCCCCTCCTACCCCCGTGGACGAGGCAACTTGCCGAACCACGTAAATCTCGCGGTTCATCGCTTTATTGTGTTTTGGCCGCTTATGTGGTTTCTCTCGACGGTTCGCGGTCCGCTACCAACAATTGGTATCGAGCTATTGTTCGATTGGAAGTGGTGTAATTTCTAATTTGAGGGGTGTTCGTGATTCCAGAGAAGCGGATTCACGAACAAATAGAGGATGGCGCCAACCAAGAATCACCAAAGTGGGAAAATTCGAGATTGAAAAGTTCAATGGGAAGAACGATTTTTCTTATTGGAGGATGAGATGAAAAACTTTCTAATTTCGCAAAAATTGCACAAGGCTTTGGATGGAAAGGAGAAGAAGAACAAGGATATGTCCGATGAGGATTGGGAGGAGTTGGATCTAGAAACACGGCCGATTATCCTATGCCTTGAGAGGGATGTAGCTTTCTTGGTAGATGGAGAGGAAACGTCACGCTGTGAGAGATGACCTATAGTTCTTTATTTATTAGTAGTGCAAGTGAGGCTTAGTCCTCATTTAATTTGGATTAGAGCTAATTACTAGACACTAATGACACTTGATAATTGCTCATTAGGTGCAAAGTAACCTATTCGTAACTCATATAACTAATTGAAAATTATGAGTTTTAAACATTATTAAACAAATAATGTCAATGTAATTACGGATGTTCAAGTTAATTAGAGATATATGTTGACACCGACTCAAACCATATTAATATGATAGTAAGTTCCATATTATTTATTAAGAAAATTAAAAAAAGGGAGGAAAAACGCACCAAATGTAAAACAGGTGGGCGCGAAGTGAAAATACACGCGCTCAATTATTGAACACTACCGCTTAAACCAAAATAAAAAATCCTATTTCCCTCACCAAACCCCTATTTCATCCACCTCTCCTCCCTCTCTTCCCCTAAATTCTCTATCAACACCGTCGGCTCCTTCTCTTTCCCTAAATTCTCAATCAACTCCGCCTGCTCCTTCCAAATCGCGCCAGCTTTCTCCAAGATATTGTTCCTTCACAGCCATCCGAAGGTATCCCTCTTTGCCTTTCTTCTCCTTCTATCTATTTTCTTTCTTTTAAAAATTATGCTTAAAGCTATAATAGTAAATATAAAATGGAAAATAAATAAAATTCAAAGGATGAGATAAAAAGAGAAGGAGATTATGTGAAAATGTAGAACATGCACAAAACATGCACGGTTTTAGGGCTTAGTAATCGACTAATGCAGTAGTAGTCGACTGTCTGACGGCACGAAAGGTGTGTTTCTGCGTTGGAGTCCGAGTAGTCGACTAATCTGATGAGTAGTCGACTAATCTGATGAGTAGTCGACTAATCTGAAGTAGTAGTCGACTAATCTGGGCGATTCGAAAACGGATTTTGGTTTTAAACCCGCTCGCTAGAGTTTATAAATAACCCTAAACCCGATTATTTGAAAGCAATCAAGCACGCTTTGAAGCAAGAGGGTTTTGTGCATCTTGGAGAGGAGATCTTTGAGAGATTGAGAGGTTTGTTTTAGGGTTTCTTTGTGAGAACTTGTAATCCTAATTTGTATTCTCTTTCTATTAGTGAAAATCCTCCTTACCCCCGCGGACGTAGGCAACTTGTCGAACCACGAAATCTCGTCTTCACCGCTTTATTGTGTTTTGGCTTTCTGCGTTTCTCGGACGTTCACGTGGTCCGCTACCAACAATTGGTATCGAGCTATTGTTCGATTGGAAGTGGTGTAATTTCTAATTTGAGGGGTGTTCGTGATTCCCGAGAAGCGGATTCACGAAGACAAATAGAGGATGGCGCCAACCAAGAATCACCAAAGTGGGAAAATTCGAGATTGAAAAGTTCAATGGGAAGAACGATTTTTCTTATTGGAGGATGCGATGAAAAACTTTCTAATTTCGCAAAAATTGCACAAGGCTTTGGATGGAAAGGAGAAGAAGAACAAGGATATGTCCGATGAGGATTGGGAGGAGTTGGATCTAGAAACACGGGCGCCGACATCCTATGCCTTGAGAGGGATGTAGCTTTCTTGGTAGATGGAGAGGAAACGTCAAAGGGTGGGAAGAAGTTAGAGGGTACCTTCATGACGAAGAGTCTAACTAACCGGATCTACTTAAAATCCAAATTGTATACTTGCAAGATGGAGGAGGGCTCATCAATCCGGAACACATCAACAAGTTTGATAGGATCATATCGATTTGAAAGACATAGATGTTAAAGTAGGAGACGAGGATCAGCGCCTACTACTGCCTCGCCAAGTCTTATGAGAACCCGTGCAAACACCGAGGCTTGTGGGAGAAAATCAAGATGGATGAGACTAGAACGGCACTTCTAGCGACGACCTTCTGAAGACTGCAACTAGTACATGCCACCGGCGGTATCAGGAACAAGCGCAGGATTGTTTGCAAGAGGAAGGAGCAATGAGCGAGGAAAAGGCAAGGGAGGAAAGTCTAGATCTAAATCAAGACCTCTTGCGGAAAAGGATGTTTCAAGTCGGTGAAGCCGGACATTTCAAAGTCGATCGTCCAAATAAGAGAGTAGGTGGAAAGAAGAACAACAATAAGACCGAGAGGAGAGAGGGCAAGGAAGAAGCGAGCCACGCTTCGTGAGGAAGGGAGCGATAAGGAATGCTATGTCGTCCACGGGTGGCGAGGAGATCTCCGAAGTGGATACTTGATTCGGTTGCTCTTACCATATGTGTCCAAATAGGAAGTGGTTTACTACCTACAGAGGCATTGATGGTGGAACTGTATTGATGGGGAATAACCATGCTTGTAAAACAGTGGGGCTAGGTAATATCAAAATCAAGATGCATGATGGAGTGGTTCAACCTTGACGGATGTGAGGCATGTTCCCGACTTGCGGAAGAATCTTATCTCGGTTGGTGCTTTGGACTCGGTGGTTGCGAGGATTGTGACGGAAACGGAGTGAAGAAGGTTGTTCGTGGTTCCTTAGTAGTGATGAAGGGTGTTCGCCACGGTAATCTATATACTCTCGAAGTCTGACGGTGACGAAGATCTGTGGTTGGCTGAAGGAAGTGGTGAGACCCATGTGAGCACACCGCGGTTATGGCATGGCGGCTTGGGCATATGTCGAGAGAAGTCTAGTTGCTTGGTAAAGAGGTGCGTTGAAGAATTTGAAGGAACCTAGCATGGATTTTTGCGAGTTGTGTGTATGGAAAGTCACACGGTCAAGTTCACGAGCAGAAAATCTAAGAGCGGAGGATACTAGATTATGTGCACGGATGTTTGGGGTCCGGCTCGAACAACTTCAAAGCGTGGTTCCGGTATTATGTCTCGTTTATTGATGATTATTCTAGGTATGCTTGGATTTATTTTACGACACAAGAATGAGGTGTTCGAGACATTCAAGAAGTGGAGAACAATGGTTGAAAACAGACGAGAAAAGAAATTGAAGACGCCGAGATCGATAAGATTGAGTATCGAGATGGTGCTTTCAAGGAGTTCGTGATCAGGAGAATTGTTCGACAACTGGGCCGGTCAGTCTAGCGAATGGGGTCGCGGAGAAGCGGAACAACACCGCGGGAAAAGGCGGTGAGTATGCGATCTTATGCGAGTTGGGCAGCGAATGGTGGGCGGCGGTGGCTTCTGACTTGTTACATTGTGAACCGTTCACCACATTCGACATTGGATGGTGATACACCTATAGGGTGTGGTGGAAACATGAGATTATGATAGGCTCGAAATTTTCGGATGTACGCTACTATCACTCAACGAGGAAAGCTTAGCGAGGCCAAGGGCAATATTCTTAGGATATGCAAAAAGGCGTAAAACTATCATGCTTGGTGTCTGAAGGTTCGGTTGGAATTTAAGGATTTCAAGAGATGATGGTGTTATGGCTGGTGAGACTTCTAAGTCAAGTTATTGAAATAGAACCTAAAGACCAACTAGGTTCTAATCGTGCTCAAGTGGGAAGTGGTAGATGATGAGTTTGGCGGGAGGAGGTTCAAGCGGAAATACAGACACTACAACAGTGGGATAATTTGGCTTCCACTAGGCCAAAGCGAGCATACAAGCTCTTGAAGGTGAGGCGATCAACCCCTAAAGCACTATGGGCGGGGCTAATATGGTTGAATCGCACTCTGGTGGAGGAGGACGAGCGGTCTCCTTCAAGGAAGCTATTCGGGACAAGGATAGTGAGAGTTGGTTGGTTGCGATGGAGGAAGAGATGGAATCTCTTGGGAAGAATCATACATGGGAGTGGTCCCATTGCAGAGTAGAAGAAAGCTATTGGTTGTAAGTGGGTATATAAAAGAAAGGAAGATCTTTCGAGCTTCGGTGGTGTAAGATACAAGGCGAGGCTAGTGGCTAAGGGTTTTACCTGAAGAGGGTGTGGATTACAATGAGATATTTTCTCGGTGGTGAAACATACTTCTATTCGGTGCTATTGAGTATTGTTGCTCATGGTGATTTTGAAATGGATCAACTCGATGTTAAAAGCCTTCTTGCGCGGAGACTTGGATGAAGAGATCTACATGCATCAACCTGAGGGCTACAAGGTTGAGGATAAGGAGAATCATGTGTGTCGTTTGAGGAAGTCACCGTATGGATTAAAGCAATCTCCGGCGATGGTACAAGCGATTTGACTCCTTCATCTTTGAGGCATGGGTTTTCCGGCGATCATGATTGTTGTGTTTACATTCGGAAGCTTGCGGAGGTAATTTTATCTATCTTCTTTGTATGTGGATGACATGCTTATTGCTTCTAAGAGCGAGGTGGAGATAGATAGGTTGAAATCTCAACTTGGTGAAGAGTTCGAGATGAAGGACATGGGTGCCGCTAGGAAAATACCGGGTATGGAGATTAGAAGAGAGCCGAATCGACGATTGTTCTTGAGTCAAGGGCTACATAGAGCGGTGATCGCGAGGTTCGGGATGCAAAGTGCTAAGTCGGTGGTGACTCCATTGGCTCCACACTTTAGGCTTCGGTAATCAATCTCCCACTACAAATGAAGAGAAGGCGCATTACGGAGCGGTTCCCTATGCTAGTATGGCGCTTAATGTATGCAATGGTGTGTACACGCCCGGATATTTCACAGCGGTTAGTGTGGTCGTGATTCATGGCGAATCCGGAAAGGCGACCGGGAAGCAAAGTGAAGTGGGTCCTCGGTACTTAAAGGGTACGGATACGTCCGGTGTTTTGGTGGAGAAACATGTCGATTGACGGGTTTGTGGACTCGATTATGCGGCGATCTAGATAGACGACGATCTACTACCGGTTATGTATTCAAGATACATGGGGCTCGGTTAGTTGGCGATCGATGTTGCAGCTACATGGCACTTTCTACTACAGAGGTCGGTACATGGCCATGACAGAGGGAGTGAAGGAAGCATTGTGGTTGTGGGGTCTTCTAGACGATTTGGGGATTGAGCAGAAAACGTGAACTTGTGGTGTGACAAATGAGTGCAATTCACTTGGCGAAGAATCAGTTCATCATGCTCGCATCAAGCATATTGATGTCGTATCATTTTGTGCGGATGTCATAGAGGAGGTGATATTTCCCTCATGAAGGTGCACACGAATGAGAATCCCGGACATGTTAACCAAGGTGGTCACAGTAGTAAGTTTAAGCATTGCTTAGACTTGCTTCATATCGCCTCTTGTTGATTTGCCCAAGAGGGCAGGATCTTCTGGCGAATGGGTAAGGTGGAGATGATTTGAGGTGAACTACGGTGAGCTTGATCCCCGTGATAATGAAGGGCCATGGTGTAGTGACGCACTGGATTGGCCCGATTGGCTAATGGTGATCTCTAGATGTTCTTGGTGTTCTTCGGTGTTCGTCCAAAATTTGAGGTAAATCAAATGATGTACGAGGTGGAGAATTGTAGAACATGCACAAAACATGCACAAGCAGCTGGGCTTAGTAGTCGACTAATCTGATGAGTAGTCGACTAACTGCATCTACGTAAAGGTGTGTTTCTGCTATCCGGTAGTCGACTAATCTGATGAGTAGTCGACTAATCTGATGAGTAGTCGACTAATCTGATGAGTAGTCGACTAACTGGCAGATTCAAAACGGGTTTTGGTTTTAAACCCGGTTCGTTTAGAGTTTATAAATAACCCTAAACCCGATTATTTGAAAGCAATCAAGCACGCTTTGAAGCAGCCTTTTAGAGGGTTTTGTGCATCTTTGGAGAGGAGATCTTTGAGAGATTGAGAGGTTTGTTTTAGGGTTTCTTTGTGAGAACTTGTAATCCTAATTTGTATTCTCTCTTTCTATTAGTGAAAATCCCTCCTTACCCCGTGGACGTAGGCAACTTGTCAACCACGTAAATCTCGTGTCTTTACCGCTTTATTGTGTTTTGGCTGCTTATGTGGTTTCTCTCGACGGCTCATGTCCATACCTAACGTAAAAAAATGTTGTTTTTCTATTTGCTTCTTGAGTACATTTTCTATATGGGTATATACTAAAGTTTTCATCATATTTTTTTTTGGAGATTTGCTTCACTTGGTTTGATTAATAAGAGATTAGTTAATTGATTTTGGCTTTTATCTTCAATTAGATGATTAATTAGAAGGAATTGTAATTCCATCGGGAATCTTGGACATATGTTACTCAACTCTAGTTTCTGATTCATTAGAAAATATTGGGTTTAAACTTCAGAGATCTCTTATTACTGATCCT
Organism: Asparagus setaceus; assembly: GCA_012295165.1. NCBI lineage: Eukaryota > Viridiplantae > Streptophyta > Magnoliopsida > Asparagales > Asparagaceae > Asparagus > Asparagus setaceus. The sequence goes on from CM022709.1 coordinate 36,757,007, forward strand.
CCAACTAGACACTTCATGATTTCTTAATGTGCTACCTATAATCTTCTCTTAAAACCTTTCTGGTCTCATTTGCATCCTCTAATTTTCATGTGCTCAATTTCATTCAGCTTGAATACTTCTCCGTGAATACATTTACAGTCATGTGATTTACTCCAAATGGCTTCTAAAATAACTGCTATGATTTTTTTTTGTATTGAAATAGAAATATGCTTATTTCATTTGTAGTTTGACATAGTAAACATGCTAGACCTGCTTGTATATAGCAAAATTTTGAGCTATTTTGTATAGTTCTTTTGAAGAGTTTTTGAGTTTTATTTAGTCAATTGCAGCTTCTACTTCGATTAGGAATTTAGGAGAGTGAACTAAGTGTTGTGGTTTGCTTTGTTTCAGTGATTTTTCTTTGCATGCATGATGGATAAGAGGTGGATGGCTTGTGTGAGGGGTAGTAGTACATATGTGAATGGAGTTGATGAATTTCTCAATTTTGCATTTGCTAATGCTTCTCAAGGGGGCCAGATTCTATGCCCTTGTAAGGGTTGTGGTAATGTTCATTGGCATGGTCGAGAGGAAGTCTATACACATCTGATTATCAAAGGAATTGATACGTCATATAAAGTTTGGGTTTACCATGGGGAGGGCACATCTAATTTAAATAATTCACAGAGTAAATCACAGAGGTGTGATAATATTGATAACCTTTTACATGATACATATCTTTTTTCTTTGAACGTAATGAGGATAATGATGGGCACTTTCAGAATGAAGGTTCTTCAAACAATCAAGAGGCAATGCACAGATTCAATATAGATCATAAAAAATTTCTCAATTTAATTCAGGATGACGAACAAGATTTATACCCGTGATGCACAAAATTTAGTAAATTGTCATTTATTATTAGATTGTGTGCTTTAAAGGCTACACACCGGTGGAGCAATGCATCTTTTAATGCATTACTGAACTTGTTGAAGGAGGCATTTCCAGAAGGCGTGAAATTACCCAAACACCATGATGAAACTAGAAGTATCATGAGGGGTTTGGGACTTGACTACAAAAAAATAGATGCATGCATAAATGATTGTGTCCTTTTTAGGAAGGAATATAGTGATGCAGATTCTTGTCCAATATGTTAAGAACCTAGATGGACAAATAATAATCAAAATAATAACAAAAGAAATATTCCTAGAAAAGTTTTGCTGAAGGATACCTAGCAAATGAATGTCTAACATTTTGTTCACGGTATCTCAATGAAAATGTGGAGAAATGGCTGAATAGACCTTCTAGAAATGCCGATATTATTGATGTTCAATCACAAGGGTCACCCCTTTTCCCTAAAATAGGTCATTCTCTTGGAAAACTGAAGTGGTTGAACTGGATGATCAAACTTGGGTTGCACATCGATATGTGCTATTTAATTGTGATGCCATCAAACCCTATTTGGAGTAAGTAATTTCCTTTAATATATGAAAGTTTTAAAATTATATATGTTGCAATTTGATTTATAACTTAATTTAATGTATGCATGATTCAATGTGTAGTGAACATAAAGAGTTGATTGAAAGACATCCTAGAAGGAGAAAAACAACAACATGGGCTAGAGCACGAGTCATAGTTTAGAATTCCATGAATGGTTTGAAGATCGTGTTAGGAGGGAACAAGTATCGAAGATATTAAATGGCTATCTCGGGGACCTGAATCGACAAAAAGTTTACCGGCTTTGTAGTAAATGGTTTCAGGTTTCGCATAAAAGAACATGATATAGGAAAACAAACCCAAAATAGTGGTGTTGTTGTGACTTCGCTAACTGAAGCTTTTCAAGTCCTAGGGATCAAAATCCGTGGATAGAGATGTAACCTATTATGGAGTCTTGACAGATATCATTGAACTTAATTATTATGGGCATTTTAAGGTCACATTATTTAAATGTGACTGCTTTGATGAAATGAGGGATGAATATAATCTTCCAATTGTTGATTTCACAAAACCAGTATGCAAAAATGATCCCTTTGTGTTCAGATCTCAAGTGCAACAAGTGTTTTACATTCAAGATTCCATGAACGGAAATCTCTACAATGTTATCGCGAAAACTCCAAGGGATTTATACTTGATGGAAGAAGATGACTCCAGGTCAGTTATATAGTAGTAATTTTATTGTTATTTGTTTTTCCTTTATTTATCCATTGTTTTCATCTTTTTATATATTGTAAAACACTTTGAATGACTAGTAAATGAAAGTGCAACAAGTGTTTGAACTCTATAAAGGAGTTATTGATGTATAATATTGATTTGTTATTGTGATTTGTATATTTATGGCATTTTCCTTTTTTTTTAAATGTAAACTGACTTGCTTATTTCTTTCTTGGTTATCAGGAACAATGAGCAAAGTGATTAATGACCAACAAGTGGCCCCGTATGAGAAACTAAGACTCTTGAACATTGCCGCAAACAATGTAGAGTTGGACAAATTGGGATTGACAAAGATTAAGTTGGTAAATATGAATAATAGAAAGCCAAAAAAGAAAGCAACCATGAGAAATGTTGAAGATGGCGATGTGGCTTACATACCAGAACAAGAAGAGGAAGTTGATTGTGATAGTGAGCATGATGAGGCAAATTGTGTTTGTGATGAAGATCTTCTTAGCAAAGACTTGTCATCCTACAAGTTCAAGGTAAACAATCCATAAGTATTTTCTTATTAATTTCTTTATGTTCCTTTTACTCTAGGTTAATTTTCTTCTTTCGTTTATTTATGTCAGCAACTTCAAACTACAAAAAAAAGAGGAAACTCAATGCACCCAAAACTATGGCTGAGTATCTTAAACAACAATCAACGCAACCTCACCAAGGTAATTCTCTGCCAACAGCCCCTAGCCAAGCTTACTCTCAGCCATTATACTATAGTCAAGCCTTACATTCTCATGTAGCAGCTGCTAGCAAAGCTTGTTCTCAGCCTTCGAACTACAGTCAACCACCTTATTCTCATTCTTCACCTCAGCCACGCATGACAACACCAAAGGTTATAGATTGCCAACTTGCTAACTTGATTCAACAATATCAGATTGCAGGCAATACAAGGAGAAGTAGACGAACTCTAGAAAAAGAATCTGGTTGTGTGACAAATCAAGCCCAAGTAAAAGATTCTATTCCTAGTATAGCTAAATTACATTGTGGTACAGATCCAACACAAGTGGAGTCTGGAGTGCAACAAGCCTCCATTGATAATGGAGTACATCAGTCATGTTCCAGTAAGGAATTACAAGCTGTCCCAACAAATGAAACTGTAAATATTACAGGTAAACATTTAATATTTTATGTTTTTGGTACTACATCTAGAGCATATTATAATCTGTTCCTCATTACATATTCCTATTTTTAAGCAGTTTTATCATGAGAAATTATGACATAATCTCAGTCTATTTTATTTGATATCAACTATGACGCAAGAAGTCCTCCTATTTATTAGCAAAGAGATTGGTTTGAATGAATAAGATTGACCAGTTATTGATCAATTTTTGTTTGACAACACATAGTTGAAAGTTAAAAAGGAAGTTTCAAGTTGCCCTCTAATTTTTTCCTTCGCTATTGAATAGGTCTTATTAAGAAGAAGACTAGAGGAGTTACTAGGTGTCTCAGTCTCATTGGAATAAGCGAGGAAGAGCGAAAACATGTAACATTGAATCATCTTGGCCAGCCGATTGGGAGAAAAATGCAAAACAGCTAAGTTCATACTTGGGAACTTTGGCTCTAATGCACGCTTAGCTCCTTTCACTTACTTGGAATGGACTGATGTCCCAATTGAAAATAAAGCTGATATGTGGAAAATGGTCAATGTAATACATGCTATGATCTTAGATTTAAAATGTAAGTATCTTCTTGACTGCAAATGTGGGTTTTGCTTATAGTTTAAAATGCTACAGGAAAAGTTTGTCATTGATGAACGTGGTCACTCTTGGGTGTTATCTACTATTGGAACTTTATGGAGAAACTTAAAAGTAGAATGAAGCGAGAAAATTTTGACACCAAAAATAACTTGGCAGCTCGACTAAACAATAGGCCTAAAAGAATACCAACTAAGCAATGGGAAACTCTTGTTCGGTTCTGGAGCTCTCCTGAAGGAAAGGTATGATATTTATATGTTGAGATTTTTGAGCTTTTTAGTTGTAGCTTAAAAAATTATTTAATGCCCCTGTTACATTTATGATTTGGTATAGGCACGTAGTGAAAAGGGTAAGGCTAGCCGTGACGCTCAAAAAAATATGCACCGTATGGGATCAAAGAGCTTTGCCCGAGTAAGAGAAGAGATGGTGAGACAAGTTAAAGTTTTATATGGCATTTAACTATTATTATATTTTTCACTCTTATAATTTCATTGATTATAAATAATTTGTCTCCATTTGTATATACAGAAACATTCAATAGGCTTCTAAGCATATAGGTTTTGTTCTAAAATTTATATTATCTTCTAAGGAATAATCAAAGTTAGTAACCAAAATACATTATACTAGTATTCATATTATATATACTCTTAACGTTTCCTCTTTAGTTTTTGCATCTCAATAGAAGAAAAGTACGTGATGACCCAACCGGTGGAAATGTTTTTCAAAACTCGTACTGGCAAGGATGGAAGAATGGTGGTTGATGATAAATCAAAAGTAAAAATATTTCCATGTTATTTATCAATAATAAAATATGTCTTTTACACTAAACTGATTATATAAAATGTGCGTCGGATGTTGACCTTTTAAGATCCGAATCGAGGAAATCGTAACAACGCATTGAAGAGACTTATTAAACCAAGATCCGGGCGTACCACTTCATGGCAAGGAGTTAATCGACACGCTTGATGACAAATTCGATTTGCGCACACGTAACAATAACAAAATAGTTGAGATGCAAGCTGAGATGCGAAATGAGATACAAGCCGTGTTACGCTGAATTTCAAGCGGAGTTGAGAGCAAGAATGATCAATGGTTGGCGGATGATGATCTCACAAATTCAGGATGGAAAACAATTGAAAGATATTAACGTCTCGACATTTTTGGTGCTGGGTTATTTACAGATGCTACTGGTGCTCTAGAAAAATCAATAATAGAAGGCCATCGATCCTCGACAACAACCAACAGTCCACATAATTCGGTAGAGGTAAATTCTTAAACCTTATTTATTTTTGGTGTTTATAGATATGTTTTCTTATTGTGTGATTGAAAGTGATTTAGATGCTAAGTTTACATGTTTGCTATAACGAAGCAATTTAGAAACCTGATGCAAGTGAAATCCTATTATCCTAATCCATTAAAACATTTAATTTGTAAAATATAGTTCATGTTATACATTTGATTTGCTGTTCAAGATTGGATTAGACCTGCTTATAGTTGCACAATGATCAAATTTGTTCTCAATTTTGTTTTCTGTTCATATTCATTCATCTCAGTGGAACTTGTATCAAATCCCAAGACTATCATGAAGGGATGTTTTGAATAAAACTAGAATAAATTATTCTTTTATTAGAGATAAATAATGTAGAAATATTCTGACTAGTTCAATTACAAAGTACACATTGATTTTTCTATTTTATTGCAACATGTAGATCTTTTCTATTTTATTTTGTTGAATAATGTAGTGCCATATCATCTACTAATAATATTTATTCTTTTTGGTGCAGGAAGATTTGGAGGATGCAAATCTCTTTGATGACAATGATGCTGAAGCTTAAAGATTATGTAATTATCAATCAATGGTTTAGAATCTAGATATTTTGTATTAGAAGTTCTTTTGAGGCTAGCTGAACTTAGTACTATTAACTAATTCTAGTTGTGACATGAATATTTTTGTATGACATTATTTAGAATTGATTAAATGTTGATTGAGCTTTGAAACAATGTTATTATTGTCTGATATCTTTATCTTGTGATCTTTTATATCTTTTAGGAGATATTGAAATGATGCACAATAATTAAGTCACTATTATAGTAAAATAAAAGAAATTGTAGTAAGACATGTCACAATATATAACATTGTGTTGCATGCAACGACTCATCGCGCATTTTTAGATATTGCTGCAAGTGCACTTGCAACCATATGTTATAATTCGCAGCAACTGACAGCTGCTGCGAGATGGAGATATTGCAGCAGTTGTAGTTGTCACGCTAGATGATATCTTACAGCAGTCCACAAATGCAACCTATGACCATTTTAACTGTCGCGCATACATAGCTATAGTGATGGATGTTCTGAGTGCAATGAAATACACAATAGCTGCAACAAAATGCAATTAGTTACACCACCATTGTACTGCGGACCTCTAGGTGCAGCGAATACCAATCGCTGCAGCTGTTATGCATTTAGATGCAATTTTTAACATGCTGCAATATGTCCCTTCTCCTTGTAGTGCCCTAGGGTTTCCAAAACCCTAGGGGGGTTGCTTCATGAGGAGGAGGCGGCAACACTGAATAGCACAGTGATGACTCCCTATGAGCCCTGCCCTTGGGTTTGCTGACAACGGCACCTAGCGCTGTCGCCTATGCGAGCATTTTCATGCTCCTCCTCCCCCAGTTCTTCGTTGCTAGTGGCTCCGATGGCCATTTTGACGCTTAGCATCTGGAGGGCGGCCTTCAGTGCCGAGCCCAGGTCTTGTTAGCCACCCTCACCGCCACACGGTGCACCCCATGTGCGGTCGGCGGTGGATAGGGTTTTTGCCATTTAAGACTTTGTTTTTTTAAATAAAAAAAATTGTTTAATCCCTGATTAAAAGAAAAGATTTTAATAAGTCCCTAATTTAATAAACAAGTAGCCCAGTAATTTCACAATTTGGATTTTATTGATCTAGCATCCTTGATGTCAAATTTTGGATTTTAATACCAACAATTAAAATTTTAAGGAAAAGTTGAATTCGTTTCTTAATAAAAATCCTAATTTAAATCACCATCAAGAAACTGATAGAAGATCCTAAATCTAGCTCTGATACCAATGTAGGATCCGGATGACTCCACAAATGCGGTACTGTAAATTTGCAACTAGATTATGCACATCGAAAAAATACACCCTATCATGCTTTCTAGTAATTGTAAACAACAAGTTTAGTTACTGATATAGATTATTTCTGGAGGATCAACACGTTTGTCTTGATCAATGGTTGGAGGGCAACCACATTGTGCAATCGACTAGAAGCATTCACATATTACCATGCAACTAACACGTCAATCACGAAATTAAGAGAGGAAGGAGATGACGACACTGTTTCTCTTCGACTGTATATTTTTCTCTATCTGAAGTTTTATGTGTTTGCCTACGTGTATAGGATAGGAAATCATGTAACCTAGTACGACTAGGTTTACAAATGGCTGACCCATCTTATGAACCAAATTGGTTCGTCCGCCCACTTATTGACAAAGCATCAAATAGTAGAATATGGAAGAATTTAATAACATAAACTAACAGACAAGAATTTAATTTTCAAAAATATCTGAGGCCGTGCGTTGGGGATGCTCTTAGTCACGTCTCCAAAAATAAAAATAAAAATAAAACTATATAACAACATATGTTACATTATTAAGGCAGGATGAAGGAATTTAAGAGTGTATTTCCACTAGTAGAATAATGACCTAACTAGACGGATCAAACTAGACGGAAATTTTCCGTCTAGTTTGATCAAAAAATAATTTTTAATTTTTTAATTTTTTAAAATCAACCTAGGCAATTTCGTCTAGGTTGCAATCTAGATGGAATTTCCGTCTAGTTTGTCAACCTAGGCAATTCCGTCTAACAATGAACCCCACCAAAAAAAAATAAAATCAAACCCCCCTTCCCTCCTTCCATGGTCAGCCCCCCCCATTCCACGGCCACCCTCCATTCCCATTCCCTTCCATTCCGGCCGCCCCTCCCCGTCCACCCTCGCCCCCCCCTCCACCCATCGGCTCCCCCACCCCTCCCTCATTGCCCTTCCGCCCCTCCTCCCTCCTTCACCCCCTCCCTCCTTTGCACCCCCTCCTCCCTCCTGCCCGGGCATGACCCACGCCCCTCCCGAGGGTGAGTCGTCCGTCGGATCTCATCATCGCTCATCGCCTAAAAGGTATTATTTTTTCTAAAAATTCAAGTTTTCAAATTTTATTTTTTATTGCTGAATTTAGTTTAAATACCCTAAATTATGACGTAAAATTAACAAGTAATGCTTTATAAAACTAATTAAAAAATTCAGTTAATTACCCTATGCTAACAACCGATTAATCATAAATTTAATTGAATACTTAGTTAAAGATTAACTCTAATTGAACACCAATTATGATAGCCGATTTACATTAAGTTCCGTATGCATCTAAAATTATGTGTGATGATATGAGTTTGTGATGCTAAATTACGGAAATAAAAAATTCCATAATAGAGTGATATATAACACATTATAATAAATTATAATGTGTTATATATCCAATTTAGGTGAATGAAAAAGATAACGTTACCCTAGATTTCCGTCCAATATTACATCCAATTCTTTTGACTTATAATATATAAGATATACGACTCATATTTGGGTAAGAGATGAAATTTTCTACCCAAAATGATCGCTTACGCTATATTATAAGAAGAAAGAATTGGAACTAAATCGTAATTATTGGATCTGCCCTTCTGACGGGTTAGAATATAGTAGTGCATACATTCAACATTGTATACTTTGTATGTTTTCATTTCTTGAAAGTTTCGTAGCATCGATTCATTGTTCTCGTGTACAATAAGCGATGTTCGTTTTGGCCATCCAATAACGATTATAACATCCGCAAAGGTGTGGAGAACAAGGTAGGTGTCCAAATTTATAAGAAATGAAAACATACAAAGTATGGTTGATGTAGGCACTACTATATTCTTAATGGGATAGAAGCCTTCCTATGACAAATGGTAGATTGTGGTAATTATTTCCTATATACATTTTAAATTTAATTTAAGAGAAATTTTTAATTATTAAATGATGTATGTATGAGAGGTAGGATGTGAGTTGTGCGTATATTATTACAGATGATTCATAAATTTACATGAAAGTAGTGAGATTAATTGAAGTTAATAATTGTATAAAATTTACAAATGAGGGTAACTCCTGATAAATCGTGGATAGATATCCCTCGACTTGAAAGATTTCGTGACACGCGATATAAGGAGGGATGTGACGCATTCATGCGGTATGCCGAAATGAATTCGAGAAATCTAAGTAGCGGTGCTATGTATTGTCCCTGTTGTAGGTGTAGGAATATGAAGCTACTGAATAGAAATGATATACGGCTCCATCTAATTAAATCAGGCTTTGATGAGAACTATAAATATTGGTCATATCATGGAGAAGATTGTATTGAAGATGAGGAGCCGAATGTGCATGTTGGTACGTCCGTGTACTACTAGGACGACACGAGAGAATGTTCAATGATATGGTTTCACGTCCGATCGAAAATAATATCGATGACAATGGGGAAGATGATACCGAGATGACATTGAAGATGATATCGGAAATGATGCTGAAAAGGTCGTAGATGTCGAAGGTGAGGAAAATCTTGAAGATATGCCACCTTCCGCAGATGTAGAGGAGATAATGAAGCTAGTAGAAGATCATGAAAAGGAGCTATATAAGGGTTGTACCGATTACTCCGCATTTTCTTTTATGTGAAACTCCCGCATATTAAGACACCGAGTGGAATGGTGATAATTATTTTGAAATGCTTCTAGATTTGCTTCGACGGTTATTCCCGGAGGAGAGGCTAGCATACCCGAACAACTTATCAGCCGAAAAGATTATTTCCGCCTGGTCTTGATTATAATAAAATCGATGCATGTCCGAACGATTGTATGCTATACTATAAAGCCAATAAAGACCTTCGTGAGTGTCCGACGGTGGAGTTTCTCGTGGAAACAATGCAAAACTCTTCAACAGGAGGACACCGAAGTAGAGGGATGCGAAGAAGATTCCAAAGAAAGGTGCCGTCATTTTCCATTGGTCCCTAGATTGCAACGATTGTATATGAACAAAGAGACCGCAAAGAACATGAGGTGGCATAAAGATGATCGAATAGATGATGGTAAATTGAGACATCCTGCGATGCTTTAGCTTGGAAGCATATTGATAAAATCTATCCCCGCTTTTGTCGATGATTGTAGAAATATCGGGTTGGGCTTATCTAGCAACGGATTCAATTCGCTTGGGGTAATGAGTTCGGCCGGTCTACTTGGCCGAGTATTAATGCCATATAATTTACCTCCATTGCTTTGTATGAAACACCAGATATGATACTCTCATTGCCGATACCGCAAGCACGCATCGGGAATGATATTGACGCTTATTTGGAGCCGCTAATTGATGAGTCAAACAGCTTGTGGCATGAGGGTGTAATGACGATGATGTTCATCTTAAAGAGTCGCTTAGATTACGCTATTTTAATGTGGACGATTAATGATTTTCCTGCTTATGCTAATCTGTCCGGTTGGTCTACGAAGGGCAAGTATGCTTGTCCGGTATGTGGTCCGAATTTAAAGCTGTTCAATTAGCACATAGCCGAAAGAGCTGCTATTGGTTTAATAGAAGGTGGTTACCCTTGAGTCATAAGTTTCGAAAAATGTCTGCTATGTTTGATGGCACAGTTGAGAAGAGGATGAAGCCGTGTCGATGACCGGAGATGAGATTGCAGCTGCTTGAGGGGTATCCAAAGTAAGGTTTGGAAAAACCGTTATTCTAAGTACCAATCTCGAGTAAGAGACTCCTTAAAGAGAAAAAAATCAATGAAGCGTAAGAGAACTGTCCGGAGATTGCAAGATGAGGATGAAGCCAAAAAATTGCCTAGAGGATGGACTAAATTTAGTATCTTCTTTCAGCTACCTTACTAGCAAAAGCTTAAAATCCGGCACAACTTAGATGTGATGCATATTGAGAAAAATGTTTGCGATAATATAGTGTCAACTCTCTTACAAGATGCCAATTAGTCGAAGGATGGCCTACGGGCTCGCCAAGACTTGACGGCGTTGAATATTCAGAATGATTTGCATGCACAAGACGTTGGTCAAAAAAGAATGAAGTTGCCTCCGTCTCGTGTTACAATGTCGACCGAAAGGTGATGCGAGATTTTGTGAAATTCTCAAATCCAGAAGTCACGGATGGTTACTCTTCTAACATATCAAATAATGTCCAGTGCAAGAGAAGAAACTCTTAGGTTTGAAGACCCATGATTACCACGTCCTTCTTCATCAATTGCTCCGGTTGCACTGTAACAATATGGATAAAGAAGTGTCAAGATTATTATTGAGTATTGTGGATTCTTTAGAAAATTGTGCTCTAAAGTTATAGATGTGAGTGAATTTAATAAACTTGAAGCAGATATCCGAGTTACTTTATGCAATATGGAAGTGATATTTCCGCCTTCTTTTTACGATCATGGTCCATCTTACCCAACATCTTGCAAGAGAGGCTATGATTGCGGTCCTTACTTATCGTTGGATGTATCCGATTGAAAGGTTAGGCATTTCATGACCTTTCTTTACTTATGTATGCATTTTTATATTGACTCCATATAATAATTGCTTATTTTCAAATTATCGTAGATATTTGGGTTGCATGAAACACTATGTTCGCAATCGAGCTCATCCGAGGGTTCGATAGTCAAGGATATGTGGCCAACGAATGCTTTGTGTTTGCATCACGCTACATGTAAGAAGAAAACCGCATATCGTAATCCACCTAAGGATAAGAAGCGTGAAAAGTATTCAAGTTCGACTTAGATCAAATTCATGCATATGTATTAGAAAATCTTGATATTTTCGTGAGACTATCGAAGGTAACAAATAAAAAAGTAATATGGATGTTATATAATAATTTACTTTTAACTCATCAATATAATCTTATATATTATATTAATAGGTGACACTGGAGAAGCTTAGGAATGAAATAACCGTAGGAATGCAACAAGATACTATTCAAAAACATAAGAACTAATTTGCATTGGTTCGTAATTGATGTAAGTGTTGTATGATTCTAGCAACGAACTTTAAGTTAATATTGTCTTTAATATTCACCGATATTATTTTGCTTAGGTTGAAACATCACTTTTGAGGGCACTACATTATCCGAAGAAATTATTATTCATGCACAACGCCCTTACTACAAGTAAGACGTTATAATGAACATATTATCAATGGGTATAAATTCAACGCTAAAGACCGATGATAGGAGGGTAACCCAAAACAAGGGAGTCATGGGTTGTTTTGCTCAAGAATGTTTTTCAAGTACAAGAGATCGAACCCGCCTAGCCGACATCATATATTATGGCCAATTAGAAGATATTGTGGAGGTAATCTATGGTTTTGGTAAACCCAACAATGTAGTTACATGATGTTCAAGGTTCGGTGGTGTCCGCAAAATGCAAAAGGATCATTACGGGTTTACACTTGTCAATCTTGACCGAAATATATCAAGATGAGAAATTTATTTTCGAGTAACGCGGATCGCTGTTTATGTGAAAGATCCAAATGTTTTTGCTGAATGGGTGGTTTTGTACAAGGAGCCAAGATCCATTGTTCTTCCTAATAACAATGAAATAAATGATGAGGAAAGTGAAGATAATTGTAATGAACTAATTGAGTCATCTGATGATGTTTGGCAAGACTTTTCGTACACGTAAAATGTGGCGCTTGATATGATCGATCATGGTAATCAAACCGACATTCAGAATCTTATTGCAAATTAATGATGATAGATATGAGCTACGCCCAGTGCATTATTGTTTTAAAATTTGCTTAATAAAATTATTTAATGGGGGTATGATAATAGATTGCCAAATTTTTCAATGCATTTATGATATTAATTGTTGAGTTTCTTGATAATTTATTTTGCAGATGAGGAATATGAGGCTTTTCGGTAAGAATCGTGATAAGACCCGGAGTACCACCCCCGGCACAGGTCACAATGAGGAGACACCTTGACCCTCTAGTGCCCCACCACCACCACCTCCTCATGAGGGTATAAATTATTTAACATATTAACTAATTTTATTCTCAAATTAGTCATCTAACTTATATTATTTTTGGTTGCGTGATGGGTTTTTCAACACTGCACCAACCTCGTGCACCACCACCACCACCACATCCTCATACCGTATAAATTATTTAATATATTAATAAATTTTAAATAAAAATTAGTCATCTAACTTATATCGTTTCTTGGTTGCAGATTGGGATTTTCAACACCGCATCAACTCGTGCACCACCAATATCGCTTTATGTACAATTGGTTTAATAGTTGCATAAATTTTTTAAAATATTAGTAATGTAGCTCATATTGTTTCTTGAATGCACTTGGGTTTTTCGACACCGCCATCCGGTGCACCACCGTAACAATCACATGAGATGTATTAATACTCGCTAATATTTATAGGTGTGATTTATTAATTTTTTATATTAATTATCCTCTTTGTTAATTGATTGCGACTCATGGACACCCTCCTTCTCTTCTCCAACATTTCATGCCGATTTGCGGTCCAAGACTGATGAGTATCGCCGCTTCACCCCTACCGAGACGCGACACTCCAAAAGTAGCAATGAAGCACCACCCATTAGCGGATAAAAGGTATAATGAGATCATGCCTATAATGGAGGTTAGAATGACCATTGTGCTCGGCTAAAAAAGGGAGGAAGATAAAGGTAAATTTTATAGGTGTCCTATAGTAAGCACTTTTAATTTTATTGTAATGTGACTACGTGTTCTTTAGTTACATGATATATTATCATATTGTTATTATTATAGGTGCTATGCCGATCGGATAGCGGACGACGCCGGGGCAAGCCCGAGTCCAAACAACCACCAAGGGCATGAGAGCCATTATTCACCGGAATAATGAAGCATTGCCTATTGGTGCTTGCCGAGATTTAATAGTTACATCGGGCTCTCGTGACGAGAGCAAGCATTGTCAATCCGTATTTCAATTTTAAGGAACTACCGTGGACAAAGATATGAGTAGATATGGAAGGACCTTATGGTAATTATTCATGTTATTCATTTATTATTGAATACCAATAGATATTGTATTATCGAATTAAAATATGCATGCATATTTTACAGAATATTTTGTCTTGAGGACTTTCCGTGGGCTTGGAACTATGTTTTTAATGTTAAGGTTGAAACCATCCTCAAACAGTGGAGACATCAAATTAAGACAGAAACATATGACAAGTATACGGAGGACTGGCAGCGATTTTTGAACATTGATGAAAGGGTTGACAAGCTTCATTTCACAGCTCTCCTCATGTATTGGGACACTGAGGCCGCACAGGTTAGTTTTATGATATACTATATACATGTCATGATATTTTCATTCATTGTAACTTTACTGATATTCAATTTTTTAAAGAACAAATCAACGAAGGGTCAAGAATAGAGGAAAAAGTTACATGACCACCACTTGGGTTGACACTCCTATGCTATCCCGAGGATGATTATTGTCGAGAGCGGGTATATATTATTTAAAATTTTTAAAGATCTTCGTGCTTAATATGACGACAAAGTCTCATAAATTTATAAAATTACAGGGAAAATCAATAATGCCGATGAACATAAAGGCAAAGTTGGCATATGCTAACTTCAGTGATCGATATAAAGCTGATGAGAAAAATAAGGATAAGATGAAGGCAAACCTCAAGTTGGTGGTAAGACTTAATTATAACTTATTTAGAATTGTTAATCGAATTTATTCTGAATTTTCTTTAAATTTTCTTAGATCTTTTCTCAATGTTGCAATTGACGTTTAATCTTGATAATTTATGTAGGAGGGGTTTGAACTTGCAACAAAGGAGGCGGCAGCAATGCATATGTCTCAAGAGGGAGCAGAAGGAGAGCCTGATCCTCACATGCTATCAGTAGAGGATAACATCAATCTTACTCAGAACGTGTTGGGATATAATAGGTAAACAATCAAAACGAATACTAAATATTGATATAACCTTGCTATTTGATAAAAATTCATGAGTACTTAGTGAATATTAACGATTTTGAATAATATACATAATAAGATTATTTAATTTATTAAATTCAACATAAAATTATGTGGTTCCTTTTCACCCATAATAATAGGAGAGGAAGATATCCATTGCACGTGTTGGAGCTACACCGGCATTAGATCATTCACGATCCTCCATGTCATCTACAAAGCAGCCAACAAAGACCATCCAAGATTTCGCTATGCCACTTGTTCTACGAAGTCTCCGCTTTCACGTGGAAGGGTGGACCCCGAATTGCTCGCTCGTGATTAAGGAGATGAGTACTGTTGTGTTGAGGGCCCGCACGATGGACGAGGTCATGTCTTACATTATAGGTTGCTTGGTCGGTGTGATACACTGGCCGACGCCTGGTGATGTTATAGGACTTATAACATCAGTGCGGGTAGTACCGGTTCTCGAAGAAGCGTACAGGTATCTTATTTCGTGTTAATCCAATTTCAAAATGAGTTCATAAATTCTATTATAATTTCATATGACTCCTTTAAATGCGTAAAATGTCCATATAATTATATATTGGTCTCCATAATATTTAATAGTTACATACTATGTAGAAAATATTTCTATTGCATATCGGTCCCACGAAAAATTCAATAATTGCTTATTATTTTCTTTAAAGTGAAAACATAAGGAACTAATGCTAAATTGAATATTTAGGGACTAATACATAAAGAAAACATTTAGATTTGATATAATGTCAAATTCACATGATTCTATAACAAAATCAATTTGACTTTCAGTGGAGATGACGATAATTGACCCGTTGCGGTGACAAGATGTGAGGTTTGGGTTTTTGGAATTTTATACACTAAACAAGATTTATTTGCAAGAATACTTTATGTTATTTGTACTCGGATTCTTTGTATATTTGTTGTAAATAAATGATTCTGAATGTGTGCATTGGATTGTTGGTTGTGGTTGTGGGAGTGGATTGGGTTGTTGAAACAGCTTTATTGGATTGTTGGATGCATATTATTGGATTGGATTGGATTGTTGGATGCATATTATTGGATTGGATTGGAATATAGTTGGATGTGTATTACATTTTGTTTCGATCAGAAATATATATTGATTTATATATCGGTAAATGTAAAATGTAGAATAAACCACATTTCAAAGATATTTTTTTCTGAAATAATAGCAACCTAGACGGAAACACCGTCTAGGTTGACCAACCTAGACGGAAAATCCGTCTAGGTTGCAACCTAGACGGTTTTCTAGACGAAAACCGCCTAGGTTGATATTATAGCAACCTAGACGGATTTTCCGTCTAGGTTGCCTAACTAGACGGTTTTTCCGTCTAGGTTGCAACCTAGACGGAAAAATAAACCGTCTAGGTTGGTTTCCGTCTCGTTTGATCAATTTAGACGGATTTTCCGTCTAGTTTGACTCAATCTAGACGGAAATATTCTAAACGGAATTTTCTAGACGGAATTCCGTCTAGTTTGGTCAAACTAGACGGAAATTTGGACAAACTAGACGGTTTTTTCCATCTAGATTGCTCATTTTTCTACTAGTGTTCATTTTGGAGGTTGTTATATGTTATTTGATAAAAATGCAATAAATATTTTTCTAATATTGCTCTATTAATTGAATACAATAACTCTCATGTTCCTTTAAGATTGGAATAAAAGGGGATAAGTTTAGACATGAAGATCTAAAGCAACACCGTCACAAGTGATGACGGCCTCGAACTTGCTGGTATTTCCACTACTAGCATTATTAGTATCATCTATATTCCCAAACAATTTTGTCAACGGAATGGGAGTAACGTTTCTTTTAATGTCAATAGAGCCAACTGGAAACAAGCACAACGATAATGTAGCTGAACTGAGGTCTGAGCATGATAGTGAGTTTTGGAAAAATGTTTATGACAAAATAGCTGGCCAAAGAGCATGTCTCCACTGAAATCCAAATATAATATATTTTCTTAACGTTGAATAAGAACCTTTGGCCATTTAATTCCTTCATTGATATAATAAAATCTTAAATTAGTGATGGAAAAATGATAGTATAACTTGCACCTAAGAAGAATGAAAAAAAAAGAAAAACTTAAGAACCTAAAAGGAAAAATGAAATTCTTCTTAAAAAAAGGAAAATTGAAAGATAATATGCATATAGCCTAGATTTTATAATTAGGCTAGTCAGACCATATCACATCGCATCGACTCTCACCACAAGGTAATCGGCTTGATTCACATGTGGTGAGACGCCTGTCAATGCTTTGTTTTAGCACACAATCTAGTCTTACCGTGCGGCACTTAGCTCACTCTTGGCTCATTAAAATGGCTAAGTTCAGCCTATCGAACGAAACACACAACACACAAAGAGAATTTTAGAGGAACTCTCTCTATTACTCAAGAAAACTTAATTGCTTGGATTCTTGAATGGTTTGTACAAATGAGCTCCCCCCCTTTATATAGGTAAGGCCTCTATTTACATGAATGGCCAGGATTTCCCTTCTAGAGAATTCCTTACACTAGATGGCCAAAATTAATTCTCTAGCGTATTCTATACAAGTATCTCAGGTACAAGAATATTCTAAGAAAATACAAGAACAATCTAGAGTTAGACTGATGTGGCGCTTATGTGAGCGCTGACTGGATGAGAGAAAATTTTCTGTGACATTCTTCCCCACTCATCTTGACGATGCCCTCATCGCTTAGCCTTCTCCCACTTGAAGTGCTCTATCAAGTCTTCAAACTGCCACAAAGTCCTGGCTGGCTCCCAGCTACACTCGCTATCGGGCAATCGCTTCTAGCGAACGAAGTACTCTAGATGTTGCCAATTGTTCCCTTCCCGAACCATCCTGTCCGTCAAAATCTCCTCGACCTCCTTGTGTAAGCATCAAAAATTGCTGAAGAACCCCAAATGTGACTTAATCATGAGAAGATCGGCGACATCCCAAAGTCTCGTGAAGTCAATCGCAGGTGAAACCAATGCCCGAGACACCTATTGTGTCTCGCCATCAAGGACATTTGTTGTGTCTCGCCATTGGCGACACTTTCTTGTGTCGCTTATTAGCTGACACCTTGTTGTGTATCGCCATTGGCGAGACACTTACTTGTGTCAGCCAAAGGTGAGACACCAAGAATGTCTGGTATGTGCTCTTGAAGTGTTCAAATTAATACTTGTGGGGCCCATTTGATTTTTTCAACGCAAAGAGACGCTCACCACGCAGTGGGCGGTTACACACTGAAAATCGCCCACTAAGCGTGAAATTAGGGCATTTAATCGTGCCTAAAATAGAGGAAAGCGGTTATAACAGCGGGGGACATCTCCTCTTCGGGCTGACAACAAGATCGCCGTACAAAGATGCTGACAGCTTAGTGCTGGCAATGAAGACTGTCACTACCACTCACGGATTTTGGACACTTGACGACTTGTGTTCTTTTCAGATGTGACGCCTCCCAAAGGCTATAAATACCCCCTACATCCACTTGGGTGGGGGATTGGAGATTAGAGTTTTGGAGATCAAAAATTTCCTAAGCTAAGAGCCTTGCGTAGAGAGAGAGAAGGAGATTTTGAGCTTCAGCCAAGAAGACTTCAAGAACTTCATGCACGTGGAGATCCTCGAGTTTAAGCTTAGACTTATTCTTGGGAAGAGTAGATATCTTACCTTGCTAAGATATTTGCTTTAGTTCTTATTTCCTTAGCAAAGCATTAACTCAACCCCGTCGATTCGACGATCGTTGCTTAGGTGGTCCACGGACGACGCCCCCCACGCACCAAGAATCCACGCAGCGTAAGATCTTCACGCAGTAGTGTCTTCTATTCGTTTGTGAGAAAGCCACTCAAATTCCTTTGTAATAGAGAGTTACACGTGTAATTTTCTCTTATTTTCATTGTCAAAACATTTTGTAATGGAAATAACAAAGAAACCAGCTTTCGACCGAAACACGATGGCGACCACAGTGGGAGCCAATAGTCTCAACGTTGAGACTATCGTGTCGCAGCCCTGCAGCGATCAAGCCGACCTCATGGTCGATGGTTTGGACTACGTCTTCGATCAAGCCAAGTTTGAAGAGTATCTCTCATCCTCTTCATCGAAGTCATCCTCGCCCCGAAGCATCGGAGGATCTCGTCTCCAAGGAGGGAGGTCCGTTTTGTCGTGATGCGCAATGACATTTGTTCACTCACGGCGGAGGCGGTTTTCCCTCGCAATAACACCCCGACAAACTGTAAAGCTGGGAGCTCGGCTCATGGTGGCTCTATTCAGAAGGAGTCATCTCACAAAGTCTCCACCGCTCTGACGAAGAGGGCTCGTCAGAGACAGTGTCAGAAGTTGGCCCGTCAATTTGCCAAGGCCATGGAGTCGACGGACGAGTTCACTATCATACGAACTTGCGTAATCAGAGGCGTCAACAAATATCAAAAAAGAGCGCGCCCAAAAGTATCGCGTGCTTGTCGCTCGAGCACGTGCCATCATACGCAAGGCACAAGAGTCGAAATC
Organism: Asparagus setaceus; assembly: GCA_012295165.1. Lineage (NCBI taxonomy): Eukaryota > Viridiplantae > Streptophyta > Magnoliopsida > Asparagales > Asparagaceae > Asparagus > Asparagus setaceus. The sequence goes on from CM022709.1 coordinate 36,776,466, forward strand.
AACCAACGAGTCGACTCAAAATTGCCAAGTCTAGAGCTCGAATCGCACGCTGCAAGGTAAATCGCTCACTGCCGCCAGCGACAGCCCAGTCGCCGCCACCGCGAGACAGTTTAAGCCGCCGCTACCACGCGGCAGAGCAATCGCCACGCCTAAAGACCCCGTGACCGGTGACACTCTCAACTGTCTCGGCCAAAGGGGTTCTTCTCCGCCTCCTCCGTCCATTTTTCCTGTTGATGTACCAACGGAAAATCCTTCAACTTCGGTGTTCAGTCACCTTGGTCCAAAGCTAGGAACCAAAGACAATGCACCGGTGATGGAACGCTTAGTCATCCAACCGACACAACAACGGACTAGGGTCGCACTCTGCATCTAATTGTAGCTCAACGGTGTCCCGAAAGCAACCGGGACATCTCAAGATTCAAGAGTTCCTATTGCTTCTCGTTTGAGCATCCCTCAGGGGGTCTGCGAGACTGTTGAGAGGAAGAAATTGAGGCATGTGACCCGCAAAGTCATGAGAGATGACAAGACGCTGGTGATTCATGCAGAGACAACTTTAGGCAACGAAGCCAAACAACTGAAGCTGTCTCCCAGTTCAAATGGCCGACACCCCCAAAAGAAGATGTGTCCTCTAGTTAAGGGCAACGTTACACTTGGGGGTGGAAGTGCAATATGTGACAAACCACACCAACCACACCATCAGGCTGGGGGTGGCAACACACGAAAAAGGGCGATTGACGAAATAGGTTGTTCTTGCTCGTGTGCGCAGCTGATTAAGACGTTGCTATCAGGATGTGCCTGCTCTAAGTTGAACGCTCAGTCACAAAGAGCTTCAGTATTCGAGAGGCTTTCCCTGCCAGCGATGGAAGATTCGAAGCCGAATTCAAGATGCTTCCGAAGAAGAAGAAGATCCGCCATTCGGCAGGATGAATTCCCCGAAGTCACCATTAATATGGTGAACAAAGGAAAAGGACCAGCAACGGACGTGGACCCTGACTTCACTCGCAGAAAAGTCGCGACCGGTTTCTTAAGATGTCTCGATTACAATTATGCAGGTACAAAACACGAGATTATAGAAGGATGCTTGAAGGAGACTCATCCGAAGACGAGACCTCCACGCTGCTCGCCGAAGGCGCACCGACAATATCGGCGTGGGTCATTATTTTAGGGAAATGTTTACCATCACCCCGAGACCCCGCCCAAATGCCGCAAGACGCCTTTAGCTAAGCAGAGAAGAGCTTAAGGTCGAGATGAAAATTGAGATGGAGCTAGCCATGCAGATGAGGGAGTTATAAATCCGTAAAGTCGCATGCTCGAGTCCGGCCAACAAGGTGGATCCAATCACCGATCGCATTACGCTATAGAAGATAGCGATACGGAAGTGGATGAACACATCCTTGCCGACCAACCTTCGAAGAAAACTATATCCGATGCTCAAAGTGGAGATGGCCCAGCCCCTCCTACTGGGAGTAATCCAAAGCAAGGGGAGGACGACGACAAAAAAATGAAGGAGCTTGAAGGCAAGATCAATGCTCTAATGTCCGCGCAGGAAGTCAAGAAGACCGGCATCCCGTGTCCATACCCGAGAGAGTGGGACTCAATTCCCTACCCGCCGAAATTCAATTTGATTAACTTCACGCCATTCGACGGAAGAGGCTCACCCACACAACACTTGATACTTCAAGTCGCACTTGGGGGTGATCTCGGGGAACGAGCCTTTGATGGTTCGGTCATTCTTCAAGATCCTTCATGGGTTGCCTTCATCGTATCAAGACTCAAGGCTAGGAGTATTAACTGCTGGGATGATATGGAGAGTTCCTTTCTCAACAACATTTTCGATGATGATACGGAGGTTTCGATAAGAACCCTCTTAGACGAGAAATAGAAGAACGAGAGACGGCGGACGCTTCACAAGCCGCCTAATAAAGCCGTGAACTGCAGGGATCTAGTCACAGAAGAATTCATATTGCAAACATGTGACAGCAATCTTTCTCTGGACTTTCTAGAAGCCATGGGGGTTGTAGCACCGACTACATGGAAGGATTTGAAGCTCCATGGAGAATAAGCTGAGCGGTTCCTCAAGAGGAAGAAGAGCGAGAGAGGCGAGCCAACGGCGGCTCCTGCAAAGTCAAACTTTGTGCCCCGTGGCAAAGGGAAGGCGCCAGTTACTGCTGTTAATACGAACCGCATTCCAAAGAAGAACACCAGAATCGCCACAACAAAGAAGAATCGCAATTGAGGTTTCAACAAAACCTCAAGAATCACGTAAGGCTCCGTGATGCTAGGTTCCTCGAGAACATACCAAGGAAGACGGTTCGTCCTCTTTAAATACCTCTTGGATAACAACAAGATCAAATTACCTCCAATCACAGATCAGGAGGAGGCTAATAAGACTTCGGACCCCAAGTATTGTGCATATCACAGGAGGGTCCATCATCCTACCAAGAACTACTTTGTACTCAAGGATAAGATCCAGGCTTTGATCGATGCCGGCATCATCACAGTGAAGAAAGAGAAGAAAGTCGGCTCGAACATGGTGGCTATCAACTTCAGATCCATGCCACCCATGCCATACCAGCAGAAGATTATTCTAGAGGTTAAAGTCAAGACAGTCAACGATGATCCACATGGGCAACGCCAGAAGGGGTTAATATCATATACAGCCCCTAATGGCGAAGTACTTTGGGTTCATCCAGACCTTCTTCAAGACGAGCAGTGGACCGGGTCATCCTCAGCATGAAGATCCAGGCGCAAAGGCAAGTCGTGCGGTCACATTTCAGCAATTTTGGAGGAAGGTGACGAAAAGGTTCCAACTCTTTAGTCGTTTGAAAATGAACATGAAGTTCTTGCGACGGAAGGAAACCCAGCTTATGCCACTAGGAGCGGGCACGAATTCAGTTACAAGTATCCTGAAATCTCCGATCTGAATGCCAAAATGCTAACGGAGCTGGGGGTGACGATAACTCCACCTGCACGACCCGAAAAGTCACAGCAGCAGGAAGTAGCCAAGGAGGATATGACCAAGCGAAAGGACAAGCAACCCCAAGAGGTTCAAGCCCCGAGGCAGTCCCGATTCAATCGTCCGATTGTAAGGGATAAACCGGAAAGTTCAGGATCCTCGTACCGCTTCGATGTCATGGCTCAGTTGGCCAACATCCCTGCGAGAATAACTCTTTATGAGTTGCTACGTCTCTCTAAGGAAACCAGAGAGGCTTTACAGGAAGCTTTGGCTGACTCAGAAGCTTTCATCACACAAGTCAAGCAGGTTCCAGAGAGGCCCGAACACTGCAACTTAGCAGCGACGCAATTCCCTTGCATAACCTTCACCCAAGATGATATGCAAGTGAGAAATTCGAAGCACGACAGGCCCTTGTACTTTACTGGGTATATTGGCTCGGTTCTTTGTCAATCAATTTAAGTTGATCCCGGTCCGCAAGATCATGCCACCATTGATGTATCATCTCGAATTTCGATAAGCAAATTGGCTTCTACAGCACCGCCATTTATGGATTCAATACCACCGGTCCGCACCTTTGGGTAAAATCCAATAAAGTGCCACCGAGACCTCAGTCCAAGTCACGGTTATATCATCGACGCAGACTTCGCATAACCTACTATTGGTCGACTTTGGATCCATGGCAGCCTTATAGTCCCATCCACGCTACATCGTTTGAAGTATATCGACACCGACAATGTGGTCAAGACGGTGGTCGCGATAAGCGCCATTCCGTGGGTTAGAAAATTATTTTATCGACTCTCTTTGTACGGCCAATCCGACATCGAACCATCTACCGTGGTACGCATACGAAACGAAGCTGATACCGAGGTCGGGCTCGATTACGACGGAAACTTTGTACTTAATGACATTGAACCTCTTGTAATCGATCATGACGGATCTGAATCGTCAGGAGGAAGTTGTAACTGGCAGCTTGCCGATGAACATATAATAAATGGCGATTTAGAATATGTACCTAGTGTTGATACTATAATGTGCATCGTGATAGGACCATGGTGCCCACGTACCACTCCTATCATCAAGCCAGGTGAAGAAATGCCTTCAAAGTTCGATTGGGTCAACTTTCATCCTCCCTTCAAAAGATGCAAAGCAAATAATCTTTGGGAAAGGGGGAGTATCCCCACCACGAGACCCTTGTTGGGAATCTGATAATAGCAATGAAGGCCCTTGCAAACATTTTTCCCACTATAGTCCGTAAGTGCACTATTACATGGAGAAATGGGGATACGATTCACAGACGACCGTGTCTTTGTTTCGACGGGGTTCGGGTTCGACCTAGACCTTCTCACGTCCTGAAGGGAAAACCCGATCGCTATTATGAACACAAGAGAGGTCTGGGTTATGCCTCTTTATCTTCCGACGAGTGCTGTTGGCAAATCGATGATCATGACGATTCGTCAGATTCTTCAACATGGGATTCAGACGTTAGTCTCGGTGAATTGTTTAAAGGACTAATGTCTAATATGACCACAATAAGCCCGGTAGAACCCAAGAGGATGGTCACTCACCAACTTGGGAAGACCCTTGACTTCCCATTTGAACATCCAATACGGTGATAAGTTTGAATGCAGAGAACCACTAATCAAGATGTAGTGGTTCAAGTCAATACGGGCGACGGTTAATCCAAACCCATATTCATGAGCACTACCTTAAGAGAAAGAGGAATTGATCGCCTCGCTTGAGAATATATCGACGACGCTGGAACTACGTAAGATATGCCAGACTTGATTCAAATGTATGCACTCCACCGCTTTAATATTAAGCCGATGCCAAACCCGCCAAACATCAACGGCGACGGTTTGCCACGATCATGGAAGCGATCGAGCTGAAGTGAAAAGGCTTATAGAAGCGGCTTTATCGAGAAGAGCAACATTCAGATTGGGTGTCAAATATTATCCCGTCCTAAAAAGAATGGGACGATCGGACTGCGTGAGATTAGTGGATCTAAACCTTGCATGCCCAAAGGATGACTTTTCGCTACCCATTACAGATGTCATCATAGACAATACTTGTGATTTGAGAGAATGTCGTTCATGGACGGGTTCTCTGGTTACAATCAAATCAAGATGCATCCCGATGATGAGAAGCACACCTTATTTCGGACGCCTCTAGGCATCTTTTGCTACACCGTCATGCCCTTCACTTGAAAACGCAGCGCCACGTATCAACAGGCGATGACGAAGATCTTCCAAGATCATCTCCGAAAGACCGTTGAGTGTTATGTTGATGACTTAGTGGTGAAAAGCCACAATAAAAGTGATCACATCAAAGATCTCAAGACGGTATTTGACCTCATGCGGAGTCATCAATTGAAGATGAATCCAACTAAATCCTTCCTAGGAATGGCCAGTGGTAAATTCCTTGGTTTCGTCGTCACATCAAAGGGAATCCATATCGATCTTGACAAAGTGAAGGCAATCAATGAATTACAACCCCTGAATAACCTCAAAGAGCTCAGGGGGTTGCAAGGAAGATTGGCTTATATCAGACGGTTCATTTCAAACCTTGCAGGTAAATGTCAACCGTTCTCCAAGCTCGTAAAAAAAGGGCGTCTCATTCGTATGGGACGATGCTTACCAAAAGGATTTTGATGATATCAAAGCATATTTATCAAATCCTCCGCTCGCACCAAATTAGGGAAGCCGTTTTGATTTACGCCGAGCTTAATTAACTATTCATTAAGTGCATTGTTGGCACAAGATGATGATAACGGTCACGAACAGGCAATCTATTATCTGAGTCGGACAATGGTGGGTGCCGAGTCCCGATATCCAGATATTGAAAAGAAATGCCCGCCTTGGTATTCACGGTCCGTAAAATGCCATTATCCGTTGGACAGACGATACATGTCATCTCGATGTTAACCCAATTCGAGTATTTATGACGCAACCGACCTCTTTGAACTGGTGATTAGCGAGGTGGGCATTGCTCCTTTCGCAATAATGATATCCACTTCAAACAACGTAAGTCGGTGAAAGGACAGTAACTGCGGATCTTCTAGTAGTCCCACCCAAAGAAGGACAAAGCTACACTTTATGAAGGCTTACCCGATCTAAACTCACGAGGTCAACCATACTTCCCACCAGCCGCTGTGGCAATTATATTTTGATGGCGCTTCGCAACCAATGTGGCAAGTGCTCCTAGATGTTCTAAGATTTCTGACGGAGTCGGAGTTGTCTTAGTTTCCCCAGAGAAGCATGTGATGCCTCGGCTTATTCGCCGACCGAACCGCGCTCTAATAATATGGCCGAATACAACGCTACTTATTGGGCTCGCTTTACCAAAGAGCCGGGGTCGAATATCTCGGCCTTCGAGACTCCTAACTCATAGTCGATTGATTCGCGAGACTACGGTCGAACCGGATTTGGTCCCATATCATGAAGCGGCAATAGAGATGGCGGAATCATTTGAAAGTTTCTTCATGGAATATATACCACGCTTCCGTAACGCATGTGCCGGGCGGCGTTAGTCAAGCTACTTGGCGCAACCCCTAAAACGGAGCGCTTCATCATCGTGGAGGACGACGCCTCTTTATACCGAAATGCACTGTGGACATCAAAGAAGCGCATGCCACTGTAACTAGACTTGAGCACCGAGATTGGTGTTTTCCCATCATAGATTACATCTTACACGGTATTCTACCGTAAGATGTGAAGGAAAGAGAATCAGTCCGAAGAAGGGCACCGAGATTTTACTATAACGCCGCTGGCCCCAAACGCCTATCGTCAGACGCACGATGGGTTGCTACTCGGATGTCTTTCAACTAAGGAAGCAGAGGAGGCCCTCAAAGAGGCGATGATGGTACTTATGGCGATCACCATGTCCTAAACTAGAGATAGATCGAGAAGATTGGGCTATTATCGCCGACTATGATCAAAGATGTATTGAATACGCCGAGACGGTGTCACGCCAAGCAAATACATGCTAACTATTGCATCACCCGAAGATCTGCATCCGCCGCCTACTTGGCTATTTGAAACCCGGGAATGGATGTGGTAGGACCCATCTTCCCCTCACGGCAAAGGTGACCGCTTTATTTTAGCAATCACCGCATTTCTCCAAATGGGTCAAGCAATTCCGCCAAAGAAGTCAAGGCAAGTAATGTCATCAAGTTCATCAAACACCACATCATCTATCGATACGGTGTCCCGAGACAAATTGTGCATGATAACGCCCCCATTTATCAAGAACGCTTTGTCGATTCCCGCAAAGAAGTTCGTAATCCAAGACGCTGCATCTACAGCCTTATAATCCCACCGCAAATGGTTTAGCCGAAGCCTTTAACAAGACCATCATCAAGATCTTGGCGGCTAGTGAGGACCAATAAACGATTGGGACGACAAGCTCGGTGACGCTTGGGCTTATCGCACCACGGTCCTAACACCGACGGGCCACCCCGTATTCCTTGGTATACGGATGTGAAGCCGCCCCGCCGTTGGAAATACAAATCCGCCTTCGTCGCACTTGGCGACGGAATGATGGATGACGCAACAACATCGAAGCGTCTTGAAGAGCTTGAGATGTTGGACAAAATGCCCGAAGCTCAATAGCAAATTGAGTTATACCAGCCGTAATTTCCAAAGCCTTTAATAAGAAAGTCCCAGATCGGTTTTCAAGGAAGGAGATTCTGTGCTGCCGTCCGCCACCAATGATCCTTAATTCCAAGAAGAAAGGCAAATTTCAGCCCAAATGGGAAGGACCATTCGTAATCTAATACGCCTACTAAATGGAGCATATCACCGATCACTCAAGACGGTGACAAGTTAATGATGCCAATCAACGGAAGTTCCTCAAGAAATACTATCCCTAGTATACTGTGATAACCCGCTTTACCGCTTTTGGATGATCGCACTTTTGAATAGTCACATTCACTAAACTCCCACTTGGTCAAACCTTTGAACAGTTAGGACCAAAATCAAAATGTCTTTATCATTACTCCCACTTGACCAAACCTTTGAACAGTTAGGGTCACTTCAAATCTCCACTCCCAATTGGCCAAAATTCCCAACAGTTGAGGCCACCAATAAAATCAAAATCTGTTCTCAATTTCTTTTATGAATGAGAGTTTCACTCCAGTACCGGGTTCGTCTCTGCCCCAAGAAGGGATAAATTTGAGTAACCAAATTCCTTAGGTTTCTCTAACTTTCACCTTTTACTCACCTGAGTTAAATGCCCCCCCTTTTTTTTATCTCTGAGTCAAAGCCACGTGGCCCGACTCTAATATGATTCTCGAGGTGGAGATCCCACTTTAAGTTTCTTTATAGATTCTCTGGTGCACGTGCATCAGGAATTCTTCTGACTCTCAGTTCATGTGAACGAAGAGTCATCAATTGAAGCGGGAGATAAGAAAATACCTTCTTCTTCTTCAACACAACGGGTTCGTCTTTGCCCCAAGAGAAGACACAACGGGTTCATCTTTACCCCAAGAGAGGACACAACGGGTCCGTCTTCGCCCCAAGAGAGGACACAACGGGTCCGTCTTCGCCCCAAGAGAAGACAACAAAAAACTAACAAACAAAGTCTATGTATTCAATACATAGCCCGCCTCATTACCGAATTTAATGATTCATAAATCTACTTATTTATGCGTAGTAGGTGTTATTCCTATCCTTAAATCAGAATAAGTCACGCCTAACACACACGTAATCAATTCCCTGATAATTGATCAAGCCCACGATTCAATATCGTGGCAAACAAAGTCTATGTATTCAATACATAGCCAATCTCATTATCGAATTTAATGATCCGCTAAATCTATGCCTATTTATGCATAGTAGGTGTTATTCCCTGCCCCAATTAGGAATAAGTCACGCCTAACACACGCCGTAATCAATTCGTGATAATTGATCGCTTCCACGTATTCAATATCGTGGCAAACAAAGTCTATGTATTCAATACATAGCGAGTCTCATTACTGACTTAATAATCTATTAAATCTATGCCTATTTATGCATAGTAGGTGTTATTCCCGCCCTAAATCAGAATAAGTCACGCCTAACACACGCCGTAATCAATTCCTCGTGATAATTAATTAAGCCCACGATTCAATATCGCAGAAACAAAGTCTATGTATTCAATACATAGCAGTCTCATTAATGACTTAATAATCTATTAAATCTATGCCTATTTATGCATAGTAGGTGTTATTCCCGCCCTAAATCAGAATAAGTCACGCCTAACACACGGTAATCAATTCCTCGTGATAATTAATTAAGCCCACGATTCAATATCGCGGCAAATAAAGTCTATGTATTTAATACATAGCCCCATTAATGAATTTAATGATCCGCTAAATCTATGCCTATTTATGCGTAGTAGGTGCTATTCCTATCCTTAAATCAGAATAAGTCACGCCTAACACACGGTAATCAATTCCCGTGATAATTGATCGCTTCACGATTCAATATCGTAGCACAAAGTCTAAGAGAATTCACTCTTTAGCACAACGCTATATGTAGAACGGACTTAAACAATCTACATGCTAGAACAATTCAAACGTAGTTGGTAAAGGCATATCAAACTGTTGATGGTCGAGGATTTGCCAAAAATCCTATTGAGATTATATCCATTTGTTCAAAGAAGAATAAAGAACGTGAATGAAAATCGATAAAAGTAAATTTTATTTCATGAATGATGGGATATAAAATACATTGTCGACTAAACAAAAATCAAAAGTGTACTATGGGGAGAATTGATGGCTAATCCGCTCTTCCAAATTGAGCTCACTTGGTATTCTTGTTCTAATTCCTTCTCGAGGAGGACTCTAGAAGCATCGTTAAGAGTTATAAGTCAATGATCTTTCGATCCAGCCTCACGGACCTTTCATCGATGCCTTCAATTGCTCGCCAATTTAGAACGAAGTCTTCTCGAAGCTAGCTAGATCAATCTTCGAGAGCACGCTTCTTCGGCGCCTTTCGAGCTTTCAGCGAAGCGATTTTGAGGTCGTGGCGTCTCGACGAGCGACAAGTCGCGATTGGTCTCATCCCGATATTCAAGCCGCCCTTAGGCGCTACGGATCGAGCCTCAGACTTGCTGTAGTTCCTCCTCAACAGCCTTTGTTTGACTTCCTAGCTCGCATGATAGACTCAACTCGAAGAGATATAAGAGGAAGTACCCCGACCAAGTCTCAAGCTCACCCAGCCTCGCCTAATCGAACTGTGTCTTCATGATAGAGTCGCCTAAGTCGGGAAAGCCCTCTTCTCTTATGATATTCACATGCCGATCGAGAAGCCGCTTTTGCAGAGTCAAGGAAGAACCTTTATTCACGACCTTTCAATTAATTTATTGAGAAGGAACGGAAACCCTCAAGCTCGCGACCGATGACCATTTTTTCCGTCTTCATCCGCCATCAAAGCTCGATTGTGTCAACAATACGTATGAGCAACAAGGAAAAGAAGTATGAGTTTCGAGGACCTTAAATGCTAAAACTCTCGTGAAGAAACAAGAATGCTAAGCATACCGACACGCTAGAAGATCCTCCGCATGGTTCTCCCACGCTACGCAGATGGCCTCTGAACCACCGAGTTGATTCATGTTCAACTTGAGTAGCCGGTGGTCCAGTTGAACGAGAGAAGTCTCAGAAGAGTCGAGACGATGATGGACTCCGCTAGGAGACGATAGGTTGAGTCTCCGCGCGGAACCGAGCTTGCTCTACAATAGTAGTAACGGGTCCGCAGTGAAAATACCATCAAATATCAACTATCGGCTAGAAGATTGAGAAGATCCAATGATAAGACACGCACCGCGTAAGAACTAGCCTCTACAATAGAATCTCTCGAGTATGTTCCGATAACATCTCGTAAATTAGATTTTGGTCAACTCGAGAAAGAGATCATCCGAGCTAGGCTTTGTTCAGATTACTCCTCAAACCCTCTTCATGTGCGGCTCCGCTTGCATCCGCCTTCACAGGACATCGACAATACACTCTAGGTGTTAGTTTGCATGTATTTACATATGTTAGAATCATAATAATATATGTATATACCGAGCCTATTCCGTGGGTTCGCAGACTTATCGAAGGCCCCGCCGAAGCCGCCTTTGCTTCTCCATCATCAGCTACAACATGTTAGCTCTTCAATACAACTAAGGGAGAACAAAGTAAAGTTCGACTTCATACCGAGATTCGGCTCGCTAACACTTGCTCATTTCTTAAAGTTTTTCTAAAAGAATATGAAGCGCATTAGCGATTAGCGGGGGAACAAAGTTGGACTCTTTCAATACTTTGAGTCACCATCCAGAGAAGGTATTCGTATCTGCGACGATAGTCTCGAGAACATGAGGCATGTCAACATCTCACACCGTCAGATCTAGGGCACCCTCATCCATAGTTTCGTGTACTTATGCGCGGAAGCCGTAACCTTCGTAAACAAATGCTGGCGGAGGAGATGGTTCAGCCCGAATCTCACCTTCTTCAGAGGGAGCTGAGAAGAGAAAGTGAAATAATAAATATCGGTCGCAAACGGAATGGTGAAGTTTAAGTTAACAAAATTTTACCTTCTCCTCCAAGTGGAAAATCACACTGCCACCGTGAGTTGGAGATATTGACGCCGAGGCCTATGTGCAGCTTCTTTATCCGCAATAATGCTCGACAATGGACATTGGGAAGGAACGGTCGCCGACATATGGACTCTTCCTCGAGAATGAGATCGAAGCCTCTTCCTCTTCTTCCTCTTCTCGTGTCTTAACAACCATCTTGTTGGGATAGGTGAGAACGACATTCTTTCAAGGCTATTTCAAAGGACGTTTGGGAGGAGATGGTACACATGGAGAGGCCCGGATTGGTGCATCCCGCCGAAGTTGGAGAACGATGTGATGGAAGAACTACCACGCACTGCATCCCGACACCCTAGATGAACAATCTCTTCCTCTTCGAAGTTCAATTGTATCGTCAACTCTTCTTCCTCACTCTCCTCTCTGCTGACCTTCTTCTTGCCTTTGACTTTCACTTACGCTTGAGCTCATGGAGGAGAAGCACGAGTTGGTGTAGGTTTCTTGCCCCACTTCAGTGGGAGCGCTAGCTACAATGAGCCACTTGCAATACGTAAACATCGCCCCAAGCTTAGGCTCAAGAGTGTGGAGACCGAATTGGCATTGGTGCGCACCGATACTTCAAAACCAGCGCCACAAGACCGCCAATGAGGCCTCCATGGGTCTTCATCCCCATTCAAATTCTCAAATAGATCCGATCATAGCCGAATTGACGAAAATCGGCATGGAAGATAAGGCTCAATGTCACACGAAGTTCTTAACTCTAAGACGAGATAGCCGAAGCTAAATGTTTATCACCACCTACCGAGATCCGTGATAGTACGGCTTCGCTAGGCTTAACAAAGATCAACGAGAACGCCGTCAGAATGACCGAGAAGTGTGGGAAACACTTGAAGAATTCCCAACTCTTGGCGATCTTGAATTGGCGACGCCGTGAGAACTGCCTTGCTCCCCACTTGCGCCTCCAAAGTTTGCAACAAGAAGTTCGTGGTTGATTGCCTCGGCCATCAAGTCCGACGATGGAGTACGAGTCAAGCCATCAAATAAGTATAAGGTAGTTCCACTTTGACGGCCGGGATCTCGTTGAGGACCTTTGCCCTTCTCGGGTGAAGCCAAAGAACTGCCGCCGGCCCACAATGGATATCCGCTACCATCGCCGAGAGGAGAGAAAGTCGACGATCGACGACTAGCTCAACGGCCGGGAAGAGTACTTCCAGAGGCATGGCATTTGAGGATTGATGAACCACGATTTCTTCAACCAAATTGCCAAGCAGCCCGCCAAAAGAGTTTGTGGCTTGATCTCGCTTCGCGACTTGCCACAAGAAAGTCTCAACTTGGTGCCCTTGGGAATCTTGCCCTCAAGAAATGGAGTAGTAAAGATTGGGCATTTGTTCGCGACAAATTGTTGATGGCGTATGAGTTAGAGGCTCCAGCTTCTACCTCATTATTACTCTCCAAGTTCTTGAACAAATAGCTCAAGAACTGCTTCAAGCCGACTGCGGACTTTTCCCTGCCTCACGCCACCGACGCTATCGCCGCCCGGTAGTGGCAGTCAACTCCCAAAGGATCTCATAAATAGCCGAATTCTCCTTCATCTCCTTCACCGACGACAGGGGAAGTACTCGTACTAAGGCCACTCATTGAAGACCGATATTTTCATCATCTCATGGAGCGTAGGCCCAACTCCCCATTCTTCATCAGGAAAGTATTGGTGTCCGGGTTATAAATCTCCAAAAGCGTGAGGAAGTGATGCACACTGATGGGAATCCCATACATGCTTGCGCGGATGGGAACGTACAAGCCAATCTCTTGTAGCTCACGACTCCACCGGCCGAGGACGTACTTGGTCATCCGCGTCCACCATCGGTCGCCGGTAGAGTGACCCAACCAAAGTATCGGTGAGATTTCTTAGAAGGTAGTGCCCTTCCTATTCTGGCCAGATGATTCTTCACCGTGTCAACCCTGACCAACAACTCGTTGTGAGGCGGGCTGTCTTGACCCATGATTCCTGGGAATAGTGCACGACATAGTCCTTATCGCCGAGCTCAGTAGCTTGGCCAACATACCCATTGAAGTGGATGCGCCCGTCCTCGGCCAATCTCCAAGACATGCTCCTCTTGATCGACAGGTTACGCAGGTGCACCAATGAATGATGGCGAGTGAAGGAAGGTAGGTGAAGATGAGAACCGTCGCCTTCATACAGCCAAGACTCGGTGCGGGAAGATAGAACTTTCGGGTCGGCAACGGAGTCCCCGAACAAGTAGCCGGATTTCCTCATGACCCTAGAGCCAGACTTTTCATCACGGGCGCCGCTATCATCCTCCGCGAATCACGGCGTCCCCGTGCTCCATTACTCCAATAACTCGAGGTGCACTTAGGCCAAGCAGGAACGCGGCCACCGGCCTACACGCAGACGAGGAGAACACAAGCTATGTAGCCCACTGACTCGCGGAGCAAAGAAATGCCAAGAAGGGAATTCAACTACAAGACACAGGAATATATCAGAATAAGCTCAAGGAACAATACTAAGGGTAAAGAACACTTGGTCAAAATCAAAAAATGAGAGAACCGTCGCAAAGGCCGAGACAAATAAGATCTGCCGCTAGCAAGTGAGATAGCCCAAACCGCCTCGCCAACAGCCGCGGATACAGCCCCAAGCTATTTCGCCAACAAATACGACAGCTCGAATCGCCTCGCTAGCTGGAGATGTACTCACACCGCCAAGAAATGTAAGGCGTAATCTCATACTTTTGATTCTACGAGCATTTTGGTAATGCAGCACTCGCTTAAGTCCGTAACTCCTCGGCGAGGACCTCGACTCTTCCCGAACGCCTCAAAGGAGAACAAACAAGGATTTCTACACAAAAATCCCACTTTTCAACCCAAAATACGTGCATACACAAAAGAACTCACCCCAAAATAAGAGGCCGTTCTTCACATCGAGGTTTGGGGAACGATTTGGCCTTGGGGACACGAGATCTCTGGGAGACATGGTAAAATCGGATTTTGGCCCCAACAAGGAAGAAAAGTCGGTTTTGATGGAACTCAAGGCAATAAGACTCAAGGAGGCTAGGGTTTTGCCGAGAGCTTCGGATCTGATGGACAATCACTAAGATATCAATTTTAGAAGAAAACCATCAAGAATCTAATAAGTCCAAGAAAAGCCGAAAGTGAAACCCTAGATCTAAAATGGGTTTTGAGCAAAGAGGAAGATTTATGACTTGGGAAAGGATCTTGAGGCTTTTACAGAGAAGAAGGAGGAGTTTTAGAAGGGTTTGAATTCCAAGAGGCGGACTGTGTGTTGAGAAAGACCAAGTCTCGCCTTATAGGCGTACACTATTCGCTCCTCGAAAGGCAGCCATAACTGCCGCCAAGACGCCTCTTCAAGCGCTAACACCTTAGATCGTCAGAACGCTCTCTCTTCGAAGCAACACCTTAGACTATCGGGCAACACCTTCTTCGAGCGCGACACTCCTAAACTGCCGTGCACAAAGAGAGACACCAAACTGTCTTGGTAACTCCAAGACTCGACGATTATCCTCAACGCGAGATTCGAAGCAGTATAATCCTCAACGCGAGATTCGAAGCAGTATATTCAAGGCAAATTGGTCCCATATTAGATTCAGAAGCTTTCTCGAAAGTCTGACAACCGGCAATTTATATTCCAAGTGTTCAGTAAACCGGACAACGCTTTTTCTCTAAATTCTCGTTGCTGAAGAAGAATCATACACCATCCCCCACTGTGATGAGGCAACATGGTTCTCGAGGCACTCAATTACAACCCAAGTGGTGACTTTCAAGATGAAGATGATCAGTTCAAATTCGACTTCGTCATTTTAACCAATCCAAATACAAATGCAACAGCTATTGATCCCAAAATATGGTCACGACGCCACAGAGCCGTGGTTCAAAACTAAGCAAGATATAGGCCTCTTCTATAAAGTTTAACGCTGAACGTAAGCAAGGCGATCTTATCCAAAGTATTCCGCACTTCGACAAAATACGAGGAGTCCAAAACTTTGAGGGGGTATTTGTAGGCATCAAAATTGCCGAAGAACCCCAAATGTGACTTAATCATGAGAAGATCGGCGATCTACATCGCCAAAGTCTCGTGAAGTCAATCGTGGTGAAACCAATGTCCGAGACACCTATTGTTTCTCGCCATTGGCGCTGACATCTTGTTGTGTCTCGCCATTGGCGACATTCTTGTGTCGCTATTGATGCGACACCTTGTTGTGTCTCATCATCACGACATCTTCTTGTGTCGCTATTGGCGCGACATCTTGTTGTGTTCGCCATTGACGGTGACACTTACTTGTGTCGCCAAAGGTGAGAAACCAAGAATATCCGGTATGTGCTCTTGAAGTGTTCAAATTAATGCTTGTGGGGCCCACTTGACTTTTTCAACGCAAAGAGACGTTCAACCACGTTAGTGGGCGGTTACACGCTGAAAATACGCCCACTAAGCGTGAAATTAGGGCATTTAATTATGCCTAAAATGGAGGAAAGCGGTTACAATAGCGGGGGACATCTCCTCTTCGGCGCAGAATCAACATCGCCGCTTAGCATGCGACGCTTCAAGCGGCAATACCAACACCGCCGCGCCCACTCACGGATTTTAGACACTTGACGACTTGTGTTCTTTTCAGATGTGACGCCTCCCAAAGGCTATAAATACCCCCCTACGTTCACTTGGGTGGGGGATCGGAGATCAGAGTTTTGGAGATCAAAAATTTCCTAAGCTAAGAGCCTTGCGTAGAGAGAGAAGGAGATTTTGAGCTTCAGCCAAGAAGACTTCAAGAACTTCATCCACGTGGAGATCCTCGAGTTTAAGGTTAGACTTATTCTTGGGAAGAGTAGATATCTTACCTTGCTAAGATATTTGTTTTAGTTCTTGTTTCCTTAGCGAAGCATTAACTCAACCTCACGATTCGGACGATCGTTGCTTAGGTGGTCCACTCGACGACGCTGCCCCAAGACAGCCAAGAATCCACGCAAGCAGGAGATCTTCACGTGTAGTGTCTTCTGTTCGTGTTTGTGAGAAAGCAACTCAAATTCTTTTGTAATAGAGAGTTACACGTGTAATTTTCTCTTGTTTTCATTGTCAAAACGTTTTGTAATGGAAATAACAAAGAAACCAGCTTTCGACCGAAACACCTTGTTGAACTCCATGCGAACTCCAGTAGGTGCTCGACTCGATCTCCCGTGGCTTGGGTCTTCCGCATTCTCGTGGTAAGGCTTTAGCATGCTCACGTGGAAAACTGGATGGTAGTGGAGTGTTGGGGGAAGTTCAACCTTGTAGGCAATATTTCCCACCTTCTTCCCAATTGAAAATGGGCCCTCATACTTCCTTATCAAGCTCTTGTGCAATTCCTTGTGCCGATCAAGTGTAGATAGCTTGACAAGGACCAAATTTCCAACCTCATAGGATATGTGCCTTTGCTTCTTGTCAGCCCATTTCTTCATCCTCTTCGCAGCCTTGTTTACGCATGAACGCGCTAGTTCGTTCTGCTCTTGCCATCCCTTAGCAAATTTGTAGGCCGTTGGACTACTCCCATTGTAGTCCATTGCAATGCTGTTCGGAGTGGGATTGGCCAACTAAGCACAATCTCGAATGGACTCCTCCCTGTGGACTCACTCCGCATAAGTTGTAGGAAAATTAGGCTATGTCAAGAAACTTCATCCAATCCATCTGGTTGGCACTCACATAGTGCCTCAAGTAGATCTCCAACAAGCTATTCACCCTCTCCGTTTGCCCATCCTCTGAGGATGAAAACTAGTAGGGAAGTTTAGGTTTGACCTCAACAGTTTGAACAACTCGAACCAGAATTTGCCCGACAGTTGCAATTCCCAATTCTCACCACAAGCTTCAGGAACAAAGGGGCTGACAGTTGCGCCGGGCACTTAGCTAGTGCGGGAATGAAGATCCTATACTTGGAGAACAGATCAACCACCACCATTATGATGCAACACCCATCCGATTCAGGCAAACCCATGATGACATCCATGGATATGCTTTCCAACAGTCGCTCCGAAATAGGTAGTGGCTTCAAGCAATCCTGCCAGTGCTCTTTGCTCCATCTTTTCTTGCTGGCACACAAAACAAGTCTTGACATAGGCCTCCACATCCTCCCGCATGCGAGGCCACTAATAGGTCTCACCCAAGAGCGCCAAAGTACGATGCATGCCTGGATGTCCCGCCCACTGAGAGTCATGACTCTCCTTCATGAGTTCCCGCCTTAGGTTGCCGAATAGAGGCACATATAACCGTCTCCCCTTGCTATATAATAAGCCATCCTCAAGTCAAAATCGCTGCGTTTTGTCCTTTGTAGCATAGGTCACAAAGGACTAGGCCGTAGGATCATGAGCCAAACCATCCTTGATGTGTTCTAATAGTGGGATCTGTGGTTGGCTAATCATAGCAGCAAGTTCTGCCATCTGGCTCAGAGCATCTGCCATGAAATTTGTCCTTCCTAGCTTGTACTCCAAAGTGTAGTCGAACTCCGCCAAGAAGTCTTGCCACCGTGTTTGCTTTGGGGACAGCTTCTTCTGGGTTTGGAAGTGTCTAGTGACCACATTATCTGTCTTCACCACGAACTTGGAGCCTAATAGATAGTGCCTCCAGGTTCGTAAGCAATGTACCACCGCTGTCATTTCCTTCTCCTTGACTGCATATCTCCGCTCGATGTCATTTAGCTTCTGACTCTCATAAGCAATAGGGTGTCCCTCCTGCATCAAAACCTCGCCAATAGCATAATCACTTGCTTCAGTGTGCACCTCAAAAAGCTTGCTGAAGTCGAGAAGTGCGAGAACCGGCTCCTCCGTTACGGCCTTCTTCAACACCTCGAAAGCCTGCTGGCACTTAGGGTCCCAATCCCATGCCCGATTCTTCTTCAGTAAGTCAGTCAATGGAGCTGGCATTACCGAAAAGCCCTTGATGAACTGTCAGTAGTAGTTCACCAAGTCGAGAAATGATCGCAACTCCGTCACCTTCTTCGGTGGCTCCCACTCTTCAATCGCCCGAATCTTGGCTCGATCCATCCTGATCTTGCCTCTGCCAATGATATGCCCAAGGAATGCCACCTCTTCCTAGGCAAAGGAGTATTTCTCCCTCTTGACATAGAGTTCGTCACTCCTTAAGGCTTGGAACACCTTAGCCAAATACTCCTTGTGTTCCTCCATGGTTCGACTATAGACGGCGATATCGTCTAAGTAGACCATTACAAATTGGTCTAGAAAGGGCTCTAGAACCTTGTTCATCATAGTACAGAAAGTAGCAGGTGCATTTATTAGTCCAAAAGGCATAACTAAAAACTCATACGATCCATACCGAGTTACGGATATTGTCTTTGGTTCATCTGCCTTCGCGATCCGCACCTGGTAGTAGCCCGATCTAAGATCCAATTTGGTGAGGTACCTCGCTTGGCCCAATCTATCGAACAAGTCTGCCACCAATGGTATAGGATACTTATTCTTCACCGTGATCTTGTTCAATGCCCTGTAGTCAATGCACAATCACAATGAGCCATCGTGCTTCTTCTGGAACAAGATCGGTGCACCATAAGAAGCTTTTGATGGTCAGATGTAGCTCGCATCCAACAACTCCTTTAGCTGCTTTCGAAGCTCCTCCAACTCCGATGGTGCCATATGATAAGGGACTATAGCCAGTGGTCGAGCTCCTGGCTCAAGCTCGATCTTGTGATCCACCTCCCTCTTAGGTGGTAGCTTGCTAGGTAGTTTAGCCAACATGATGTCCTGGAAGTCTTCCAAGATAGCCTAAATCTCCCGTGGGACTTCCCCTTCTGTAGGCGAGTCCTCCTCCACCTTGAGGTGATGAAGGTAGGCTCATGTCTCCGTACACCCTTCAAAATCTTCAAGGCTGAGAGGACTTTACCCGAAATACTCCTCTCTTGCTCGATCAGAACCGTGCACGCCTTACCCTCCAATAGGCACATTGTGTTGGCGTAAGGGACTAGAATTGCCTTAGTCTTGTCTAGGAACTCCAAGCTAATGACCACCTCGAAGTCATCCATCGTCACGACCATAAGGTCTTCTTGGCCATGCCATTCACCCATCCACACATCCACCTTGTGAGCTGGGCCAATGAGGGGTGTGGGTTCCGAGTTCATCGCCTTGATGGTTGATAATTGATTTTCACATTTTAATTATAATTTTATACCCTCATTATCTATTTTATATGAAGCCCAAATACGAAGTCAAAGGAAGGCCCAAGACTACACTTGGTAAAAAAATTATAATTAAAGACATTGCAAACCGATTGGCCGACCAATTGGTTTGCAACCGAATTTACCTTTTATTGAAGCCCAAATACGAAGTCAAAGGAAGGACCAAGACTACACAAGGATCCAAGAGAAATTCATGGAGAAAAACCAAGAAAAAGATAAATTCGGTTGCAAACCAATTGGTCGGCCAATCGGTTGACTGAATCGATCGACCAACCGACACAACCATTGGTCTCAAATGTAATTTGATCAATGGCTGATTTCTTCTCCTTAGATCCCAAGTTTGATCCAAAGGTTTTCATTCATCACGTAGGGCTATAAATAGGGGTAGAGGGGGAGAGGTTTGAGTGTGAAATATTTTGTAAAAACTCCTTTTGGAGAGAAGGGTTACTCTTAATTGAGAAGACCTTCCAAAATTGTAAATTTTGTTACAAATTAATAAAGAATTTTTCACCCCTTCATATTTGTTTCTTCACCTTGTCCAAGGACCAAAAGGAGGATGAAGATAAAGATATGAATATGTGGGTTTGCCATTTATTTCTTTTCCTTTCTTGTTATTTTATTACTTTGTAGAATAGATTTACTTTCATGTAATTTACTTTCATGCAATTTACTTTCTTGCAATGTCTTTAATTCTTGCTCTTTAATTTTGTATTTTGATTTCTTTTCTTTTCTTTGATTCGCTTTGAAGCGTAAGATCTCTTGGGAATCACCCATTTTCTAAATGTGGAGCCTTTAATTGGATCCCTAGAGATTGTTTGAAACTAGCATTATATCCAACTCATTCTTGTGAGATTGAGATTTGCTAAGTGGATCTACTCTAGATTTCGCCATCTCTAATCATCCTCCACATTTTACCATCTTTATTTGTCGCTTTGTTTTTTCTTTTATTTTGTTCATGGAGATCATAATTGGGGATCTCTAGAGATTGTTTGAAAATAGCTTCATATCCTACTCACTCTTGTGAGATTAAGATTAGCTAAGTGATTCTATTCTAGACTCCCCTATCTTAAATCAACCCTCCATCTTTTACTTTCTTGCTATTCATTTGTTTGTTATTTTCCTTTATTCTTGATTCTTGATTTCATTGATTTTACTTCTATCAATCTCATATTCCTCCATGTGCATATAATCTCAAACCTAGTTTTGTTATTATGTGCATATAACCACAACCACATTCTCAACTTTATTTTCTCCTCTTTTGCACATAATCGCATTCACTCTTCTAATCTCTCCACATCCACATTCACATTATTTACCACTCCTAATTTGTCACACACAACATAAGAACCAATATTGACCAAAACCCATACTTTCACCTTCCTCGTGGGATTGATAGCTTTTTATACTATAACTTTGTAAGTTGTATACTTGTAACTCTAGAAGGTAATCATTTATTTCCTATCAAGTTTTTGGCGCCGTTGCCTGGGAGGGCACTATTTGTAGGATTTTTTCTATATTTGGTTCTTTAACTTGTGTATTTTCTTGTGAAGGAATCTCTTTGGAGCTAGAAGATTAAGAGTTGAAGATTCAAGATTGAAGAATTGCTTTCAAAAAGGCTAGGATAGCTTTTGCGTGGGTAACTTTTCTATCTAGTATTTTCAATTCCACCCTTTAGATAGTTCATTCACATTAGAGACAATTAGGATTTAAAAAAAATTAATTAAAAAAAAGATTTTACTTTTGTCGACCCTAATAAAATTCATCCTCCACTTGGACATTACTAACAATATAATAAATTCAAACAACATACCCTTTCTCACATTTGTTTGATTGCTAACCTTAACTAAAAAAATGAAAAGATTTTTATTTTTGCATCCTTTTTAGTTGCTTTTAATTTCTAGGGTTGCATTGCATATAATAGTAGGAATTCACCCAAGTGATTTGAGCATCTTGATTTGACGCACACTTGAAAATATCTTAAGGGAAAAACCCCCTAATCAAGATAAGGTAAGGGATTTCATCAACCTTTCCTTAGCCCACAAATCACTAATTCCTCACTACACAAACCCAAGCCTTCTAAAACTCATTAGACGTTAGCCCCTAAGGATTCGAGCTCATTAAGGAACAAGAATTCCTTAAGTGAACCGGTCCAAGTTTATTTGGATTAATTGTATCAAGGCAAAGTTTAGGGTTATGAAGCCCCGTAAGGAACGAGCTACTTAATTGATCTTTGATCTCCCTCTAGTACTATCCTTACCTGGCTAATTACTCGAGTAAATTTTGATCTTTTCACTAAGGAAATTTTTGGTTAGGAGCTGGTCTAGTGGAGTTTAGGCTTAACCCTAGAAGTTAGGGTGATTGAAAAATATTTGCATTGATTTGTTTTAGTTAGGTTTTCCTTTTACTTTTCTTATCATCATCTTTTTAAATTTTTTTTAATTTTCTTTCTTTTCTTTCCTCTTAAAAAACTAACTTTAGTTATTAAAAAATTCTTTTTTGGTGGTGTACGAACTTGGATTAGGGATAATACTAATCGCTTAACTGTGTTGATTCATCTTTAAAACCAACAAAATGACTCATCCTAATCCACCCGTTTTTCAAGATATTTGTTATCCAACTAGGAATGCAATCCCATCTTGCATTAAACTCCCCGATGTCAATGAAACCAATTTTGAATTTAGATCGCATTTCATAAACATGCTTCCAAAATTCTTAGAAGTAGAATCTGAAGATGCATATATTTTCATCTCTGAATTTGAAGAAGTTTGTCTCATGATTAAGATGAGGGACTTATCCGAGGATGCGATCGAGCTTCGATTTATTCCTTTTGCTCTTAAGGACAAAGCCAAAATGTCAGGTTACCCACAAATTCTATCTCAACTTGGGGTGAACTTGTTACCGTTTTTCTGAAGAAATTCTTTCCTATCCATAAAACGGTTAAGCTTAGAAACAGTATTTAAAATTTTAAAATTATCCCAGGAGAACCATTCTGGAAGTATTTTGACAAATTTAAAGACCTTCTTATCCAATGTCCTCACCATGATATAGAGAAATGGCGATTATCCCAAATTATTTACGAAGGATTGGATTATTCTTTAAAAACTTTCTTAGAATCAATGTGTCAAGGGGATTTCATGAAGAAAAATGTCGATGAAGCCTGGAAATTTTTAGAGAGTTTATCCGAGAATACCATGCAGTGGGAACACTGTGATGACCTAGTTTCATCAGTTCCCAACCCAAATCCAGTGGTCTTTCCTTAGAGACAAACATAGCCTCTGAAGCAAAGATGACTATAATCATGCGTAGGTTAGAAGCTTTAGAAATCAAAGAATGAGCTCCAACTCAAATCAATTAAGTTTCTATCTCAGGTTGTCACAACTGTCTTTCTCCATCTCATGTTTTAGAAGAATGTCCTCTCTTAAGAAACAATCATCCACTAGGACAGGTAAACGCTACATTCCAGCGTCCCGGGAATGATCCATTTTCTCCAACTTATAATCCAGGTTGGAGAAATCATCCGAACTTTGCATGAAACCAGGGAAACTTCTCCAGTAACTAAACTTTCATTCCCGCTTCAAATCAATAATTTCCTAGGGGAAACACGGTTCCGATCTGTTCTCAACCCAACTTTCACCAATCGAATCTGCCATTTTAGTCTCCTCATCATCAATCTATAAATCCTACTCCTTCGAACTCTGATCATGATAAACGTCTAAATGTTTTGGAAAAGGATTTGGAAACTATCATTAAGGCTTCTACACATACCACCAACATGTTGACTCAAACATCCAGCACTTTGAATTCCTTCATGCAATCATCCGGACAAATTCTCAACTCTAACACCCAAGCCATAGCTAGGTTAGAGACTCAACTTAGTCAACTAGCTAGTGCCATGAGTGAGAGAGAGAAAGGAAAATTTCCAAGTCAACCCGTGGTCAACCCTAAGGACACAGGATCTAGCTCCGCATATGAAGCTCAAGTGAATGCAATCCATTCACTACGGTCAGGAAAATAAGTCGAGAATCAAGTTAGGATGCCTCCAAGTCAAACCCTTGAACCAGAATAAATTCTCTCTCCTTCTGATGACTCTATTCAGCAATCACACCCTTCTGATGACCAAGAACCTGAACCTGAGCCTGATTTTGATAGGTTCAAACCAGTTGCTCCTTACCCAGATAGACTCAGACCTAGGAATCACTCTCCTCAGGAGGAGAAGATCCTAGAAATCTTTAAGCAGGTTAAGGTCAATATTCCTCTCCTAGATGTCATTGAACAAATTCCTTCTTATGCCAAGTTTTTAAAGGAATTATGTACCAAAAAGAGGAGAATAAATGTTCCAAAGAAAGTCTTTCTTGCTGCCAATATCAGTGATGTCCTCTCAATATCTGTACCATTGAAACATTAGGATCCAGATTGTCCTACCATCCCATGTGTCATTGGTAACACTCGTATTGATAAAGCGCTTTTAGACTTAGGGGCCAGTGTCAACTTACTTCCGTATTCGATCTACCAACAACTGGGTGTTGGGGAGCTCAAGTTAACTAAATGCACACTTTAGTTAGCTGATAGATCTGTTAAGGTCCCCATGGGTAAAATAACAGATGTATTGATAAAAGTTGGTGATGTTATTTTTCCTATTGATTTCGTAGTCTTGAAAACGCAGCCCGTTTCCAATCCCAAAGGACAGATACCCGTGATCTTAGGAAGACCGTTCTTAGCCACTTCTAATGCTCTCATCAACTGTAGAACTGGTCACATGAAGCTGTCTTTTGGGAATCTGACTGTTGAACTTAATATTTTCAATCTAGAAAATAATATTGATAATCAACCTTTAGAAATAAATTACCTTCAGGAAAGTCCAATTGAAGAGGAGAATGAATCAGATCTGGGTTTCGAGGAACTTTTCGGTGAAGAACTGTTAATTTTAGAAAAATCAGATCCGGTTTTTGAGAAAACTGGAACTGTGCTTGAACAAACCTTTGAAGAACTCTTCTCAGATGAACTTAACTTTTTAGAAAACAAACAATCAGAATTTAAACCCTCAAACATAGATCTTATGTTTGAGAAAAATTTCACAGAAAATTTGGTTGCACAAACTTTTGTTAATAAAGAAGCTAAGTTCAAATTGCATAACACCATTGAAACCTACCTTGAATTATTGCAAAAATCATTGAAGCCCTTGGAATGTTTTGAATCTAAGCACTTCATTGTTTATATCATTTTAAAACTCTTTAGAATCAGGTAGAATCTTCAACAATAAGGTAGGATTTAACGAGAATTTGAACTTCTCATTTTTCATCTTTTATTCTACATTTGTTTATCTTTGTGTCTCATCATAATAATAAAAGAATTTATTCTTCTCTCATTTGAGAGTTTCTTATTCTTTTACAAAAAAAAGAAGAAATTTTGACTTCATCCTCCTCATACCAAAGGTAATTACAGATTTTTATCATTATTTAAAGCCTACGAACAAATGTAAGTGCTTCATTTTTATCTGTTTTACTTTGTGACATAGAGTTTGCATTGAGGACAATGCAAAATTTAGGTAAAAGGGTGGGGATTAGTCATTTTCCTCTTTATCTTAGTCATTTTTCCTTTTTTATTACCATTTTTCTTTCATTTTATGTCATTTAAAATATATATATATATATATATATATATATATATATATATATATATATATATATATATATATATATATATATATATATATATATATATATATATATATATATATATATATATATATATATATATATATATATATATATATATATATATATATATATATATATATATATCATCACTTACAATTTAATAGAGTTGATTAATAATTGATCTAATTGATAAAATTTAAATTTTCTAATCCTTAGTTTGTTTTATACTCAATATCACATTTTATGATAACTCTAAATAAATTTCTTAAGAAATAATTTTCAAAATAGTATACTTCACTTAAGTCTTTACTTAGACTTTTAATTAAAGTAATGAAATTTTTACATGCCTATCTTAGAGTTAAAAACAAAATTTCAAGTTGTCTTGATCTAAATTTTTAAGAAATATATATACATATGCACATATATATATTAAAAAAATAACTTTACAAAAGAAGAGTGCTAAAAATGGGCACCAATTAAAATTCTCTTAAAATCCAAGGTGGTTCTATCTTACTAAGCCTAAGTTGACCGAGTAATTAAGCCCAAGGAGTATTTCTATGCTTAATGATCTAAGTCCAATTGGGTTGGGATCCATTGATACAAAACTCGTTAAATGGTCACTTAGAAAGTCCGATCAAGAAGAACAAAATCACCAAGGAATAAAGAGTAAAAAAAAAAAAAAAGAAAAAAAAAAAAAAACTATTTAAATTACTAACAATGTTTTTATATATATAGTTATAATTGTATATATGTTCTTGAAAAATAAATTGGTTAAGAGACTTGAAACTTGTTTAAAACAAAGAGTTAGCATGTTTTTTCAAAACTTTTAAATTAAATTTTCTAAGTTAGACTTAGTTTTGTATAACTATAATGAAAAGATTTTCTAAAGAAACTTACCTTGGAGTTATATATAAAAACATTTTCTTGAGTATTAACTAAATATAATTAGAATGTTTAAATATATCAAGTAAATTAATTATACTTTGACTTCTTTAAATTGGCAAGTTGACCTAATTTTGTGGGTATATTCTCGGAAAGCCTCATGAGACTACAACTCGTCCACTAGGATAGCCTAGGGGTTTAAAGGCTTGTTGTATGCGTTAAATACAACCGCAATTTCTGCGAAAGTGAGTTAGGAATTTCTTTCTTTCCTTTTTAATTTCTTTCTTTGCTAGAGGACTAGCAAAAGTTTAGGTTTGGGGTATTTGATTTTCACATTTTAATTATAATTTTATACCCTCATTATCTATTTTATATGAATAAAGATATCACTAATAATTAATTTTGTCTTAAATTGCGGGTTAATGAAGAAAATATGAATAAAAGCCTAAATGACTCAACTCTCCTATTTGTAGGATCGTTGATCTAACTCAATGAAACACTAGAGGGGGTGAATAGTGTTTTATAAAATTTTATGCAAAATAGATAATAAATTGCAATAAGATAGCACAAGCTCGTAAATTTCATAATCACAAACACAGAGATTTATACCGTTCCACCTCCTGTGTACATCCAAATTCCCAAGCAAATCCCGCTTGAGAGTTTCCACTATGATTTTGAAATACCCTTACAAAATCAAACACAAACCTGACCAATTTGCAAGCCTATGCAAATTGCAACAATCTCAAACACGAGATCAACAATTCTCACACCGAGAATTCCTTTGAAGAAGCAAAGTACGAGTCCTATAAGCCTTGAAGTGTTGATGATGTGCAGCAGGGCTTAAGAACTTTTAATCTCAAAATAATGTTTAACTTTTGAATCTTGCAATTGAATCAATGGCAAGAACAGCTTTTAACTTTTGAACTTTTAAACTCTCTTTTAATATCAAAATTCAAGATCAATGCATAAGAATTTCGTTTTTTTTCTCAAGTTTTACCTATTTATATCTCTTGAAAAGACACAATTTAAAACTAAAGAAACGGATATAAACCGATAAAAACGCTCAAAATTCAAATTCAAGAGTCGAAAATCAGATTCAGAGTCGACTACAATTTCATATTAGTCGACTAACTGTGTTTACACGCATCAGATAGACAGCTTTACTTCTTAGTAGTCGACTACTATATGTATTAGTCGACTAATGTAATTTTACAGCTTCAAAAATTGTTCAAGTATTCATTAGTCGACTACTATTATCATTAGTCTAATTAACTGTAAAATGTCGAAACTTGTATATTGATCAAATCAAATAACTAGTCAACTACTATTTGAATTGGTCGACTACTATAGACCAAAATGTTATAAATTAAATGTTTTTAACTTTAAAAACTCTAATGGTTAACATAGGGATTTCTATAGTTAACCAACACACTAAACATGTGTTAGTGTGTTCTAAAAGTGTGTGTGTGTGTTTGTGATCAAGGCTTGTACAATTTGATCTAAGTAAAGAAGAGAAAAATTATATTTATCTTGCTTCTCATCTTCAATACTTCATAATGCCTTGAACTCATCTTGTACTTGTCCAAATTTGATACAAATGATATCCGCTTCAACAAGTTATAAAACACATAACAACACACAAATATATATATATATATATATATATATATATATATATATATATATATATATATATATATATATATATATATATATATATATATATATATATATATATATATATATATATATATATATATATATATATATATATATAATATATATTGTTATCATCAAAATACTAACTTGAGAATATGAAAATCAACATTCTCCCCTTTTGATGATAACAATCAATAATATAAAATTAAATTAAAAATTACTCCCCACATATAAGCATCTTGTATATAAGCATACATAATAACACAGATTTTACTCCCCCTTTGTTATCAACAAAAAGAAGGAAACATATAAGATAGGCAATTGAATATTTCGTCAGTATGAGCTAAAACTTCAAATAGATCATCCAGATTATGAACATAGTCCAAGACTTCACCCATCCAAATAGGTAAGCAAAGACTTGCCATGAAAATCAAAATGTTGATAACCTCCATTGGCATAATCACGGGTTATAAAACAAACAAATAGTGCTTACCAACTTAATAATAGTAGTCATTCCTACAACATAAATGAAAACACACAACATAGTTTTAATTTTGACATAGAAAAGAAATAACATACAAACACACAAATTCTACGGATACTAAAACACTAAAAACACAATTCTAATGATCTAAGGTCCTCAAGGATGTTGATAGCCATGAAAGTTTGAGTCAAGCTTTTGTTAAAGTCTTCAAACATGCATCATGACTTGTTGGTTGTCCATCATTTCACGTTGGTTGTTCATGATGGAGATGTTACGATCAAAAGCGATTTTGACCGGTTTCCAAGTTTAGGATGCGAAATGAGAGTGTTGTATTGTGCATCCGAACAAACACGATGGTTCGGGTTGCATAGATGGTGGAATATTGCTTGAAGAGGGTGCAGCTTGATGTGAGGATTGAGGAAATTGTTGAGTTTGAGGATGTTCAGGTTCATGTTCAGCTTGTTGTTGGTCTGAAAGTTCGAAGTTGGGTATTTTCATCCTAGTTAGGGCATTTGAATCAAAGAACTCAACTGATCGAAGTATGGATGTTTCGAATCTAAATCCACAGCTTGAAAATAGTAGTCAAGAATGCTCCAAAAGAAAGAAATCCTCTATAAGGAATGTGGAGGAAATTTTCGAAATAAACTTCAGCCCAATTTACTTGAATATTAGCCATGATTGCATATAGGGCTTTAGCTAATTCTAAAGAGATGAAATGAAAACTCCCCGATTTTGGATATAAATTATATGCTAAAATTCGAGCAATAAAGCGAGGAAAAGGTCGAAGTTTTTGAGAATGATTTATGATTCCTCCTTGACCGGGTAGAAAAATAAGATGTTGAAGGACATGTTCATCATCCACGAAACATCTTCAAGACTAATTCCTCTATAAGGAATGTTAAGAATTTTTCCTAAAAGTTTAGGAGAAAAGGAAATTTCTTTTCCTTTAACTAAACTATTTATCAAACGCTTGTCATTATCAAACTTTTATGTGAAAGATTAGTGTACAAAAGCTTAATAAGAAGTGGATAATAGGGTTTTCGATTTTCGAAGAATAAAGTTAGTCTAATCCAACATTTGCAAAATACCCTCTCAAATTATGAAGTGCAAAATCTTCATATTTGATAAAACGACCAGGGAGTATGTCATAAGTTTGCATATCCTTAAATTGATCTAAAAGACTAGGATCTTTAAGGTAAATGGTGTAATCTTCAACAAAGTTGAGAAGGACCTGATCGTGATCGCTTTGATCTAGACATATTTGAAAGGAAAAAGAAGTTGGAGAAGACTTACCAAGAAATTGGAGTGACTAAAACACTAAGATGTTGACTGACAGTGCTGAGTGGTCGACTAATGCTTCTAGTAGTCGACTAATGATGCTTGAAAACTGAAAAACTGAAGAAGACTTGAAGATTTGAAGGAGGAAATGGATTTGGATGAAACCCTAAGATGAAGAGAGGATGCCCTAACTGAGGATTTTCGGTTTTGGAAGAGTGGAAACGGAAGAGAGTGGGTAAAAATGAGTTGGGGTAGTTTTGTTAGGGTTAAAAACAAATGAAAGGCTAGGATTAAATAAAAAATGAATGAATGGTTGAGATTTAGTACATAAGAAAAAGAAATCTAGGGCTAGGATTTAAGATGATTAGATGTATGGTTGAGATCAAAAGTAACTTATGTTATTGGATAGTGGGTTTGGGTTGAAAAGAAACAAGATCCAATAACTATTTGTTCAGAAAAGTAGGCTGAGTAGTCGACTAATCTGAGTTGTAGTCGACTAATCTGCAGACGAATATATTTTTCTGTTTTGAAAGCTAGTAGTCGACTAATCTGAATATATAGTCGACTAATAAGACATTGACAGAATAAAAACTATATGTATGATTGTGCATGTAGTCGACTAGTGAAGTAGTTAGTCGACTAATAAGAATATATATTTAAATGTACTTATTTAAAAATTAATTTAAATCAGAATTGAACATATACCTAATTCTCTTCTTAATTTAACATAAATTTCTTCTTTTAATGGTTTTGTTAAAATATCTCTATTTGATTATTAGTAGAGATAAAATCTAATGTAATATCACCCTTAAGAACATGATCACGTAAAAATAATGTCTTATATCAATATGTTTTGTACGTGAATGTTGAATAGGATTTTTAGATAAATTAATTGCACTAGAATTGTCACACATTATAGATGATGTAGGACAAATAATACCATAATCGATAAAGTTTGTTTCATCCATAGAACTTGTGCACATGCTAAACTAGCGCAATATATTACCTTGGGTTATCGATAATGATACGTAATTTTATTTTTACTAAACCATGATACAAGTGAGTGTCCTAAGAAATGACATGTACCACTTGTACTTTTTCTATCGATTTGCATCCCAAGAAAATCAAGATCACTATAAGTTAGTAAATCAAATGTGCTATTCTTTGGATAAAATAAACCAAAATCAAGTATCTTTAAGATATCTAAAATTTTTTTAACAGCTTTAAGATGTGATTCTTTAGGATTAGATTGAAATCTAGCACATAAGCAAACACTAAACATAATATCGGGTCTACTAGCATTAATGTAAAGTGATCCGATCATACCTCGATATAGCTTTTGATCAACATTCTTACCATTTTCATCCTTATCAAGAGATGTTGTAGTACTCATTCTGTACTTTTACTTATTGTATTGTCCATTCCAAAGCGTTTAAGTAATTCTTTGGCGATTTGCTTTGATTGATGAATATTCCTTCCTTTAATTGTTTAATTTGAAGTCCAAGAAAGAAATTGAGTTCACCCATGTGACTCATTTCAAATTCATCTGCATAATCTTAGCAAATTCTTGACAAAGATTGTTGTTAGTAGAACCAAATATAATGTCATCTACATAAATTTGTATTAATAAAATATCTTTATTTATTTTCTTAATAAATAATGTAGAATCAACTTTTCCAATTTCAAAACTAGAAGTTAAAAGGAAATTTTTAATCTATCATACCAAGCACGAGGTGCTTGTTTAAGACCATATAAAGCCTTTTAAGTTTATAAACATGATTTGGAAAGTTTTCATGTTCAAATCCGGAGGTTGTTCTACAAAACTTCTTCTTTTATAAAACCATTTAAAAAGCACTTTTAACATCCATTTGAAATAGTTTAAAATTCATAGAACATGCAAATGCAAGAAGAATTCTAATAGATTCTAAACGTTACTCTTGGAGCATAAGTTTCATCATAATCAATACCTTCTTCTTGATTATATCCTTGTGCAACTAATCTAGCTTTGTTTCTAATAACATTTCCGATTCATCTAGCTTATTTCTAAAACCCATTTAGTTCCTATAATTGACTTATCTTGTGGTCTAGGTATAAGATCCCAAACATCATTTCTTATAAATTGATTTAACTCATCTTGCATAGCATCTATCCAAAATTATCAAGTAATGCTTCTTTACATTTTTAGGTTCTATTTCAAACAAATGCAACATGAACAATTAAATTAAAATGAGATCTAGTTGTAACTTTATCGAAATATTTCCAATAATTAAATTATGTGGATGATTTTGACTTCTACAAAATCTTTGGTAAATCATTTTGTAAATCATCATTCTTTGAAATATCTATCATTGGAGTATCATGAGAATTATTATTTAAATCATCATCATCATTTAAAATATTAGATGATTTTGAAAACTTTCATTAAAAGAAACATGCATAGATTCTTCTATACCTAATGTTCTTTTATTATAAATTCTATAAGCTTTGCTATGATCGAATATCCAACAAAAATACCTTCATCGATTTAGAATCAAATTTATCCAAATTATCTTTTGTATTTAATATAAAACATTTACAACCAAAAGATTTAAAATAAGAAACTTTAGGAATTTTATTAAAAACAATTCATAAGGAGTTTTCTTTAATATAGGTCTTAATAAAACTCTATTTTGAATATAACAAGTTTGTAAGCACTTACAAAAATATTTTGGTAAATTACTATCACATAACATTGTTCTAGCACATTCTTATAAAGATCTATTCTTTCTTTCTATAACTCCATTTTGTGGAGCTGCTCTAGGAAAAGAGAAAGTATGAGAAATTCCATTTTATCACAAAAATTTGTAAAAGTTCATTTTCAAATTCTCCTCCATGATCACTATGTATAGTAACTATTGAAAGAGATTTTGATTTTGAATTTTCTTACAAAAAATAGAAAATTTGTTAAAAGCATTATTTTTGTGTTTAAGAAACATTACCCATGTAAATCTTGAAAAATCATCAACAATTACTAATACATATTTACTTCCATTTAGTGAAGCTACTCTTGAAGGACCAAAAGATCAATATGAATTAATTCTAATGGTCTATTTGTAGAAATAACATTTTTAGACTTAAAAGATGATTTATGCATTTTTCCTTTTGACATGCATCACAAAAATTATCTTTATAAGAAATCTTAGGTAAACCATTTACATAATTATTTTTAGAAATCTTAGATATATGTTTAAAATTAACATGACCAAAACGTCTATGCCATAAAATAGAATCATTAATAGATGCAACAAGACAATGTTCATTTGAAACATTATTTATTGATAAAACATATATATTATTCTTTCTATTACCTTTATATAAAATATTTTTCCAATCAATATCATAAATTAAGCAAGAATCTTTTTCAAGACAATTTTAAAACCTTTATCACAAAGTTGACTTATACTAAGCAGATTATGTTTAAGACCTTCAACTAATAAAACATTATTAATAATAGGTTTATTAGAATTACCAACGGTGCCAATACCAATCACCTTTTCTTTGTTATTGTCTCCAAAGGTGACTGTACCACCATCTTTGTCTTGAATTGATGACAATAATTGAATGTTTCCTCGTCATATGTTTTGAACAACCACTATCTAAAATCCATCTATCTTTCTTTGGTACCGAAAAGATAAATATTTATAATTTTGGTACCCATTTTACATTGGGTCCTTAAAATTAGTCTTTAGGAAACCAAACCCATGAAGTGTTTGATTTTCCTATGTAATTAGATGATAAACAAACATCTTTAATAAAGCTAGAAATATAAGACTTTTTCTTATTATAATTTAAAACTTTAGGAACCCAAATAAATAAATATTTTGGTTTTCTTTTATTTAAAACATTATCTTTAACATTTTGTTTATATACTAATGAAGATGATTTTACAAAAGTGGTTTTCTTATGAATATCTTTTTCAACTTGAAAACCCAATCCTTTTGTCTTTTGAGTTTCTTTTGATAAGAAAGTAAAGTTTTTAAATTTTCTTTACCTTTATTAAACTTACTGACATTTAAGTATATGTCATCATATTTTGATTTAATCAAAGAAATATCTTTATCTAAAATACTAATGTGAGTCTTTAAATTATTGCATTCTGATTTTAGATACAAATTTTCATTAGTTAAAAATAATTTTCTTTGAGTAAATTCTCATTTTCTTCTTTTAATTTAATTTCTTGTGAATTAACATAAGAAGAATTTAAATCAGAAATTTCCTCTAATAATCTCTTATTTTCATTTTAAGAAAATTATGTGAGACTTTCAACCTTACAAAAGTTTCATATAATTCATTAAATGCATCTAAAAGTTCTTCATTATCGTTTACCTCATCTTGTGCCATGAAGCACATGGGCACTTTCATTTTCTTCACTTTCTTCATCGGATGAAGAGTCATCATTGTCATCCCAAGTTCTTTTCATTGCCTTCATTTTCTTATTACTTGGTGTATTGTTGAAGAAATTTGATTTTGCTTGTTCTTCAATAATGGACAGTCTTTCTTCATATGTCTGCTTTATTACACTTGAAACAAACAAGTGAGTTATTTGAATTAAAAGATTTAGATTTAAACTTACCTTGTTTTATGAATTTCAGAAATTTTCTTGCAAACATGCTCATCTCTTCATTTTCATTATCTGAATCTTCTTTATCGATGTGATGTTGAATGCAAGAACTTTCTTGTTTTAGATCTCATCTTCATTCTTTCTATCTTCAATTTGAACTTATGCCACTAGATTACCAATAAGGTTCTCCTTTGTAAGGGTTGATAGATCATTTGCTTCCTCTATTGCGGTAATTTTCTTTTCCCATTTAGGAGTGAGTGAGCAGTATCTTCGCACCATTTCCACTTGTGTATATGTTTTACCAAGACCAATGAGAGAATTTGTGATATCGGTAAATCTTGTAAACATTTCTCCAATAGTCTCATTTTCTTTCATTCGAAATAATTCAAACTGTGTACAAGAAGAAATTTTAGATTCCTTTACTTTATTTGTACCTTCATGTGTTACCTCAAATGTATGCCAAATATCGTTATGAGATGTAGCCGTTGACACTGTTGAACTCATTCCTATCAAGTGCACAAAATAAAACATTCATTGCTTTTGAGTCCAAATTTGCATTATTCCTTTGAGTTGTAGTCCATTCTACAAAAGGAGTGGTTGGCTTCTCATATTTTGTCTCCACGACATTCCAAAGTTCATATTCAATTGATTGAAGATAGATCT
This sequence comes from Asparagus setaceus, assembly GCA_012295165.1. Lineage (NCBI taxonomy): Eukaryota > Viridiplantae > Streptophyta > Magnoliopsida > Asparagales > Asparagaceae > Asparagus > Asparagus setaceus. The sequence goes on from CM022709.1 coordinate 36,811,375, forward strand.
TCATTACACTTCCATTAGTTGTAGTTAAGTCCATCAAACATTGGAGGACGATTTGTTGAATGACCTTCTTTGAATTATGAAGTCGATCTGAAGTTGATGCCATCTTTGACCTTTCTCGATACCAAATGTATGATCGTTGATCTAACTCAATGAAACACTAGAGGTGAATAGTATTTTATAAAATTTTATGCAAAATATATAATAAATTGCAATAAGATAGCACAAGCTCGAAATTTCACAATCACAAACACGAGATTTATACTTGTTCCACCTCGGTGTACATCGATCCCCCAACAAATCCGCTTGAGAGTTTCCACTATGATTTTGAAATACCCTTACAAAATCAAACACAAACGACCAATTTGCAAGCCTATGCAAATTGCAATAATCTCAAACTCGAGATCAACAATTCTCACACGAGAATTCCTTTTGAAAAAAAGTCTGAGTCCTATAAGCCTTGAAGTGTTGATGATGTGTAGCGGTGGCTTAAGAACTTTTAATCTCAAAATAATGTTTAACTCTTTTGAATCTTGCAATTGAATCAATGGCAAGAACAGTTTTTACTTTTGAACTTTTAAACTCTCTTTTAATATCAAAATTCAAGATCAATGCATAAGAATTTCGTTTTTCTTTTGAAGTTTTACCTATTTATATCTCTTGAAAAGACACAATTTAAAACCAAAGAAACGGATATAAACGATAAAAGCGTTCAAAAATTCAAATTATGAAGAGTCGAAAACTATATCTGTATGGACTACAATTTCATATTAGTCGACTAATGCGTGTTTACAGACTCGTATAAGGTTTACTTCTTAGTAGTCGACTACTATATGTATTAGTCGACTAATCAGTATTACGGTTTACGGAAAATTGTTCAAGTATTCATTATCGACTACTATTATCATTATCGACTAATGCAAAAAATGTCGAAACTTGTATATTGATCAAATGAAATAACTAGTCAACTACTATTTGAATTGGTTAGACTACTATAGACCAAAAATGTTATAAATTAAATGTTTTAACTTTAAAAACTCTAATGGTTAACATAGGTTTCTATAGTTAACCAACACACTAAACATGTGTTAGTGTGTTCTAAAATGTGTGTGTGTGTGATCAAGGCTTGTACAATTTGATCTAAGTAAAGAAGAGAAAATTACATTTATCTTGCTTCTCATCTTCAATACTTCATAATGCCTTGAACTCATCTTGTACTTGTCCAAATTTGATACAAATGATATTGCATCAACAAGTTATAAAACACATAACAACACACACACACACATATATATATATATATATATATATATATATATATATATATATATATATATATATATATATATATATATATATATATATATATATATATAACATATATTGTTATCATCAAAATACTAACTTGAGAATATGAAAATCAACACTATTTTTTACCTTTTATTGAAGCCCAAATACGAAGTCAAAGGAAGGCCCAAGACTACACAAGGATCCAAGAGAAATTCGTGGAGAAAAACTAAGAAAAAGATAAATTCGGTTGCAAACCAATCGGTCAGCCAATCGGTCGACCAATCGGTCGGCCAACCGATTAGCCAACCGACACAGCCGACGGTCCTCAAGTAAATGCACTTAATCAATGGCTGATTTCTTCTCCTTGGAGCCCAAGTTTGATCCAAAGGTCTTCATTCATCACGTAGGGCTATAAATAGGGGTAGAGGGGGAGAGGTTTGAGTGTGAAATATTTTGTAAAAACTCTTTTTGGAGAGGAGGGTTACTCTTAATTGAGAAGACCTTCTAAAATTATAACTTTTGTTGCAAATTAATAAATTTTTTTTTCACCCCTTCATATTTGTTTCTTCACCTTGTCCAAGGACCAAAATGAGGATGAAGATGAAGATATGAATATGTGGGTTTGCCATTTATTTCTTTTCCTTTCTTGTTATTTTATTGCTTTGTAGAATAAATTTACTTTCATGCAATTTACTTTCATACAATTTACTTTCTTGTAATGTCTTTAATTCTTGCTCTTTAATTCTTATATTTTGATTTCTCTTTTCTTTTCTTTGATTCACCTTGAGGCGTAAGATCTCTTGGGAGTCACCCATTTTCTAAATGTGGAGCCTTTAATTGGATCCCTAGAGATTGTTTACAACTAGTATTATATCCAACTCATTCTTGTGAGATTGAGATTTGCTAAGTGGATCTAATCTAGATTCCGCCATCTCTAATCATCCTCCACATTTTACCATCTTTATTTGTCGCTTTGTTTTTATCTTTTATTTTGTTCATGGAGATCATAATTGGGGATCTCTAGAGATTGTTTGAAACTAGCTTCATATCCTACTCGCTCTTGTGAGATTGAGATTAGCTAAGTGAATCTACTCTAGATTCCCTCTATCTTAAATCAACCCTCCATCTTTTACTTTCTTGCTTTTCATTTGTTTGTTATTTTCCTTTATTCTTGATTCTTGATTTCATTGATTTTACTTCTCTCTCAATCCAATATTCCTCCATGTGCATATAATCTCAAACCTAGTTTTACTATTATTTGCATATAACCACAACCACATTCTCAACTTCATTTTCTCCTTTTTTGCACATAATCGCATTTACTCTTCTAATCTCTCCACATTCACATTCACATTATTTACCACTCCTAATTTGTCACACACAACATAAGAACCAATATTGACCAAAACCCATACTTTCTCCTTCCTCGTGGGATTGATAACTTTTATACTATAACTTGGTAAGTTGTATACTTGCAACTCTAGGAGGTAATCATTTATTTCCTATCAATAATCATATTTTTATTATAATTTTACACCCTCATTATCTAGTTTATATCAATAAATATACCACTAATAATATATTTTATCTTAATGTGCGGTTAATAAAGATTAATGAATAAAAGCTCAAAAGAACTCAAATTTTCTTATTTTCTAACCTTTTATTAAAGCCCGGGATCAAGCAAAGCAATTTACAGAAGCCGAAGAAACAAGAATTCAATATGAAAAGAAATCAAGTGAAAATCATGTTCAAGATGATTAGCCACAAAGAAATGGCGATATCTCTCAATCTGTTAGGCGGAATTTAACATATAATATATAAAAATCGCCTATCTCGATGAGATGGAGGTAACTGGATTCTTAAAATTTTAAAATTCCAATCGGTCAGCCAATAGATTGGCCAATCGCTCGACCAACCGATTGGTCAATCGATGGGACAACCGATTGGTGAGCGGCAAATTCAGATTTGTGGCCAGATTTGATTCCTTTGTGGCCAAGTTTCATCTAAGGGTTCTTCTTCATTGCTAGGCTATAAATAGAGGGGTAGAGTGAGGGGTTTGAGTGTGAAATATTTTGTAAAAACTCCTTTTGGAGAGGAGGGTTACTCTTAATTGAGAAGACCTTCCAAATTATAACTTTTGTTGCAATTAATAAAAGAAATATTTTCACCCCTTCATAATTCCTTTCTTCTCTTTGTCCAAGGATGAAAAGAGGATGAAGATGAAGAAATGAATATGTGAGTTTATATTTTTTTTCTTATTTTTTTTCTTATTTATTTTAATGCTTTGTAGAGTAGATTTTTATTTATGTCTTTACTTTCATGTCTTTACTTTCATATATATATTTTCATGTCATGTTTTTACTTTGTAGTATAAATTTATTTTCTTGCCAATAGTTTAGATTGTTTTTATTTCTTCTCCTTTTCCTTTTATTCTCTTTCGTCTAGATTTTTATTTCTTTGTTTCATTTTCTAAAGATGTGGAACTAAACTCTTGTAGGAATTCTAGAATTGCATGAAACTAGTATTATTCTCTCCGATAATTTATGGATTATTCTCTTGTGCTTAAATGATCATGTTTAGGATAATCAACTAGAGAACTAATTGATAGAAGAAAAATTGGATAATCTATGCTTGCTTTGAATGGTAGGATAGAGTATGCTAATGAATTATAGAATTACTATCTATTTATTATTCTTTTCATGAGTATTAATTTAGATTGGATGATAATAGGATCAGTTATGCTTGCCTTAAAAGTGGTAGGATAGGCTATACTTAATAAATCTAAAGTAAAATGCGATAAAAAGAGAATAGTTCATGAATTTATAAGTGAAATTAACTAGTGGATTCAATTCTAGATTTCTCATATCTTTAATTGAATCCTCCATCTTTACTTTCTTGATTTTCATTTTTATTCTTGATTTTCTTTTCCTTTACTTCTCACTCTCTCTCAATCTTCTTTTGATTTATTCACATGTTCACATCCACTCTTTATCTTCCCACTTTTATTCTCATTTGTTTTTATTTGCATGCAATCACAAACACTCTCTAATCTCTCCACAGCCACTTTCATCATGTTTCACTCCTAATTGTCACACATACAACATAAGAATCAAATTTGATTAACTCCTACAAATACCTTCCTCGTGGGATCGATAACTTTTTATATTATAATTTGATGGTTGTATACTTATAACTTAGGTTCACATTATTTACCTATCAAGTTTTTGGTGCCGTTGCCGGGGAACGGTGCTTGTAATTAAAATATTTCGGTTTTTTAACTTGCGTGTTTTCTTGTGTAGGAACTACTTTGAACTTTGAAGAAGAAGGATTGAAGATTGAAGATTGAAGAATTGCCTTCAAGGAGGCTAGGATGCTTTTGCGTGGGTAACTCCTCTTTCTAGTATTTTCAATTCTTCCATTTAGTTAGTTTCTCACAATTAGAGACAATTAGGATTTAAAAATCAAAAAATATTTTATTTTTGTTGACCATAATAAAATTCACCCTCCACTTGGACATTTACTAACAAGATAATAAAATTCAAACAACATCACCCTTTCTCATATTTGTTTGATTGCTAACCTTAACTAAAAAATAAAAAGATTTTATTTTTGCATCATTTTGTAGTTGCTTTTAATTTCTAGGGTTGCAATGCATATAATAGTAGGAATTCATCAAAGTGATTTGTGCATCTTGATTTGACACCACTTGAAAAATATTCTTAAGGGCAAAACCCATTAATCATGATAAGGTGAGGGATTTCATCACCCTTTCTTTAGCCCACAAATCACTATTCCTCACTACATAAACCCAAACCTTTTTAAAACTCATTAGACATTGGCCCCTAAGGATTCAAGCTCATTACAACAACAACAACAGCAACAACCAAGCCTTTATCCTAAATATTTGGGGTCGGCTACATGAATCCTATTCTTCCATTCTATCCTGTTATGGGTCATCTTCTCCATTAAGTTAGTCCTGAATATATCCTTCTTAATTGCTTCTAACCAAGTCATTCTAGGTCTATCTCTAGATCTCCTATCCCCATTAACTATAATATTATCGCTTTTCCTAATTGGTGCACTAAGCGGTCTCCGTTGTACATGACCAAACCATCTTAATCTATTCTCCCTCATTTTATCCTCAATAGGAGAAACCTCTAATTTACTACGTATGCACTCATTTCTTATCCTATCTTTTAGTGTATGCCCACAAGACCATCGCAACGTTCTCATTTCTGCTACACTCATTTTTTGAATATGTTGCTTTTTAATTGCCCAACACTCTGACCCATAAAACATAGTTGGTCTTATAACTATTCTATATAATTTTCCCTTTAGTTTCATTGGTGTTCTACAATCACATAAGACTCCCGAAGCACTCCACCATTTCAACCATCCCGATTTGATTCAATGCATAACATCATCCTCTATCTCACCATCACGCCTAATGATTAATCCTAAATAGCGAAAATGATTAGTTTTGGGTATTTCTTGGCCATCAAGATATACCATAGGCTCTCTTCCTTTCCTAGTTTTACTAAAAATGCACTCCATATATTCTATTTTTGCTCTACTAATTCTAAAACTTTTAGATTCAAGAGCTAGTCTCTATCTTTCTACTTTAGAAATAATGATTTAAGTGAACCGGTTCAAGTTTACTTGAATTAGTTGGTGTCTAAGGCAAGGTTTAGGGGTTGCGTAAAGCGCTCCGCAAGGAATGAGATACTTAATTGATCTTTGATCTCCCTCTAGTACTATCCTTACCTGGCTAAGTGACCGAGTAAACTTCGAAGTTTTCACTAAAGGAGTTTTTGGTTAGGAGCTGGTCTAGTTGAGTCTAGGCTTAACCCTAGAGTTTAAAGTGATTGAAAAGTGATTGCATTGATTTGCTTTAGTAAAATTTTCCTTTTCCTTTTTCTCATCATTAAAAAAAACTAACTTTTGTTTTTCTTTAAAAAAAAATTATAAAAAGAATTTATTTTGGTGTATGCAAACTTGGATTAGGGATAATACCAATTATTTAATCCGTGTTGATTCATCTTTTGAGACCAACAAAATGGCCACTCCTAATTCATTTGTTCTTCAAGATGTGCGTTACCCAAGTAGGAATGCAATTCTATCTTGTATTAAGCTCCCCGATGTCAATGAAACCAATTTCGAGCTTAGACCGCATTTCATAAACATGCTTCCAAAATTCTTAGGAGTGGAATCTGAAGATGCATATATTTTTATCAACGAATTTGAGGAAGTTTGTCTCATGATTAAGATGAGGGACTTATTTGAAGATGCAATTAAGTTTAGATTCATTTCATTTGCTCTTAAGGACAAAGCCAAAAAATGGCTGTATAGCTTACTCACAAATTCTATCTCAACTTGGGGTGAATTTGTTACTATTTTTTTGAAAAAATTATTTCCTATCCATAAAATGGTTAATCTTAGAAACATTATTCATAATTTTAAGATTGTCCCGGGAGAACCATTCTGGAAGTATTTTAACAAATTTAAGGATCTTCTTATCTAATGTCCTCAGCATGGTCTTGAAAAATGGCGATTATGCCAAATTATCTACGAAGGATTGGATTATTCTTCAAAAACTTTCTTAGAATCAATGTGTCAAGGGAATTTCATGAAGAAAAATGTCGATGAAGCTTGGAAATTTTTAGAGAGTTTATCCGAGAATACCATGCAGTGGGAACACTGTGATGACCTAGTTTCATCAGTTCCCAACCCAAATCCAGTGGTCTTTCCTTAGAGACAAACATAGCCTCTAAAGCAAAGATGACTATAATCATGCGTAGGTTAGAAGCTTTAGAAATCAAAGAATGAGCTCCAACTCAAATCAATTAAGTTTCTATCTCAGGTTGTCACAACTGTCTTTCTCCATCTCATGTTTTAGAAGAATGTCCTCTCTTAGGAAATAATCAACCACTAGGACAGGTAAACGCTGCACTTCAGTGTCTTGGGAATAATCCATTTTCTCCAACTTACTATCCAGGTTGGAGAAATACCCTAAAATTTGCATGGAATCAGGAAAACTACTCCGGAAATTAAAATTTCACTCCCTCTTCAACTCAACAATTTCCTAGGGGAAACACAATTCCTTTCGGTTCTCAAACCAATTTTCCAACCAAATTTGCCATATCCAAATCAGTCTCCTCATCATCAATCTGTAAATCATTCTCCTCCAAACTCTGATCATGATAAACATCTCAATATTTTGGAAAAAGGTTTAGAAACCATAATTTAGGCCTCTACACAAACCACCAACTTGTTGACTCAAACATCCAACACTTTGAATTCCTTTATGCATGTTCGCGGAAAAAGTCGGGTTGATCTTCATTGATGAACTCATTACAGCTTTATGCGTTACAATGAATTTAAAAGTTCGTCTTTTTATAAGACTTGATTACAATGAAAATCAAAAGAAAAAAATATAACTTTTTCCTGAAACAAACACAGGATCTTGTTTATTAGACTCCTGCTTGCGTGGAATCTTTGCCTGTGCTGGGGTTTATCCGTGGACCGTCATGTGATCTGATCTGGTGTAAGATCTACACAATCAAGGGGATTATTTCATGAAGGAAATAATCGCCAAAGTGAGTGAAATTGACCAAGCGAAATCACCACTCTTCTCGGGATCAAAACAAAGTTTAATCCGGAGGGGTCACGTGTAGATCTGACCCTTAGATCTCTCGAACTTCTTCGCTTTATGCTGATGGGTTCGCTAAAATCTTGGATCTCGCTGTCGGATCTAAGCGTGGATCGCTGTTGAATCCGACAGAGCCTCCCCTTCTTGTTAAAAAGTCCAGATCTCAAAAATGAGACACCCCCCTGTATTTATAGGCTTTAAAGCAGATACGGGTCGGATCTGTGCCGAGCCACCACTAGGTGGCTCGGTTTGGGCCGAGCCACCTCTTGGTGGCCGAGGTGGCTCGGCCACCGAGCCGCCCAAGTGGCCTGTTTTCATCATTTTCTTCGTGGAAGGAATCAAGAGGGGATTTTGCTGGTGGATTGGACCAGAAAGATTTTTTTAGTGGACTCACCGTCAATGAATTTGATCAGTGAGGGAATTTATGGTGGAGGACAGATTTAGGATTATCCTCAAGGACAATGGGTGAAATATTCCACGAGGAACTTCCCGTCAAAATGGGTTATCCCAAATATACTAAGGATAATACTTTTTCAGGAATTTCCCATTTATCCGCATTAATTGCCTGTCGCCATTTTGAGTGATTAGACGATATGCACCGTTTGAATAGGCTGTGTCTATCACAAACGGTCCTTCCCATTTGGGTTCAAACTTATCCTTTTTCTTGGAATTGAGAATTATTGGCCGTCGAGCAGCGAGGACAAGATCTCCTTCCTTAAAGCTTCTCTGTCGGACTCTCTTGTTAAAAGCCCTCGATATTCTGGCTTGGTAAAACTTGATGTGTTGTTGAGCTTCCAGGTATTTTTTCATCCAACATCTCGAGCTCTTCAAGACGCTCGATGTTGTTCTTCCCGCCATCTCAGCCTATGGAGGGCGATAACGGTGATGGGATTTGGATTTGTAATGGAAGCAGCTTCACATCCGTATACCGTAGAATAGGGTAGCTCCTAGGTATGCATTGTAGTGCGATATGCCCGAGTGCTTCTCCGGTTTATCGCCCCAATCACGCTTATTGGTCTTCACGAAGCCGACAAGATCTTAATGATTGTCTTGTTGAACGCCCGCTAATCCGCTTGCGCGGATTATAAGCCGCTGACGACGCCTTGAATCTTAAACTTCTCGCAAAACCTCGATGAAGGCATTGCCGATGAATTGAGACCGTTGTCATGTATGATCCGCGCACGCCGGTCGATAGATGATGTGATGCTTGATGAACCTGATGACATTGTTCGCTTTCACTTTGCCGAATTCTTTCTTCACTTGGATACAAATGGTAATCGCGAGAATGAACCGATCACTTTAATCGATGGAGGAAAAATAGGACCCATAATGTCCATACCCCACATCTCGAATCGACCAAGATGTAGCCGGAAGGATGCAAATGCTCTCGGCGCTGATGCATGTAATTCGTGTATTTGACATGCGGCACTTTCGAAATGCATCGATTGCATCATTAATCATCGCTAATAAGTATCCCATTCTTCCGATACGATCATAAAGCTTGGGACAGTGTCAGGTGTTGCCACACTCTCTCCGTAGCCTTAAGGACTTCTTCTCGCTTCTTTGTTCGAAGGCACCGAGCAAAGAAGCCGCCGTACTGCCGACGCATATAATGTCCGGGTCTCGCGATTATAAAAGAACTTTGGTGCTCTTCGCCGATTCCCTCTCTTTACGCCTTCCGACAAAATACCATATAGATCGAATGATAGGAAAACGCCAATCCCGGCTCCAGCTTAACTTGGGTTGAGTGCACCTCTTTGATGACCACCCTTTGTCGTCTTCCTCCTTGTTATATATTGGTACAAATAGTTGGTGAGTTCTCATAGTGACTAACTGTTCAGTCTTAGGAGGTTAGCTATGATCGCTATCGCCGCTAATAAGCCATTGCGTTACGGAGGTCGCGGAATATACTCGATGAAAAATTCTTTAAATGAGTCTGCCATCTCAATGGCCGCCTGGTGATACGAAATCAAGTTCGGATTCCTCACTTCATAGTCTCCACGGATCTATCTGACTATGAGTTGGGAATCCCCAAAGGTTTCGAGATATTCGACTCCCACTTCTTTGGCGAAACTGAGTCCAATAAGTAACGCATTGTATTCGGCCACATTATTGGAGCACGGCTCGGTTAGCGAATAAGCCCACGGCATCACATGCTTTCCCGGGGAAACTAAGACAACTTCAACTCCGGAAGAAATCTTAGAACATCTAGGGGTACTTGCCACATTGGTTGCTCGAGAAGCTCCGACAAAGTACAATTGCCACATTTGCCGATGCGATGTAGTGTTGACTTCGTGGGTTTTATCCGCAAGTCATAATTCGCCGCGATCCGTTGGGTTAGTTGCTAAGAGATTGCAAATTACCCGGCCGAGGGCTGAAAAATACTTACAAGATCCTCGAAACCAACTCGTGACGGGAGTCGGCAATGACAACCCATCGAATGATACGACGCCGAATCGCTAAGACGCCGAACTCGACGGCCAACCCACAGCCACAAGCACGGTTTAAACCGACTTGAACGACAATCGGTTTCGAGACCGCTGAACCGAACGAACCAAGAATTAGTCCCGAGTCAAGTATAGACGAACCCAAGCCCGAGACGGAAACGCGGAAAATGACTAAAAACGACGAAAACGGCGAACGGCGCGCCGGCCAACTTGGTCGAAGTTACTCGCCAACTTGGTCGAAGCCAATTTCAAGGGGCCGGGCGGCTTGGCCAATGGCAGCCACCTCGGCCAGTGGCGAGGCAGCCGCCACCACGCCGAGCCACCTCTACCAACTTGGTGAGGTGCCTCGCCAAGTGGCCGAGGAGGCTCGGCACCATGGCCGAGCCACCCTACCAACTTGCCGAGGTGGTCGCCAAGGCCAGCCGCCGATGCACCCCCATTGTATAAATAGGGGGTCTTGTTGGTTCAAGGAGAGGATTTTTGGACTTCAAGGACTTTGATCGGATTTTCGGATATTCTCAAAGAGCTCTTGGCGAGATCTACAAGCCGCCGACGATAGTTCCGAGCACCGCGAGCATAAACCCAAATGACGCCGATCTACGAGCGAAGGTAATCAATTCGGTCGACCACAGATACCCTCTAGATTAAGCTTCATCTTAATCTCGTGGATCCGGATTTCTCCTAGTAGATCTCACCCGCCAGCGATCTCTCCTTCGCGTGAGTGTGATCCTCAGCGCTTGCTTCCTTCGCGGAACGAGCCCCTTTACATCTCAGTCCGAACCCGCTCCCACCGATTGGAATTATGGCCACCACGGACACAATAAGTCCCTCAGCGCTTCGTTTCTTCGCTTCATTGTATGCCTTTAAAATAAAAGCATTTTTTTTGAATTTCTTGTAGGCCAAAGAAGCCGTAAGCAAAATTCAAATCAATGACAATCACCCCGACTTTTACCGCGAACAAGCCGGGCTAATTACCATAGAGCCAACGGCTCAATTAAGAAGCCGCTGTAGTCGTGAGCCGCTGATCCAGATCCCGTCGAAGAAGAAGGCCGCCTCAAGGATGAGAAAATTTTCAGGCCGCCTCGGACCCACAAGGGGCCCCTTTGACTTCGGCCGCTAACCTTAGCGGACCAAACTCCTAGGGTGTAATAATTAGCTCCAAATAAGTCAACCGAATCCAAGTTGATCCGGTCCACTGGAGTATCATACTATCGCCCTTGTCCGGATCGTCTCTCCCCACAAATCCAAGAATCTCTCACAAGAAAGATCCGCTGGTCCTCGGCCCGAACTTCAAGGTGAGGATTTTAACTCCGCCGCTGTCGGTTGCACCAAATGGCATCCTTCCAGATCCAAGATCGCCGATCTACAGAGATCACCGCTGATGGCGCGTCACTCTCTCAAAGAGAGCCCGCCGAGGCGACGCAAACGCCTAGCTGCGGAAGTTCGCCAAGGCCCCGAATCACGACAAGCCCGCTACAAAGTGGATCTGTGTCAGGAGAATGTGAAGAAACGGCAACTCCTCCAAGCCGCCAACAATGATTGGTTCCGCCAAACGGAACCGATCAACGCTTGAAGAACGATCCAGAGGCCGCATTACTCCATTTCACCACGGCTCTAGTTTAGGAGGCCCGATGTAGAAGAAGGGAGAAGTGGACAAGAAGCCAAAATGCGCCAAGTTTGGAGTCCGAATCGAACAACGATTCGGACGAAGGCCAAAACGTTAGTCAAGAATCAGCCACACCAAACCGATTAAATTTATATTCGCCGCCACGGGTGACTTGATTCAAAGAAGATCACACCTCCTACGATTTCATCCAAATGTCCATCCACTCAGGCTCGCTCTACCAATCCCTCATGATCCCCAGCAAGAAAACGGCTTTTGAGCACCTCGCTCATTGCATGATGATCGAGGTAAAATTTCGATCAAAGAACCATTGGGCCCGCTAAGGAAGTCCCGGTCACCTCGGTACGTGGGTCGCACCCACCTCAACCGCGGATAAGAAGATTCCCCAGAGCCGCCTCACCGAATTCGATCAAGTTCGAGCCCGCCGAACTTCGCGCAAAGGCTTAACGCTGAGATTAGTGACTCTTGAACCTCTCGATAATGTGACTCATCCTCGAAGGAGACGCTCATCCGATCGACGGCATGACGCTATACCGGTGAAGTCATACCAACACACGAAGGGTTGCTCCGCATTCATGCCGGCGAGTTGTACTATCGCGTCGGGGTACGAAAATCTCGAAAGAGAAGTTCTCTCAATTGAACACGCATTGTCCGTGTTCTCAAACCAATCGTGGCATGTGTTGTCGAATGTAACCGCACCAAGCCAGCTCCCAAGAAGGCCGCTTGATAGGCTTGGCAACAAGATCGGAGTCTCAAAGGCGATATGATGACCATGAGGGTTGGGATACTAATCCTCCTCGTAAGATGAATGCTCATGGCGATTGATAATAATCCACCCGATGAGGGAGACGGACATTCGCCCGATTCTTCTGGCTGGGATTCCCACACCTGAGAAGCTTTCAAGGCTTTGATGTCAAATATGGTCACGATCTCCGCATCATGAGAGTGATGAAGACATGCCAACATGGGAAGACCCATGGATCCATCAACTCCAAGAGCAGCTTGGGGGAGGTTCAACAAAGAGAACCCCCACTAAGGATGAGGTAGTCCGTGTTAATATGGGTGATGAAGAGCATCCTAAACTCATAAACATCAGCAATACTTCCCTGGAAGAAAAGGAAGAGTTGATTGCCCTAATCAGGAGTATATCGATGTATTCACCGAGTTACGAGGACATGCCAGACTCTAATTCTAATGTGGCAACACATCGCCAACATCAAGGCGATGTCAAACCCGCCAAGCAACAAAGAAGACGGTTTCGCCCACAAATATTGGAGGCAATTGTTGACGGCGAAGAAACTCATAGAATCGGATTCATCAAGGAAATTCAACATCCGGATTGTGGCTAATATAGTCCCGGCCATGAAGAAAAATGGGTCGATTAGGATCTTGGTCGACTACGAGACCTCAACGCCGCTTGCCCGAAGATGACTTTCCTCTTCCAATCACCGATGTCATAGTTGACAACACGCGGTGGATTTGAAAGAATGTCCTTTATGGATGGCTTTTCGGTATAATCAAATCAAGATGTACCCCGATGACGCCAAACACCAAGCTCGTAACTTCATCGGCATATATTGCTACACGTCATGCCGCTCGCCTCAAAATGCCGGCGCAACATACCAGAGCAATGACGAGATTTTCCAGATCATCTTCGAAAACGGTCAATGCTACGCCGACGCATTTGGTCGTGAAAAGCCGTGACAAAGGAGATCACATCAAAGATCTTAGAACGGTATTCGAACTCATGCGACTCATCGCCTAAAGATGAACCCCGCCAAATCCTTCCTTGGGATGTCCAAGGGCAAGTTCTCGGTTTTGTCACCACCGACAAAGGAATCCACGCCGATCCCGACAAAGTGAAGGCGATTCAAGAGTTGCAACCTCCCGAAATCCAGAGAACTTGGGGTTACAAGGACGACATGACATCCGACGGTTCATATCGAACCTATCCGAAGTGCCAACCGCTCTCCAAGTTGAACAAGAAGGGCGGTCATATATTTGGGACGACGCCGCCGAAGGCATTCAAGAGATCAAGTCAGATCTCGCTAAACCTCCTTCTTGTTGCACCGCTGTCGGAAAACCGCTTTTGATCTACGCCAAGGGCGGATCACTCGTTAAGCGCTTTACTCAAGCAAGACGATCACGCCGGTCACGTAACAGCAAGTATTACCCGAGTTAACATTAGTCGCGGCGAAGTCTCGATATCCAATGGTCGAGAAGCAGCGTCTTTGCATTAGTGTTCGCGATTCAAAATGCGCACTATTTAGTCGATGACGATTTATGTTATCTCTAACGAACCGTCCGATATTTATGACCGCCTCAATGAGTTGGCGCTAGCTTAAATGGCCTTGCTTTTGTCCCAATATGACTTGTATTTCAAACAATGTAAGTCACCAAAGGACAAGCGATTTAGATCTCTTGGTCGCCACCGACAACGGATGCAGCTTGAGCTATATGATGATCTTCCCGATGAAGTTCAAGAAGTCAACACTACATCGCACCAACAAATATGGCGATTGTATTTTGATGGAGCTTCTGCCACCAATGTGGCAAGTGCCCCCTGATGTTCTAAAATCTCCGCCGAGTCGAGTTGTTTGATTCCCGGAATCATGTCATGCCCCCGTTTATTCACTCACCAACCTTGCTCCAATAACGAGTCAATACAACGCTACTTATCGGACTTAGTTTCGCCAAGGAGCCGGGGTCAATATCTCAAGCTGCATGGAGATTCACAATTGATAGTTGCTAGTCCGTGGTGACTACGGTTAGTGAACTCGATCTAATCCCCTATCATCGATAGTCGTTGAAATAGCGACTCATTCAAGAGTTTTTCATCGAATATATCCCGCTTCCAAAACGCTTTATGCGATGCACCGGCGGCGCTAGTTGGTCGTTAGCACAACCTTCCGTGACCGAAAGCAACTAGTTACGGTCGACTCACCAACTCTTCGCATCATTATATGATGAGGCACAAGAAGATAAGGGGTAGTTACCAAAGAAGTACATGCAACCCAAACCAAGTTGGAGCCCCGAGATTGGCGCTTCCTATCATCGACACGCCTACATGGTATTCGCCGTAAGACGGAAGAGAGAGAGTCAATCCCGCTAAGAGCTCCAAGATTCTTTTATGCACACGTACCCGTGATGTTATATCGCCGGGTACGATGGTCTTTGTTCGATGCCTCAAACAAAGAGGCAGGAGAGGTCCTTCTGAAGCACACACGGGTGAATGGTGCACACCACCGGTCCCAAGCTCTACGATCGAATCGAGAATGGGCTACCGCCAACAATGATTAATGACGCGGCCGGCACGCCGAAATGCCACGCTGCGGTCAAATTCACGCCAATTATATGCATCGCCTCTCCCGAGTAGCTGCATCCTTCTGCCACATCCTCGCCATTCGAGACATGGGGAATGGACGCATAGGTCCCATTTTTCCTCCGTTGGCCAAAGGCGATCGGTTTATTCTAGCATCACCGACTACTTCTCCAAGTGGGTCAAGCAATCCCGCTTAAAAGAAGTAAAGGCAGTACCGCCATCAAATTTATCAAACACCATTTATCGACACTGTTCCAAGACGGATCGCATGACAACGGTCCCCAATTCATCGCAATTCCTTCATCGTTTTGCTAAAAGTTCAAGATACAAGATGTCTCTCGACAACCTTTATAATCCAAAGAAGAAATGGATTAGCCGAGCATTCAACAAGACGATTATCAAAATTGGCCAAGCTTGTGAAGAATAACAAGCTAGACCGATGATAAACTCGAGAAGCACTCGGCATATCGCACAACCAGACGCGACGCTAACCGAGAGACCCCGTGACTTCGGTTTACGGGTGCGGCGCCTGCTGGAAATTCAGATTCGCCACTTCGCACGCTCTTTCAACAGATGACGACCAAGAACAACATCAAAACGCCTCAAGAGCTCGAGATGTTAGATGAGAAGCCCGAGGCTCAACAATGCATTGAGTTCTACCAAGCTAGGATGTCGAGGGCTTTCAACAAGAAAGTTCGACAGAGAACCTTTAGAGAAGGAGATTTGGTCCTGCCGCCGACGACCGATAATCCTCACTTCCAAGAAGAAAGGTAAATTCAACCTAAATGGGAGGGTCCGCTTGTAATAGAAACGGCTCACTCTAATGGTGCATACGCTTAATTACCCAAAATGGCGACCGCAATTAATGCCGATAAATGGGAAGTTCCCAAGAAATACTACCCTTAGTATCTTCGGATAACCCGCTTCAACGGAAGTTCCTCGTGGGATGTGTTACCCACTTTCCTTGAGGATAACCCTAGATTTATCCTCCATCATAATTTCCCCACCGATCAAATTCTTGACGGTGGGTCTACAAATTTTCTCGGTACATTACCAAAATCCCTCTTGATTCCTTCTATGAACAAGAGGCCCACTAAAATCCCTTTACCGGAGATAGAATATAAAATTTTCCTCTCTCCAAGCATCCCCTTTCGTGATAAACGGAGGGTTCTTTCCATCTTTATCTTAGGTAGCCGATCGAAGGTATGGCCGATTTTCGCATCGTGTTGTCCGATCAAGGTCACCCGAAGTCTTTTCGCTTCTGAGTGGAGATCCCACTCTTAGTTCCATCTTCATCTTAGGTAGCCGACCGAAGGTATGCGCCGGATTTTCGCACTGTGTTGTCCGAATCAAGGTCGCCTCGTCTTTTTCGGTTCTGAGTGGAGATCCCACTTTTAGTTCCATCTTCATCTTAGGTAGCACGACCGAAGGTATGCGCCGGATTTTCGTGTGTTGTCCGATCAAGGTCACCCGAGTCTCTTCGTTCTCGGAGTGGAGATCCCACTCTTAGTTCCATCTTCATCTTAGGTAGCTACCGACCAAGGTATGCGCCGATTTTCGCACTGTGTTGTCCGACTGAAGGTCCCCGAGTCTTTTCGTTCTCGAGTGGAGATCCCACTCTTAGTTCCATCTTCATCTTAGGTAGCGCCGATCGAAGGTATGCGCCGATTTTCGCATCAGTGTTGTCCGATCAAGGTCACCTCGAAGTCTCTTCGTTCTCGGAGTGGAGATCCCACTTAGTTCCATCTTCATCTTAGGTAGCGCCGACTGAAGGTATGCGCCGATTTTCATCAGGTTGTCCGCCAAGGTCACCCCGAAGTCTTTTCGATTCCTACAAAGAAAGATCCCCGCTATTGGTCTCATTTCCCGAGAAACAACATAAAGTTCTCCACCTCAATCGACCGAAGCCGTTCGGCCATTCTCCGTCAAAAGAGGACACCAAGGTTCATCTTGGGGCATTTTATCCTCGGGCCTAAGAAGGGATATACACCACACGCTGCCTGTCGGGTTTAGTCTTTTCCCGATTGAAGAAGACACCAAGGTTCGCCTTGGGGTATTTTATCCCAAGCCTAAGAAGGATAAAGCCAACTTCACACGCTCGCTTCTAGTCTTTTTCCATTGAAGAAGACACCAAGGTTCGCCTTGGGGTATTTTATCCCTAAGCCTAAGAGGGATAAAGCCAACCACACGCTGCCGTTTAGTCTTTTTCCATTGAAGAAGACAATTCGCCTGGGGTATTTTATCCCAAGCCTAAGAAGGATAAAGCCAACGCCACACGCTGTCGGGTTTAGTCTTTCTCCGATTGAAGAAGACACCGAGTTCGCCTTGGGGCATTTTATCCCAAGCCTAAGAAGGGATAAAGCCAACGCCACACGCTGCCGGCTTAGTCTTTTTCCCGAAGAAGACACCAAGGTTCACCGGTATTTTATCCCGGCCTAAGAAGGGATAAAGCCAACGCCACACGCTAGTGGGTTTAGTCTTTTTCCATTGAAGAAGACACCAAGGTTCGACTTGGGGCATTTTATCCCAAGCCTAAGAAGGGATAAAGCCAACGCTCACACGCTGCTGCTTTAGTTTTCTCCGATTGAAGAAGACACCGAGTTCGACCGCATCCCAAGCCTAAGAAGGATGAGCCAACGTAACACGCTGCGTCGCAAGTTAGTCTTCCCTGAAAAGACGAAGCTTCACGATTCAACATCGTGAGCATTAAGTCTAAGAGAGTCTCATTCTTTTAGCACAACGCCATGTAGAACGGATCCAGATAATCCGCACGCTAGCCCAACTCAAACGTAGTTGGTAAAGGCTCATCAAACCCGCTGAGGGTCAGTTGGCTATAACCCTAAAGTCAACGCCACACGCCGGGTTTAGTCTTTCTCCGATTGAAGAAGACACCAGTTCGACTGGGGTATTTTATCCCAAGCCTAAGAAGGGATAAAGCCAACGCCACACGCTCGGGTTTAGTCTTTCTCCGATTGAAGAAGACACCGAAGTTCGATTCGGGTATTTATCCCAAGCCTAAGAAGGGATAAAGCCAACGCCACACGCAAGTTTCCGCTTAGTCTTTTTCCGATTGAAGAAGACACCGAGTTCGATTCTCGGGTATTTCGGCTCCGGCCTAAGAAGGACGAGTTCACGGTAACACGCTGTCGTGGTCTCTGCCCGTAAAAGAGTAATGGCCTATGTATTCAATATCATAGCAACAAGTCTAGAAGAGTTTCATTCTTTTAGCACAACGCCACGCTGAACGGATCCTCGATAATCCGCGACGCCAGCCCAACTCAAACGGTTGGTAAAGGCTAATCAAACCCGCTGATGGTCGAGGGTTTGCCAAAATCCTATAAGTATTATGGTTAATTATTTCGACAAGTAAAAGAATCATAATAAACAAGAAAGGGATGGATCTTATTCATTTGAAGCAAATATAGAAGGAGCTACAATTGTCGACAATTGATTCAAGCAAAGTTATGATAATACATCTAAATAAAAATCGTAACGACTGGCCAACAAAGAGAACGTAAAGTCTCGCAAAGACATCGACTTCATCGCGCAATCCAAGAATGTGAAGGAAGCAAGGTCACTTTGACGGCGCTAATTTTTCCTCCTCGATCGCCGAACCCCAGCCTTGGCTTCCTCAAGTTCCTTCTTCGAGTTCGCAATAGCACCGCGATGTTCGACGATCGCCCGAGGACTTGCTTCACGCTCGCGACATCCCGACTCGTGCACTCACGCTGCTGAAATCCTTCAACGCCTTCCCTTGAACACCCGACTCGACGCTCGACATGGGTGTGGTACAAGTTTATCTTACGCCGCAGCGACGCCGCCGCCATATGAGTTCGAAATATGATCTCTTGCTCGATATTTTCCTCTCGCTAAAAACGCTCACGAAGCCTTGATCCGAAGCTTCGCCGATGAGTCAGACACCTCATCGCATGATTCAAAAGGCTAAATCCTCCACACGCAGATGCAAGAGTTAGCCGCCTAGTGAGCTTTTGCTCACAACGATTAGCTAGCCGAGGGCCACCAACACGCGAATTTCCTCCAAGATACTCAATATGAATGGGCGTAAGACCATAAAGTCGCCCATCTAACCTCGATAATAGAGATCGCCGCTTCAAACCATTCTCCAACAAATGAAGGAGACCCATCACGTAACCGAGTCGAACGGCAGATTTTGGCCCGGCAATCTCGCAATAGGTTGAATCGTGGAAGTGGTCCGCCAAGATTAACTCGGGCCTCCACCCGCTCTATACTCAAGGGTCGGAAATCCCGTTTCGCCAAGGCCGTAAGGGAGGCGGTGGAGCGATGATGGAAGCGATCCTCAAACTCGCCATCCCAAATTATGATAGTAGGCTCAGCCATGTTTCTTCATGAAGTTCTCGCCGCGTTCGCTTCTGGAAAAAGGCCTTCTCCTGATGACCTTGAGAATCGAGACTTGACATTGGGAGCCTTCAAGGCACCTAATAATCATCGGAGCATCCGCCACCACAAGAGAACAAAGGGTTAAAGATCATTTAGGAGGAATATCTTGAAAAGGAAACAAGATAAGGCGAACTCTTCTAAAACCCATGAGATCGAAGTCACGACCTTATATCGGTATGACGATTTCACCCGTGATAAATGCCCTGAGAACGATAAATATAGTCGGTAAACAAAGCAACAATATATATCCGCTCTACGGCAAGAGTACGGTATGAAATCGCCCCGCTAAAAACATCGAGACGGTGATCTTTGAAGCCTCAATCCTCACGAAGGAGAATCTCGCTTTCCCAATCGCCACAAAGGAGAACGGCTGGGTCATAACGAATAATTCGAAGTGACGATCCTCACGAAGGAGAATCTCGCTCTTCCCAATCGCCACAAAGGAGAACGGCGGGATACAACGATATATGTATGAGAATATGATGACGCCGCACACCACCGAAAGAAGGGAGGATTCACGCCGCGGCGAAGTTGATCGACTTCTGAACGCTGATCTTCCGACGACATCGGAACCGCAAAAGAAGACAAATAAAGTCGATATGCAGCGAAAATCAACAAAAGGCATCAAAGTCCCGCTATCGACACGGTCTATCAATCATGACCGAGCATCAACGACACGCCAACAAAACAACTGACGACCACACCCGACCCGGATGCCAGCGCCGAAGCAGGCTCAAATGGGCCAGCGCATTATCGCTGACCGAAGCGCTACGCCGCTCTTGCCATTAACCGAAGGCCGTCACACCGAAGCCACGCCGGCTCTACCACAACCGGAAGGCCGTCAATGACCGGTGCCACCGGCGTCACCGGGTCGCCGCCAGCCGTCCGACCTCCGCCGAACTTCAACGCCGACACCCCCGGCCGAATCTCCCCGCGGCATGAAAAAAAGGGAGGAGAAAGAATTTGTAAAATCCTCGCATACACACCTTGTAGTCCGAAGAAAGAAGACTACACGATGAGAAAACAAGAGGAAAACAGCAGAGGGGCGCCTAGGTCAAAGAAGAGGAGGATTATGGGTATTTATAACAACCCCATATGGACCCAATCCTCTTTGAATAAGGACTCTTATTTGGCAAGAAGTAGGAATTCTAATTGAGCTCAAATCATTCTAATTAGGACTCTAATCAGCCCCTAATTAAGAGTCCTAATTGGAACCTTATCCGATGTCAAATTAGTGCCAAATCAGTCCGCTGATTGACTCCCTACCCTCCGCCAAGTTTGGAAAGATTCTCAAGATTTATTCGCGTATAACACCTCGAAAGGCCCCCATCGACATCAACGGCCCCAATCCTACTCCAACTAGGATTACGAGTATAAACCGCTTCCTAATTTATCGAAACCTAAGAATATTTTCACAAAAATATTCTTAGGGATAACTCGATCGCAGGGATTGCATCGACATCAACGCAAGTCGCCTAATCCTACCCAACTAGGATTACAGTATAAACCGCTTCCTAATTTGTCGAGAAGTTCTCTAAGAATATTCTCACAAGAAATATTCTTAGGATAACTCGATCATGCGGATTGCATCGACGCCAATCAACGCTCCAATCCTACTCCAACTAGGATTACGAGTATAAACCGCTTCCTAATTTATCGAAGTCCCTAAGAATATTTTCACAAAAATATTCTTAGGATAACTCGATCGTATGGATTGCATCGACATCAACGCCAAGCCTCCAATCCTACTCCAACTAGGATTACGAGTATAAACCGCTTCCTAATTTATCGAGAGTTTCTAAGAATATTTTCACAAAAATATTCTTAGGATAACTCGATCGCGATTGCATCGACGCCGCATCAACGCGCCAATCCTACCCAACTAGGATTACGAGTATAAACCGCTTCCTAATTTGTCGAGAAGTTCTAAGAATATTCTCACAAGAAATATTCTTAGGATAACTCGATCATGCGGATTGCATCGACGCCAATCAACGCTGCTGCCCAACTTACCCAACTAGGATTACGCAGTATAAACCGCTTCTAATTTATCGAGAGTTCTAAGAATATTTTCACAAAAATATTCTTAGGATAACTCGATCGTGCGGATTGCATCGACGCATCAACGCCGCCTAATCCTACCCAACTAGATTACGAAGTATAAACTATTTCCTAATTTATCGGTAAGAATATTTTCACAAAAATATTCTTAGGGATAACTCGATCGTATGGATTGCATCGACACGAATCAACGCCACGCCTAATCCTACTACTAACCGGATTACGAGTATAAACCGCTTCAAATTTTCAACGAGGAGTTCCCTCGAGAATAAACCCATATTCTTAAGGATAACTCGATAACCCTAATTTCTCCCACCATAATATCCAAGAGAGGAATAACTGACGAGGCGGAAAGTCATGGTGATGCATACGGACGATATGTCCAGTCCTCAAGAAACTTCACCCACCGCGGATAATCACATCCCAACAACGGTCAAAGCATCGCGACTTGCCGAATCGGCTAAGACGATGGTTGAAAGCCAAATGGTCTCCGTCAACAAGGAATCCTGAGGATATCTCCATGAAAAGATCGGCCTCCGCCGTGGTTAAACCAACAACACATGTGATGATGGAAGAATTAGCCGATTAAAGGTTATGAAATTCCATGTATCCCAAGACGACCAACGGTCGCTAACAAGGAGTTCACGACATACGGATAAATCAAAAGTCCGATGGTTAGTCAAACAACGCACCGAATCGACACGAAGTTACAAAGCAAACTCACCCACCAGCCTTCAATCAAGATAATAAGCGTCGACAATAAATGCAAAGACCGTGATCTTATCGTGAATCCTACAAAGAACTCGATGATCCGGAAGAATCAAGACTTGAAGCTATTCTTGGGACCCTCACCGACCGGCGTCGGAATATGTCCAAAGCATCCCGCACTCATTAAGAATTGAGACCGAAACGCTTTGGAGGGGTATCCAGAGGCGCTGAAAAATACTTACAAGATCCTCGAAACCAACTCGACGGGGGAGTCGGCTAATGACAACCCATCGATGATACACGCCGAATCGCTAAGACGAACCCATCAATAACCTAATAGCCGCCACAAGCACGGTTTAACCGACTTGAACGGACGATCGGTTTCGACCGCTGAACCGAATCTAACCAAGAATTAGTCCCGAGTCAAGTATAGACGGAACCCAAGCCCGAGACGGAAAACGCCGAAAACCACGAAAAACGACGAAAACGGCGCCGCCAACTTGGCCGAAGTTACCGCCAAGTGGTCGGGCGGTCGCACACAATGGTTGAGCCACCTCTACCAAGGGGTCGAGGGCGCCGGCCAATTACCGCCGAAAGCCACCTCTACCAACTTTGCCGAGGTGCCTACCAAGGGGTGCCGAGGAGGTCGCTACCATGTGCCGAGCCACCTCGCCAACTTGGTCGAGGTGGTTTCGCCAATGGCCGAAGCCGCCGATGCACCCCCATTGTATAAATGGGGGTCTTGTTGGTTCAAGGAGGATTTTGGACTTCGGGCGGACTTTGATCGATTTTCGGATATTCTCAAAGAGCTCTTTGCGATCTACAAGCCGCCGACGATAGTTCCGGAAAATCGCAGCATAAACCCACGACGCCGATCTACGAAGGAAGGTAACTCAACGGTCGAACTACAGATACCCTCTAGATTAAGCTTCATCTTAATCTCGTGGATAGCCGGATTTCTCCTAGTAGATCTCACCCGCCGTGCATCCTCTCCTTTGTGAGTGTGATCCTCAGCGCTTCTTTCAGAAACGAGCCCCTTACATCTCAGAAGTTCCGCAACCCGCCCCACCGATTGAATGGCATGTGGTCCACCGGACACAATAAGTCCCCGCTTCCACAATTCCTGCCATGCCACGTGCTAAAGCCCTATAAATGGCGGTGAGCACCATTAGAAGGGGGGCTGGAACTTTTGGAGATCAACACTTGCATCTAGAAAGAGATCAAGCTCTTTCATCGCCAATCTCAAGATCATCTACAACTCGTTTCGATCATCAACGGAAGCAATCTCAACGGAGCATTGAGTGAAGCATCCTATCGCACCAAACCCACCTTAAAAGAGAAGTTGAATCAATCTTTCTTCCTTTGTAATCGGTGAAAATTTGATTGTAAACCCATTCATTCAATCAATAAACTTTTTCGACTCTACGTAAGATGGTACCACCAAGGAGTACCGCTCTTTCCGATGAACCGGTGGTATAATCGCACAAGATTGCAGCGAACCGAGGTTCAAACCTTGGTCATTGAATTTAATCGAGAGTAAGTATGAGGAGTTCCTCTCCCTCGGGCATCTAGCCCTGAAGACATCTAGTGTCAACGAAGTCTCAGATGAGACTTCACCCCTGGCTCATGTTAAATCTTCGAGCAATTCGAGAACCACTATGTCTCTCGACAAGGCTCCAAAAGCTAGCCAACAGCTAAGAAGTGTGGTTAAGCCCAACCCAACCTCGAGGCCATTAGCCAACTTTGGTTTCATGCGCTAACCTCGCCTCGCTCGTGGAAAGGCGTGATCCGCCAAGGGTCCAATTTCACGACGTACAAACAAATAACAACACAACCAAGCTCGCCGTAGGCTCGAAGCGGTCTTTGGACGGTTTCACTATCGCCCAAAGATGGTCAAACGAACGAGGGTCGAATCGACGAGAAACGCCACTAACCTCGCTATTGCACCCCAAGTCGCGGAACCTCGCCTTCATCTAAGGGTTCATTCAAAACAAGACGAACGCCGCCTACCGCTAACCTCATCCACATGGCTAACCTCGCCACAATGGAGGTCCCTCCAAAGCGATGAGCCTCGCCCTGGTAACCTCGACAACAACACGAAGTCCGCTTGAAACACGACGAAGCCCGTCCAAGTGGCTAACCTCGCCAACAATGTGAGGTCCCCTTGAAAAGAGATGAGCTCGCCCGAGTGGCGATCTCGCCAACAACATGAGGTTCCATCAAAACCGCATCTAACATCGCCTGGGATCTAACCTCGCCATAAAAGGCCAAAATGATGAACCTCGCCATCATGAACCTCGACATGGGTGTCATCAAAGCAAGACGGTCACCAAAGGACTAATCTTGTCATGAAGCGCCGAATGACTAACCTCGCCATTTTGAACCTACCCAACAACATGAGGTCCATTCTAAACAAGATGAACTCGCTCAAACGCTTAACCTCGCCATAAGCTTCGCCGCCAAACCAATGAGAAGACACTCGCCAAGCTCGCCAACCTCTATCTCGAGGGTCTCACCAGGCGGCTCGGCTTTTCAAAATCAACGGTATTCCCACTCGATCTCCGTGAATACCTCACTGCAAGTTGATGCCAATCAAATGCAATCTCATTGCCGCCGTGGAGAAACTCATATCCGCATGCGCCAATGTTCATCGACACATCAACCTTCTCAGATTTGAGACATTATCCGACCCACAACTAGACGGCGCGTTTCACCATAAGAAACAAGCGCCCGCGTGGTCATTCCCCGAGTGACTATTAACATGGTTGGGAGAAGCTGAGCAAGACCCCAACAGAAGCCCCCAATCGCTCCGACTCAATATTCCCGTGATTACGAGGCACATTAATCAATAGTCGTGGCACCTATCGAGGTAATTCGCCTTCATACCGAGCGCAATTCGCTCGATTATAGACAATTGACTGGGGGTACTTCTGAAGAATTTGAGAACTCTGGCATCGCTACGTCTCAACCTTCATACCGATTTCGATCGCTGTCCTCATGGTCAACGAGAAGAAGAGATGACACGAAGAATTGAAGAGCAACAAGTTACTATTCTGGCGCAACAAGAATCTATCAGCGCGGAAATAATGATGGAGAAACTTGTAGGCAAGAAGAAGACAGACGGCTGAGGATCCAAATCGCTTAGAAGGCTACGAGGGGATCATGATGTCCACTCGTCATCCAAGCGAGTCGAATCCGATACAAAAGAGCAAGATCATATGCTATGGGATTTCCAAAAGCACCGGATGCTCTCAAACCCAAGGGCAATCTAAGGAGCCGTATGCAGGCCATATCCTATAGAATGGGATGATGTCCTATATCCTCCAAATTCAAGCCACTTAACTTAGTGCGCCGACGAAAAGTTCTCCGTCACAACACATCTACTATTTCCACGCAAACCGGCATATAATGTAACGATCCTATTATGACCCGATTATTCATTAGCACTCTTAAGGGAGTCGCCGAGTGGTTTCAAGGTTAGAGCCCGGTTCTATCGCTCTTGGAAAGATTTGCAAAGGCTTTTATGGCCCGATTCGATGACGACATCAGTGTCTATGGCCACGTTGCGCCGAAAAGCAAAAGAAGACAGAGTCCGCCAAGACTTTTGTCAAGAGTTTCGAACCGCCATTGCATTCCCTGACCAAGTTTCGAAGCCACATTCATCGAGATGCGTGAGCCAACCTCTCGATCAACATACTTTCAAAGATGGGTGCACTGAAGCACACTCTTGACTTGGTGAGGCAAGGGGAAAAAGTTGAAAACATGCTTAAGAGGATCAAGTAGAAGAACCTCGTGACTCTCGGCCCTAAAAAGGGGGTAATCGAAAAATTTTACTCCTCAAAAGCAATCGGAAGGGAGACTTGGTCAGGAGACCCAACCTACTTCAAAGCCTTTCAAGCAGTAAACCTAATGCTTCGATAACCGCCCCTTTAAGAGGTAATGACTTAAAGATGACCAGGTCGCCCCAATCCTCAAGACTTTGCTCAAGATGAACAAGATCACGCCCCGAAATAAAAGGCCGAGGAAGCCGCAAGGACGATGATCCGGCATGTACCATCGAATGGTGCACCATCCGACGGGTCATGCTACATATTGAAGGACAAGATCCGTGTTAGAAGTGTGTTATGACTCTTCGAAGATCGTAAGAAGGTATCCGCAATATGGTCGCCTTCAATTTGGTGATTTCGCTGAGTTCCAAGTGCAAGATGGAGTAAGCCAATCCTCGCCAGCCGAGTTGTGAACTTTGATCTCCGCCGCGGAGGCACAAGGTATGGTCCCTTACACTACACCGAAGGCGAAATTATGTGGGTTCACCCCGACTTGTTATCGATGAACAATAGACTTCTTCAAAGTCCAAGGGGAAGACTTGTAACGCCACCTCGCCACAATTTAAAAGGAGCAAGTCAATGACTCCACCGAAGCAACAAATCACCCCGACGACAACCTGCATCAGCCATGGCCACCCGAGGCGAAAAGAGTTCTTAAGGGAGTATCCCGAGACAACACCCGACGTGAGCAAGAAGGAACCAGCCTGGTGGGTCCAAGACAAGGGAGATCCGCTACAAAAAGCCAGAAGCGACACACGCCAAACTTCAAGGATCCTTTCCAGCTTGATGTTCTAGCTCAACTCCAACATCCCGGGCAGAATTACTTTATTCAACTCTTACGGCTTTCTCAATCTACCAAAGGGCTCATGGAAGCATTAGCGACAACGGCCTCGCTTATTTCCCGTAAAGCTCAAAAGTTTGTGCCCAATGTCACTGTGTCTTCAAGGGGCCAATACCTTGCATTACTTTTTCATCGGAGGACATGCAAGTGAAGAACCCAAAGCATGATAGGCCGTTGTACTTCACCGCTATATTGGTTCTCGTCCGAATCAACCGAAGTTCAAGTTGACCCGGATCTCGCATTGAGCATCATCCCACCAGAATCATACAACATCTTGGGATACCGCCAGATCGGTTAGCTTACAACCGACTACCATCTACGGTTTCAATGCTACCACCTCGCCCCTTGGGCAAAATCAAACTCAAATGCTAAATAGGAGACTTGAATACGACGCTACTCCGCTACGCCATTGATGCATACATCCTATAATCCGCTATTGGGTCGCCTCTTGGATCCATGAAAATCTGATCGCTCCATCCACGCTGTACCGCACATACCGAAGAAGGGATGGTTAAAACATTGGTCGCGAAAGGCAACCGCTCAAGGGGTGGAGAATTATTTTACCGATTCTGCCCACTACCTTGAGGAAGGCCAAACCGTGAACTGTGATCGAGGACTATGACAAATGGAATGAAGCCGATGTAGAGTCCGAACAAGGAGTTATTTTAATGATGTAAAACCCTTTGTAATCGATCCGAATGATCCCGATGACGATATAGTCATTTTCAATGAAAATTATGATTTAGCTTACGACCGTGTTAAAAGTCATAATCGACTTGATATCGAAATTCTTCCACTGCTGTATGCCGAACCTACATTGCACATGCCAATTCACTGCCGCTCATGACAACCCAAAGGCACTCTAACTCTTCGCAGCGCTTTGTGGTACCAACCAGAATAATGATCGAAGACATTATCCTTGGAAGGTCAACAAGCCGCTGTAAAATGAGTTAGAACAGCCCAAAATGAAGGAAAAGGAACCCCAATTTTATATTTCTCGCCAATAAACAAGAACACTTGATGAAGAAAATAGGTATGACTTCCTTCACAAAGAGGGATTAAATTACGAAAGGTATCGTATACCAATCCAACCTCGCTATGTCCCAAAGTCACCGATGATTATTATCATAAAACTCGTGAAGGGCCGATATGAATCACCGCCGCATCATGGCATGTCACGATGGGGAGCGCATCAGCATCTTCGCCTTCCGAGGCACTTTCCGATTCGATGTCAAGATAGGTCATGAATTTCGTCCCCGATGGCCAATATGACTTCAACATCAAATTGAGATTCAAGAGGATGATCACTTGTTATTATTCAAGATCCACTAAGTCAACAAATGAATGCAATGGGAACATCGCTTTGAACAACGAGCCACCCACCGATGACAAAATAGTCCAAGTAAATATGGGGATGAAGCTAATCCAAAACCCATATTCATGTTTATAGTTTGACAAATGAAGAAAAGGAGAGACTTATTGCTTTGGTAATGGAATATATCGACTTCGCATGGAGTTATGAAGATATGCCCGTTTAGACCCTCAAGTGGCCATGCACCGCCAACATCAAGCCGTGCTAAACCTCGTTAAACAACAACAACGACGCATTTTCCCTCAGTCATGAAGGCCATCGAAGAGAAATCAAAACTAATCAAAGGTGGTTCATCCGAAGTGCAAGATCCCGACCGGTATCAAATATAGTACCCGTAAAGAAAAACGACAACCGACCGCGGCGCTGATTATGAGACTTAAATGCAAAGATGTCCGAAAGACGATTTCCTACCAATCACGGATATTATCATCGACAACACTGCGGGTTTGAAAGGATGTCTTTATGGATGGGTTTTAGGTACAATCAAATCAAAATGCATCCCGATGATGAAAAGCATATCGCTTCAACAATCGCGCTGTGATATACTGCTATACCATGCCCTTTGGCTTGAAAAATGCGGGCTACATACCAACAGAAGATGACTCACTATTTTCCAAACATTTACGGAAAATAGGAATGCTACGTGAGATGATTTAGTAGTCAAGAGTCATCGCAAAAGTGATCACTTGCATGACTTGAAGACAACATTTGAGATAATGCGGCACATCACCAAGATGAACCCAACTAAGTCTTTTCCTGGGATGTCTAGTGGCAAATTTCTAGGTTCGTGGTCACAAACAGATGGCTCTCGGACAAGGTCAAAGCTATCCAGAACTTCCACCTCCTAGAAGCCTCAGAGCTTCGGTCTCCAAGGGCTGGCTTACATTCAGATTCATTTCTAATTTATCGGAAATGTCAACCATTCTCAAGCTCATGAAGAAAGGTGTATCGCTCGCTTGGGATGAAGATTGCCGAAGGCATTCAAGAGATTAAAACATATCTTTCTAATCCCCTGTGTTAGTTGCACCTAAATCGAAAGCCCTTCCTCGATTTACATCCGCTACAGGTATGCTAGCAAGTCTTTAGCACAAGACGATGACAATGGCCACCAACGTAGTCTATTACCTCAAGAGGGATTGCCGGGGTCAATATCGATATCCTCCCATTTAGAAGGAATGTTTGGCTTTGGTCTTCGCCATCCAAAAGATGATGCATTATCTAGTGGGACGCATATACACGCCATCTCTAAAATCGACCATAACGGTATTTATGACCCACCGCACGCTGAATGGCCGAATGGCTAGATGGGCACTGCTATTATCTCAAGACGACATTCACTTCAAACCTCGGCTGGCGAAGGGTCAAGCTGTGTGTGATCTTATGGCTAACCATCCATTGAAAGGGAAAGTCGAATTGTATCAAGACATGCCCGATGAACCTTATAAAGCTAATCGGGTCTCTAAGGAACGTGTATGGCAGCTTGTTCTTGATGGAGCCGCGAGAGCAACCCCCGATGGCCCTCGTATAGCTGAGTGGGGTAGTATTGATATCTCCACAAAACCACGCGGATACCACGAAATGTGGTCGTTATCGTAACCATGCACCAATAACGAAAGGCAGTATAATGCTATTGATTGGTCTTGACATAGCCAAACATTTGCGCGGAAACACCTTGAAGCATTTGGGGATTCACAGCCTAATCGTGAAACAACTAAGAGGAGAGTACGGTCGCACGAGGACCTTATCCTCATCATGCCAGCCGTGACTTTAGCCGACTCGCTTGAAAGCTTTTACATTGATCATGTACCCCGCTTGCGTAACACTTATGCCGACGCTGCGTAGATTCTTGCAGCCTACGCTAGCCCCGCCGAGAACGCTACTCAAGAGATTATTGTGTCTAGTCGACAACTATTTTGGCCAAAATATGCATTACGATCCAAGCAAATAAGATGAACCTAAGTCACTTGAAGCACGACCGCGGTTCTCGATCATCGACTATGTCTTGCATGGGATATTGCCGAAGACATAAAAGAAAGAGAGTCAATTCACGATCAACATCAAGATTTTACTATGATTCCTAATTACGTACTTTATATAGAAGGTCATATGATGGGTTACCGCCGATGTTTGTCAACTAAGGAAGCAGAGCAAGTCTTGAAAGAAGCTCATGACGGTGTTTAGAGCACACCACCGACCTAAGTTATGGGACCGCCGCAGACTCGTATTATTGGCCGACAATGGTAAGGATGCCGCGGCTTAAACGATGCCATGCATGCCAAATACATGCTAATTACCTTCACCAACCGAACACTTGCATCCTACCGCCACGCCTCGCCATTGAAAATGGGGAATGGATATTGTTGGTCCCATTTCTCCGCCTTCTTCAAAAGGACACCGCTATATTGGTGATAACCGACATTTCTCAAAATGGGCTGAAGCTATTCCATTGAGAATGGTCAAGACTAGTGATGTGATCAAATTTGTCAAACATCACGCCATATACCGATATGGTGTGCCAAGGCGATTGTCCACCACAATGGTCCACAATTTGTCACCATGCTTTCACGCGCGATTTTATGATAAATTCAATCCGAATTTAGCATCAACACCAATATCCTCGATGAATCGGACAAGTCAAGCTTTTAATAAGACGATCATCAAGATCCTTACTAAGATGGTCTCTTCAAATAAGAAGGATTAGGATGACAAGTTGGGACAAAGTTTGTGGGCTTATCGACAACGGTTCGCGACACCAACGGTACCACCCCATATTCTTTAGTTTATGGTGGCGAAGCTATTTTACCGATGGAGATTCAAATTCGCCGCTACTTAATAGCATTAACCACGGAATGACGACCGAAGAAAATCATCGCCGACGCTTTGAGGAACTTGAAATGCCGGATGAAAAGTTTACTACGTGCTCAACAACATATCGAAGTTCTACCAAGTCCGATTTCTAAAGCATTTGACAAGAAAGTTAAGGTCGATTTTCAAGGAAGGCACTGCTCGCCGTCCGACGCCCAATGATTTTGAACTCCAAAAGAAGGGGAAATTCAACCAAAATGGGAAGGACCATTCGTGGTGGAGTCTCGCTATCGATGGAGCATACCGCCTAACTAATCAAGAAGGCGATAAAATCATGATGCCTATTAACGTAAGTCAAGAAATATTACCCTTAACTTTTGTTAGCTCCGCAAGATAGTAGCTTCACCGCATAGTTCACTCATCGATCCTCACTAATAGGACGGTATTAGCTTAATGTTATCACATTGAAAGTACCTATGTGCTATATAGTGTTCTACCGCGGTGAAGAATATCACCCGTATCTAATTATTAGGATAGTGATCCACCATGTGTCGACTCAATATTTTTCATTTATGAAATATTGACCTACCAAGTGATGTGTCAACATTTCATCCTTCCGATGTTCGTCATTTCTCATAAATGACGTTCACTGTCCAATATTGACCTACCAAGTGATGTGTCAATATTTCATCTTTTCGATGTGCGCCATTTCTCATAAATGACGTTCATTGTCCAATATTGACCTACCAAGTGATGTGTCAATATTTTATCTTTTCGATGTTCGCCATTTCTCATAAATGATGACATCCTTTGTCCAATATTGACCTACCAAGTGATGTGTCAATATTTCAACTTTTTGATGACGTTTATTGTCCAACATCGGCCCACCAAGCGAGCAAAGTCGATATTTCAACCTCGCCATCCTCATAGTTGAGGCTCATTTACAATTTAGTTGTTTGTAAATAGAGGAGAGATTTTAGCAGTTAAGCCTAAAAGAACCTCCTCAAAAACTCACCATACTGAGGGGACAAGTATTGGTAGTCCAGCCTAAACTACCGGTAAAGACATACCAAGTCCGTTGATAGCTGGGGGTTTGCTAAAAATTCCAAATTGCAGATACAAATTGCGCAAGAAAATATTGAATGAACACAAAAGAGGGAATTTTATTCATAATTCAAATGAAGATATACAAGTTACAAGTGCTCGATGGTTTGACGGATTTCTACAAAGAAGCGTAACCATAGCTTCCTGCGAGCACTTTAACTCTTCCTCAGAGCTTGATTATGGAGATCGTTATCGAGAGTATCGCGATGTGGCTCACGGCAACACTTAGCTTATCCAATTCATCGATTCACTTTGCACCGCCGCTGGTGTTCTCGCCCCATTGAGCCGCCGAGTCCGATGCCTCTCGGTAGCGTTTATTAGTTCACCGCTAGCTTGGCTTGATATCGAGGAGCCGCAAAATTATAAGAGTCAACCGTAGTCATTGGTTACCGATGTCCGCAATCCTCTTGTTTTCATTAAATATAGTTGCGTCATTTCCAGCCGTGAACCGCCGCTTCTCAAGTATTTGACCGAGCTCAAATTGGGAATCATCCCTTTGCCTTATAAGTCGCATGGCACGATCTTCAATCTTGGAATGAAGGGCTGATCGCTACCGACTTTGCCATTTGTGGAAGAGGGCCTCACCAGCCGATGTGTGCGATAGGGCAATGTAGCCGTAGCATTAGTCAAGCTCGCATCACATCCGTGAGAGGTTCCAATACGCTTTGATCCCAAAGAAAATCCCCACCACGCCCAACACTTGAGTAGGAGATTCTTTTAGGATGGTGAGGAAATTATTGCGAATCATAGATACCGTGATTCTTTGACAAGTCAAAAGAAGAGGGGTAGCCAGAAGGGCTTGACCCCAACAGACAAACCGATGCCGGATTGGCGGAACTTCAATTGAGGGTGGTGACGATACCAAAGCAAGTGAAGTTTCAGCACAATCGCGTGGATCGCCAGATCATCATCTTGAGTCCCGGTTCCCACTGTAAATGTCTCAGCCGCTTCCAAGATGAACCGACACATTTCGACAACATTAGAGTCTAGTTGTACTCGACGGCAGCAGGCTTAATCGAAGCCTCTCGGCTGCACTTTTAGCTAAGCACTTAGTCGGGAGGCCCCGGCCCTTGGATCCCCTGCCAAAGGAAACTAAGAGAATTAAACAAGTTGATGAGTCAAAGATCTACCACAATTTGAAATTATCATACCGCAGTCCCGGAGTAGGAATGGGCTCCTCGCACCACAGAATGAGATGCACCCCATCCGCATCTTCAACACCGCGGCAGCAAGGAATACGCCATATTCATTCAACCCGTAGGGGCTTGGAAACACGCTGCCATCTAGAGCCTCGCCTATTTCTCGCTTGAGTTTCGTGTGGGCTAGATGGGTGAGGTGCCTCAGACTCGCCAGCCGTCGGGGCTCAAAGAATGTCGCGATCCTCCTCGCCGCGTGAATTCCTTCAACCCCGCATTCACTTTAGCCGGCGTGTCCCTCTCTAACGATGCCGAATCGAACGTAATCCCACAAATTGATGTTAAAACTCGATCTCAAGGCTTGCCATGCAATGCCACTTGCAATAAGCTTAACGCCGTCCGATTGAGGGTCTCGCTATGAAGAGAAAACGAAGCGCTCGTAAGCCGCCACCGACGGTCCAAGCATCAAGCCCTGGCTCCCACAACTAAGCCGCAGCCATCGGATTGTAATTGAGAATTGGGATTACCGACATACAGTTGATCATACCCGAATTGACGGGCAAAGCGGCAGGGTAGATAAGGCTCCAATATGCATACAGACCGAAACGGCAGATAAAATACCCCGGACGGATGCTCATGAGCCATAAGAAGCAGCCAAGTGACAAAGTGGTATAACCCTGAGCATCGGGTTCATCCACCAAAGCTTGTCCATAGCTGACTCCAGGAAAATGAGGGAGGCACCGGTTAAAAGAATAACTCTTATAGTCCCGTAGAGAGCGCGCCACACTGAAGCCATGTAATGTTTGCTCCAATCGACGTTCTCTAGCCTCTGGATGAAAGGAGTAATTTGTCCCTCTATATGAGCAGAGGGTGTACCCATGAGAGTAGGGCAGTGCATGACAAACCACGCCATAAGATAGGCGATGGTAATTCCACCCTTGCTCAAAGACTACGGCGTATAGCGACAAAGACGCCACAATCCCCAATGAATACGGGCAATCATGGCAGGAAGAAGTGCATATTGACGCTCGTAAAGCAGCAAACAGCAGGGAAAATCACCTCAGATGCCAATGAATCAAAGCCGCCGGTGGGGACGACGATGTGTTTGAGCCACAACATGAGGTAGCCTCGCTAGCACGCCTTCAAGAAATCGGCCTCCTCGATAAAGATAAGTGTCAAACGTCATTCCTTCCGGAAGCCATGCTCATTCGAGGAAGTCACATAAGAAAGCGGAAGGTTGTCGAGCACAAGCCGTGACAGTACTACCAAGAGGACCCAGGGCACCACAAGATTCTCCTTATCATCTAGCCCTTCAAAGAGGTAGTGGGCCCAAGTGTTGTGACTAATGAGCTCTCCCCTCTTATCACACAACTGCCGCATACAAAGAATATGATAGTGGCACATCACTTCCCAATAAGTCTCCACTACTTGGGGTGATCTTTCCAAATCGTCAGCTCTTTATACCCCGATGTACTCGTGACGATACCTTCCATGAGGTAGTCCGTAAATCTCGGCCATCTCATGCAAAGCAATCCCCAATTCGCCATCCGAGTGAAGAAAGTGCGGTATCGATTATACAACTCCAAAACTCTAAGGAATTGCCGAGAATTATTCCTCGTGCCCAATTGAGTTGCCCCGACGGAGTCCAAGGCCAAACCTCTCCAATTCGCCACGATTTTCTTTTAGAATGTATTCTGACGCCAGGCCACCATTGAGAAGAACCCCATCGAGACCACCAGAGTCCGAAATCTTTTGTGGAATTGCCCTCCACCTCATGGAAAGCACGCACAAAAGTGTTGGTCAGCGACAAATGATTCACCAACAGAAGCTCCCTTTGAAAAGCCCAGTTGTAGACCGCTTACATGATGATCATGGCGGTCCACCTGCACCATCTCGAAAAGCCACCACACATTACTCCATCTTGAGTGGGAGTTAGATCCCAATTCATCCTTCTAGAAGCGTATGTTCTTAGTGAAATAAGTGAACAAATAACGCTCCATTGCGGGCAAGAACATGTAGCGTGAGTTCACCACTGGAGCCACCTATACTAACCCAAATCCAATAGATCCGATCTTCAAAGCATCATCACCAAATAAGAAGATAGGCTTTACAATCTGGTCCCGGTTGACAGATTCCAGGGGGGCATCTGTAATCCAATGCCTAAGTGTGGGTGTCGAGGGTTCGAGAGCGCTTCAATTCTTCTTCATTTCGGTCCACAAATACGTGGATATTCACCAACAGGATAGAAAGTCGTTCCGGCCTCGAAAGTACCATTTATGCTAAAGCACCCTGAGGGATGGGGGTAGAGGGATGCTCAACTACACAAAAGAAAAGAGAGAAAGAAGTTAGTCTCGTGAGGTTTAAATCGCCACTTCAAAAGAACAAAGTCACTCGATGACGAGCTCGCCAAACGATGAACTTCGCCATCAATAGGCTAACTCGCAAATAGACGAACTGGCCATCAATGGGTGAACTCGCCAAACGTATCTAACTGTCATCAATGGGCTAACTCGCCAAACGCATTTAACTTCGCCGTAAAGACGGATTTCGCTTCTACAATAAATGAACCTCGCCCAACAAGAAAACGAGACTCATTTTGCAAGAAGATGAGCCTCGTCAGACGAGACCCATCTTTCAAGAAGATGAGCCTTGTCAAACGAGACTCATCTTTCAAGAAAACGAGCCTCGCCAAACGAGACTCATCTTTCAAGAAAATGAGCCTCGCCAAACGAGACTAATCTTTCAAGAAAACGAGCCTTGCCAAACGAGACTCATCTTTCAAGAAAACGAGCCTCGCCAAACGAGACTCATCTTTCAAGAAGACGAGCCTCGCTAACGAGACTCATCTTTCAATCGAGGAGGCAAGCTCACTGAAATCGCTACGCAGCTTGAAAGTCACAATCTTTTAGACGCATCTCATGCCACGTAACCAATTTTAAGATGTTTTTCGTTGTTTAAGAAGAAAAAAGTCGCGGTCTTCGAGCCATGTCCCGGGTCTTTACCCGCGGAAGGTAGGGCGCGGTGGAGGAATCAGAGGTTCTAACGGTCTTTTGCCTTTACCAAGAGCAATTTTGGGGCCATAGCCGAGAGAGAGTGAAAGCTTCGACGAGGGATTCCGTGGTTTGAGAAGATGAACAAGGGGATCTTTTGAAGTCCCTCACCGATATATATAGGCGGTGAAAGAAATCGAAACGATTTAAATATCGCCATTGAACGACCCGCATTAACTTCGCAGATTCGGTTGAGATTTGGCGGAAGTGAAAAGTAATTCCAAAGACATTAAGTCTCTCACTTGCCACGTGACACAAGCTTTGATCAATACAAAGCGCCGAGTTCAGCTAGGCGCGGTTCGCTCCTCACTTTATATTAGAAATTCGACGAGGGTGGTTTAAGCAGCCTCGCCACGCTAGTTATAGAAATTCAAAGTATTCCGCACTCTCACAACCCGAATCAAGTCCGAAACTTTGAAGGGTCTTGTAGACAAAAAGCTCTAGGCGAGGGTCATGCGCACCTAGCGCTAAAGCTTCAAGACGAGGCTCACTCAAGGGCTTAGGCTCGACGAGGCTCGCCACAACATCAAAGTTTGACGAGGCTTGCCCACAACATCAAAGTTTGACGAGGCTCGCTACAACATCAAAGTTTGACGAGGCTCGCTACAACATCAAAGTTTGACGAGGCTCGCTACAACATCAAAGTTTGACGAGGCTCGCCACAACATCAAAGTTTGACGAGGATCGCCACAACATCAAAGTTTGACGAGGATCGCCACAACATCAAAGTTTGACGAGGCTCGCCCACAACATCGGTTTGACGAGGCTCGCCTACAACATCAAAGTTTGACGAGGCTCCCCACAACATCAAAGTTTGACGAGGCTCGCCCACAACATTAAAGTTTGACGAGGCTCGCCCACAACATCAAAGTTTGACGAGGCTCGCCAACGATCGTAGAGCACGATGGTCACCGAGGACGAGGTTCGCTACCGCGGAACTTTGACTCTCGCCTTGCAACGGCTCGTTATCCGACGGCTCAAGCTTAACCTCGCGAATCTAATCTAAAGGCCACGAAAGCCACAATAACCACGTGGGTTAAGTGGTGGGCATCGCTATTCCCACGCCCATATCGCTAACCCACGCTTCCACAATTCTTGCATGCCGATTCGTGCTAAAGCCCTATAAATGGCGGTGAGCACCATTAGAAGGGGCTTTTGGAACTTTTAGAGATCAACACTTATCTAGAAAGAGAGATCAAGCTCTTCATCAACAATCTCAAGATCATCCGCAACTCGCTCGATCGTCAACGGGAAGCAATCTCAACGCGGAGCATTGAGTGAAGCATCCTATCGCTACCGAAAACCCACCTTAAAAGAGAAGTCGAATCAATCTTCTTCCTCCTCAGAATCGGTGAAAATTTGATTGTAAACCCATTCATTCAATCAATAAACTTTTTTCGACTCTGCAACAATGAATCCGAGGAATTTGTCGCTGAACATTCCGAGGAAGGATTTGGTAGGGTTCATCTTTAACCGATGACTCTGCATGAGATCGAACATTGTCCTCAGCTCTTTGATGTGGTCATTTTTGTCGCGGCTCTTCACGACTAAGTCATCGACGTAGCACTCGACCATTTTTCGAAGATGTTCCTAGAAAATCTTCGTCTTTGCTCGCTGGTACGTGGCGCCGACGTTCTTCAGACCGAATGGCATGACCGTGTAGCAGAAGACACCGAGGGGAGTTCTGAACGCCGTGTGTTTTTCATCATCCGGGTGCATCTTGATTTGATTATAACCCGAAAAACCGTCCATGAAGGACATTCTCTCGAATCCACACGTATTGTCAATGATAACGTTAGTGATTGGAAGAGGAAAGTCGTCTTTTGGGCATGCGGTGTTCAGATCTCTGTAATCGATGCAGATTCTGATCGTCCCATTCTTCTTTAGAACCGAGACAATATTCGCCACCCAATCTGGATGTTGTTCTTCCCTGATAAAACCCGACTCTATGAGCCTTTTAACTTCCACTACAATCGCTTTCATAATCTGATGACGAAACCATCTCTGCTGTTGCTTGATGGGTTTGGCATCCGTCTTGATGTTGAGATGGTGCGTCGCCACATTTGGGTCGAGTCCTGGCATGTCTTCGTAGTTCCAAGCGAAAACGTCTATATATTCCCTGACGAGAGCAATCAACTCTTCTTTCTCCTCTGGGGAGAGATTGTTGCTAGTGAATATGGGCTTAGGGTGTGCTTCGTCACCCATATTAATCTGGACCACTTCATTCTTGGTGGGGGTTCTCTTTGCTCAATCGTCTCCCATTACATATTGAGGTGATGGATCCATGAGTCTTCCCACGCTGGTATCCGCCATCGCCCTCCATCGTGGGGGTCACCGTAGTCATATTCGACATCAAACCCTTGAACATTTCACCGATATCGACGCCGTAATCCTAAGCAAAGGAATAAGATGAATATCCATCTCCGACCGGATAATTGGTTATCGATCAACCAACAAAGATTCGCTCAAGAAGATACATACCCCAATCCTTTCCTCAATCCATAGTAATTATCGTTTCCCTTTGGGATGTGTGTACTTTGGGTGGGACTTGAGGACCTCGTCCAAATAAAGACCCTCTCCTCGCTAAGTCATACCCCATCTTTCCATGAGATTCTCAAGGCTCGACTATATCTGAACAGATGAGAGCCAGGCTTATCGTCATTAACATCCTCTCTCAAAAAGTGGTCTGGTGCTGGAATCATATCTCCTTTACCATAGACCAAATCCTTTTCATCACCTATTTTACCCGGAATGATGAATTTTGTCCCGAAAGAGTCCCAGATATGCTTCTGTGTTACACAAGATGACCGAATCGGCTTGTGCAACTCGGGGTCATCGTACAATCCTTTCACATCAGTAAGAGACAGCGAGTACTCTAAATCATTATTTATTTCATTATCGGCAAGTTACCGATTACAACTATCATCCGACGATTCTCTATCGTCAAGATTGACTACAAAGGGTACAATGTCATTTATGACAAAACCATCATCAATCAAGCCCGCTTCGTACGCCTTCCTCACGTCCGTGCTTTGGGCCGATGATTCAAGATCAACTCGCTACCGTAGCGAGGGAGTCAATAAAGTAGTTCTCCAACCCCTTAAACGGTTGCTTATCCGTGACCACCGTCTTGACTTCGTTATTCGTGTCAACATATTTTAGACACTGATGAAGGGTGGAGGGGACTATAATATTATTATGGATCCATGGCCGACCCAATAATAAGTTATAGGAAGTCTCTACATCAATCACATAGCATGTGACTTCAGACTTCAAATCTTCCATCTGGCACTTTATCCGGATTTTACCTAGCCGGTGACCCACCGGGTATTAAATCCATAAATCATCAGGTTCAGATGCCGCCATCGGGCAACTGAATCCCGCTATATATCAAAGTGAGGGCATGATACTCATAGCGGAACCCGGATCAACTTAAATTCAGTTGACTTCGCTGGAGCCAATGTATCCGGTAAAATATAGAGGCATGTCATGCTTTGAATTTTCCGTCTGCATGTGTTCCTTGGTAAAAGTAATGTAGGGGAAGTGCTTGGTTGTGAGGTTGCATTGCTGGGCTAAAGACTCTGGTTCTTCAGGACTTGGCTCGATCTGAGTGAGAAACACCTCAGAGTCAGCCAGGGCTTCCTTTAGGGCCTCTCTGGTTTCTTTTGACAACCGTAGCAGCTCATAGAGGGTTATCCTCACTGGGATGTTATCCAATTAGGCCATAATATTGAAGCGGTACGGGGAGCTCGAACTTCCCGGTTTGTCCCTTCCAGTCGGACGATTGAATCGAGACTGCTTCGGGACTTGAACCTCTTGATGTTGGGGTTGCTTCTCCTTCAGTTTGGCCATGTCCTCCTTGGCGACGTCAGCCGGATTTTTGGCACGTAGGAGGAGTCATCCACTCCCAAAGACCGCCGCCGCCTTAGCATTTGGATTAGAAGCTTCGGGATACTTGTATTTGTACTCGTGTTCGCTCCTTGTGGCGAAGACTTCATGTTCCTCTTCGGAAAGCTGGAATGTCATTATTTGTTCATCATTCTTCTCCGAGATTGCTGAAGTGGCATGACATGGTTTGCCCTTGCCCTTTGATTTCTTCTTAGATGAAGAGGCCACCCACTAATCATCTTCGAGCAAGTCAGGGTGGACCCAAAGAATTTTGCCGTTTGGGGCTGTATGTGGCACGAGCCTCTTTTTGCATTGTCCGTGAGGATCATCATTCACCATCTTCATCCCTACTTTCACGACGGGCTTCGGTTGAAACCAAGTTAAAGGCACCGATCCGAAGCTGATGGATACTGCGTTCGCCCCCACTTTCTTTTCTTTGGACAGCTTTGGGGTAATGACCCCTACATCGATCAAGACCTG
The DNA here is from genome assembly GCA_012295165.1 of Asparagus setaceus. NCBI lineage: Eukaryota > Viridiplantae > Streptophyta > Magnoliopsida > Asparagales > Asparagaceae > Asparagus > Asparagus setaceus. Next base: position 36,852,395 of record CM022709.1, read on the forward strand.
AATTTTATCTTTGAGTTGGTAGCACGACTTTGTTGGATGGTGAACCGCTCTGTGGAATGCGCAGCACTTCTGGACTGCGGACCTTATTTGCCTCCTCCTGATTCACGATTGGTGGCAGCTGGATCTTATTATTCTCCAGGAGGTATTTGAAAATACCGGGAACCTCGTCTTCCTTGAAAGAATAGACTTTGGAGAACCTTGGTTCTGACGACTTCTGTTTTTGAGGTCGTTGTTGCCATTGGCGCTGCGATTGTTGCGGCTCTCGCTGTTGCGGTTGTTGCTGCGGCTGTAGCTGGAACGTTTGGTTTGCATCCACTGCTTTCGCCTGCACATTCCCTTTGACGCATGAGACGAAATTCTGTTTGTGAGCATTTGCCATTTGCTGGCCTCTTTCTGCCTTTTTCCTCTTAAGGAATCGCTTCGCTTGTTCCCCGCCAAGACTTTCAAGTCTCTCCATGTCTTGACGGTGCCGTTCTATTGCTTCCAAAGACGCCTAACGAAGGTTGTTGTGGCAGGTCCGAGAATGAACTCCTCGCTTATCGAAGTCCCGACAATTCATTGCCTTGTTTCGAAGCTGACGGCTATCTACCGCTCTCCGCCCTTCGCTTTTTATCCAACAACGCCCCAATGGATATCTCAGATCGCCATCAAGAAATTGGTGAGGAACATGGTCTCCATGTCATTCCAAATATTAACGCCCCTCACTGCAGACGTCTTAACCCAAGTGCCTCGAAATGACCGAACCATCAAGGGCTCGTTAATAAAAATAACTCAGGTGGGACTTGAAGTAGATCAAATATTGAGTGGGTGAGCCCTTCCCGTCGAACGGCGTAAAGTTTATTAGATTGAACTTCGCCAAATACGGGATTGATTCCATTAGATTGAACTTCGCCAAATACGGGATTGATTCCCACTCCCTTGGGTACGGACACAGTATACCAATCTTCTTTACCTCTTGGGCGGAAATCAAAGTGTTGATCTTACTCTCGAGATCCTTTATCTTTTCATTCTCACCTACGTCTCTGTTCAGGTGATTTTGAGGAGGGACGATGGTGTTACCTTTGGCGTTCTCGAGGCTACTTTCCGCATTCTATTTATCAGAGGGATTATCGGCGTTACGGTCTTCATCCCTATCCGTGTCGCTGTCCGTTTGGTTGACGTTATTGTGACGACTTGATTCACCCTGGTGATTCGTTAGTGCTTGGATTTGCTGGTCATGCATCTCTCTCATTTGCTGCATGGCCATCTCCATCTCGAACTTGAAATTCTCCTTTTGCTTGGCCATATCCTCTTCAAGCATCTTGGCCACTTGTTCTGCACTGATCATGAATGCCTCACGGGTTGTCCTCGCTGAAACAAGATATCGAAGCAATTGCAGAGCCTGCCCGACACTTCGCTATCGAGGGTAACCCCCTCTGTACTCTACCATAGTTAGGTCGTCTGATAGTCCCGGACCGTAACCGAGTCATTCGTTGAGATACCCCGGGAATGGCATGTGTCGACGCCCCTTTGCTAGTCATGTTGATGGTGACTCTTAACAATTCATCGTCTTGAGACACCGATCTTCTTCCGTGGAAGCGCCTCGACCTGGGTTTTAGCATTTCGGTGCCAAGCCTATCATAGACCGACACCTTCTCCGGAGCTGTCTTGGTGTAGTTGCACTCCGACAACACCGCCCTTATCAGTTTAGAACACAAACAATATGTGTTCAACTCTGGGGAACTCCTTTTTTGAGATTTACTCGTACCCCCAGCACAATAGTACAACTCATCGGCATGAATGCCAGAGCAACCCATCATGTGTTGGTACGACTTCTCAGGTATTACGTCATCCTCGTCAGACGAAAATGTTTCCTTCTGAGGATGAACCGCATTATCAGAGCTTTCAAAAGTCGCTCGTCTCAACGTTGGCCCTTGTGGGTGTGAAGTTTTAACGGGCTCTTGAACTTCAATTCGCAGCGCGGTGCGAGCAGCTACAGGAATCTTCCTGTCGTGGTGGAGGTGGATGCGACCCCCAGTACCGTGAGTTGTCCGGTACCTCTTCAACGGGCCCAAACATTCCCTAATCGAAATTTTGTCTCGATCATGGTGCAACGGACCGAGGCGCTCTAATACTGTTTTCTTGCTTCGGGGTAAGCCAGCGGGATCGACCAAAGTGAGAACAGAGTTAGACGGAGATTTGGATGTGATCGTCGGAGGTGGAATCGGTATTGAGGTGACCTTTCTTTGATTCAGTTACCTCAGAAGGCCGAGTTTTAGTCGAATCACCAGGTGATCGATCCCTAGTTGGCGTTTACGCCCTTGTCAGAATCGTCGTTCGAATTTCGCCTCCAAACTTGCGATCTTTGGTGGCTTTAGCCACTTCTTCTTTCTTCAATATTCGCCTCTTGAACTAGAGCCCGTGGCGGCGTAGCAAGACGCCGATAGCGCCTCGAGTGTTGAATGGTTTCGTCGACGCACTCCATTCACTTATTAACGGCTTAGAGGAGCTCCCAACCATCTGTTGTTGAGGCCTTTGACCTCTTCTGAACTTGAGATCCATCTCATAGCGGATCCCGTCAATCGATTCGGGGCCTTGGCGGCCCACACCGTTGGCGTAGCCTGGCGGGCTCTCTTTGAGAGAGTGACGCGCCATCGGCGGTCTTCTCACGCGAGAGGAGTTGGTCGCAAATCGGCCATCTTAGATGCGGAAGGATCTTGCTACTTGCGACTTTGGTAACAGCAGGGTTGGGATCCTCGCCTTGAGATTCCGGATCCGAGGGCCAGCGGATCTTCCTTGCAGTGAAAATCTTTCTGGATTTGCGGGGAGAGGACGATCTGGACGAGGATGATAGATACTCCTCGAACTTTTGTTGGTCGAACTCATATTCGACCTCCTCTTCGATCAGGATTGTAGGCAATAAAAATTGCCGTAATCCCTGCACAGCAACTCGGGACAAGCAAGATGGCCTAAGGGTTCATCCGAGTGAAGTCAGGCCCACCTGAGGGTTAAGTTCACCTGAATGCTTGACTTTACAGAATAGACAAAAGTGCTGATATCTCTCAAACCGGAAGGAATTGGGCAAAATGACCGGAGCAAACTGAACCCTTTGGGTTGGTTTGGTTGGCTCCGTCTCGTCGAGATAGTCGATTTTCATATATAATTCGTCCAATTCCGACATACGGTTTGAAAGTTACGACCGTTCTTAGTAGCATATGAGGAAGTTAAGCCAAGTAGCGAAGCCCTCCATTCGGCGAGGTTAGCCAAGCGTGGCTTCGACATTCAGCGAGGTTCGCCAAGCCGGCTCGACATTCAACCGAGGTTCGCCAAGCGTGGCTTCGACATTCAACCGAGGTTCGCCAAGCGTGGCTTCGACATTCGTGAGGTTCGCCAAGCAAATGGCTCGACATTCAACCGAGGTTCGCCAAGCGGCGAAGCTCTTCACTCGACCGAGGTTCGCCAAGCGTGGCTTCGACATTCGTGAGGTTCGCCAAGCGTGGCTTCGACATTCAACCGAGGTTCGCCAAGCAAATGGCTCTTCACTGACCGAGGTTCGCCAAGCAAATGGCTCGACATTCAATCGAGGTTCGCCAAGCAAATGGCTCGACATTCAACCGAGGTTCGCCAAGCAAATGGCTCGACATTCAATCGAGGTTCGCCAAGCAAATGGCTCGACATTCAATCGAGGTTCGCCAAGCCGGCTCGACATTCAACCGAGGTTCGCCAAGCAAATGGCTCGACATTCAACCGAGGTTCGCCAAGCAAATGGCTCGACATTCAACCGAGGTTCGCCAAGCAAATGGCTCGACATTCAACCGAGGTTCGCCAAGCCGGCTCGACATTCAACCGAGGTTCGCCAAGCAAATGGCTCGACATTCAACCGAGGTTCGCCAAGCAAATGGCTCGACATTCAACCGAGGTTCGCCAAGCAAATGGCTCGACATTCAACCGAGGTTCGCCAAGCAAATGGCTCGACATTCAACCGAGGTTCGCCAAGCAAATGGCTCGACATTCGTGAGGTTCGCCAAGCAAATGGCTCGACATTCAATCGAGGTTCGCCAAGCAAATGGCTCGACATTCAACCGAGGTTCGCCAAGCAAATGGCTCGACATTCAACCGAGGTTCGCCAAGCAAATGGCTCGACATTCAACCGAGGTTCGCCAAGCAAATGGCTCGACATTCAACCGAGGTTCGCCAAGCAAATGGCTCGACATTCAACCGAGGTTCGCCAAGCAAATGGCTCGACATTCAATCGAGGTTCGCCAAGCAAATGGCTCGACATTCAACCGAGGTTCGCCAAGCCGGCTCGACATTCAACCGAGGTTCGCCAAGCAAATGGCTCGACATTCAATCGAGGTTCGCCAAGCAAATGGCTCGACATTCAACCGAGGTTCGCCAAGCAAATGGCTCGACATTCAACCGAGGTTCGCCAAGCAAATGGCTCGACATTCAATCGAGGTTCGCCAAGCCGGCTCGACATTCAACCGAGGTTCGCCAAGCCGGCTCGACATTCAACCGAGGTTCGCCAAGCAAATGGCTCGACATTCAATCGAGGTTCGCCAAGCAAATGGCTCGACATTCAATCGAGGTCACATCCCACGAGGGCATGGTTCCCCTCGGTGGTCACATCCCACTTGGGGTATGGCTCTCCTCAGCGGGCATGGCCATATCCCACAAATCAAGGAAGTGGCCATGCCTCTCTTTGCCTATTTATAAGCCACCATCTCCACATGAGAGGGAGGTCGGCATATATTTTAGGGAGGTCTTAATCAATTCTCAGATCCGAGGCTCTTGAGCTCTTTGCAAACTCTTGCATCGTAGCCCTATCCGAACTCAACCCGGGGACTTCTCTGCGCGGGCTCGGCCCTAGCGTCGATCGGATCGTCCAGGAAGCAAGCTTCGATTCGAGCATCGAGGGAGGCGCCCTACCGCTACCGACGAACCCGTTAAACAAGAAGGGCCTTCCCGCCAGCGTTATAAAAGACCTATTCTTGATTTGTAAGCAACCATTCAAAACAATACAAATCCGAGAGGAGATTTTTTTTACACCAAACAGAAGATGGCGACCACAGTGGGAGAAACCGTTTCCTCAACCGAAATGGTGGTGGCCTTGATTCGGCGACATTGCGGAAGGGACAACGATCGAGTCCCTCGTGATCGAAGTTCGAGGAGTACTTATCTTCATCCTCCTCTGGCGGTGCATCTCGCAGTGCTGAGTCGACGTGTGGTCCAGCCCCAAGTGACGGAGGCAACCATGCTTGAGAGCTCTGGCCGAGCAAACACAGGGGGTTCTGTTCCCCCCGAGGCAGTTGAGGCCGACCAGAAGACCAAGCACGGGTGCGAGGTTCCCAATTCTGGCTGCGCCAATCAGGCGAGCCCACCTACTCAGGCGGGCTTCGCTCCATTAGCCGAAGTTTCAAATTCTGGCGAACTCCGCAAATCTGGCGAGCTTCGGCAATCTGAGGCGAAGTTTCTACCGGCAAACTTTGCAAATCGGCGAACTCAGTTCAGCGGTTTCATAAAATGGGCGGACTTAACCAAGCTTCGCCCTAAGCTGCGCATAACCGTCCATGGCGACCTCCGCCAAAAGGCAAAGCATCGGCTTCGCCCGGGCTGGCGCCTGACCTGCTTCGCCATGGCGAACCTCACCGGTGAACCTCGCCAACACACTCGCCATCGACGGGATGGCTTTTCGTCTGGTTACCGCCTTCAGTGCCGTCTCGGCAGCGATGGCGGCTATTGCTCGGCGGTGGCAACATCTCGGACTTGAGCTCTATTGAGCGGCGTGGAAGTGCACATGACCGACATCTCGGATGAAACATCGGGGAGACTTCGGCGAGCAACAAGCAACCATCAACTCTATGAAAGAGATGTTGGAGCGGCTTCGGCGAAGAAGAAGAAGAAAAGGAGGACTTCGGAAATCCTCAAAGCAAAGAGCGGATGCCTACTCCTCCTCACACATCTTCGATTCCTCATCCGAAGTCATCCGAGGAACGCCATCTTCGGTCATAATCCAAGGGGCGAAAGGCTTGACGAGCTCCAAAGTCAACTCAACGCCTTGAAGCTCCGTAAGAGCATGAACAAGCTGGGGTGGCGGACCATATCAATTGAATGGGATACGGTCTCCTACCCCAAAGTTCGAGCCATCGACCTCCCCGCAGCTCGATGGCAAGGGTTCTCCTACCCAACACATTTACTACTTCCAAAGAATCGACACATAATGGGAAACGATCCCATTATGGCGTGGTTATTCATTGGCACCCTTAAGGGGTTGCTTTTGAATGGTTTTAGTGGAACACGGGTCCGTCACTTCTTTGGAAGGACATGGAAAGGCTCTTCATGGCTAGATTCTTCGGCGATGACACAGAGTATCTATGGTAACCCCGCTAGTCAGAAAGCAGAGGAAGAACGAATCTGTAAGCAACTTTGTCAAGAGATTCAGGAACCGATCGCTGCATGCCCGTGATCAGATTTCCGAGGCCACTCTCATCGAGATGTGCCGAAATAATCTCTCCATCAACATTTTGTCTAATATGGCTGTAAATGCTTCGCTTCGTGGAAAGACTTAACCCGCCAAGGAGAACAAGTCGAGAGCGTGCTCAAGCGTATGGAGGTTGAAGAGCTATTTGAGTTTCAAGAAGGTGACGACCAAGATACCTTGGTGGTGGTGACCGCTTCCTCATCAAACCTCTTTTCAAGTAAGCCCCTGACGGCGTCTGCGGAGCTCGCCGACTCGGAACCAAGCTATGGGACCGACTGCGAAGACTTGGCTACTATCGGCCAAAGATGATCATTGATGCTTATATGCATCAATCGCCGAAGGACCAGCATCCGACGGCAGATCCTTGAAGAAGTACTACCCGTAGTCTTCTTTCAAACTCCTACTAAGTTATCATGTTAATAGTCACATCTGATAACTAATCCCCTCCAAATTACCTCGCCAATCCTCCTCAACAGGATGGCGGGTCCCCAAAACTATCATGTTAACAATCACCTCTGATAGTTCCCTCCAGATTTCCTTCGTCAATCCTCTCCAATAGGATGACGGGACCACTCCCACTGTCATGTTAATATTACACCTCTAACAAAATCAACTTACTAATCCTCGTCAATAGGATGGTGGGTCCTCAAAGTCGCTCCGATCACATAACTCAGTTAACAATCACCTCGACAAAATCCCCACCACTCCTCTCCAATAGGATGGTGGGCCCACATAAGCTGTCATGTTAGCGATCCTTTGTGATAGTGCATGCCGTCATTCCGCAAATGGCGTTGTCCGATCGTCGTCATACTCAAGCGTCCTGAGCGGCTGATCCTTTCGAGCATTCTAATATATTTAGAACAATGGGTGAGTAGTGGCCTACCATGCGATGTGCCACTATTCGGGTTCGCTTTGCCCCAAGAGAAGACAAAGCCGGGTTCGCTTTGCCCCAAGAGAAGACAAAGCCGGGTTCGCTTTGCCCCAAGAGAAGACAAAGCGGGGTTAGTCTTTGCCCCAAGAGAAGACAAAGTCTACACGCCGCCAATCCATCGTAGCCGCTTGTTATTAAACAACAACTGAATCTATGCCTCTCGGCATAGGGATTTTATCTCGGTCCCCATTCGAGATTAGTCTCGTCTAACACCGCGTGGCGGGTAGTCTATTCCCGTAAGAAGGACAAAGTCTACGATTCAATATCGTGGCTAAGAGAGTTAACTCTTTAGCATAGCGTTACATGTAGAGCGGACTTAGATAATCTACATGCTAGCGACTCAAGCGGTAGTCGGTAAAGGCTCACCAAATCCGTTGATAGCTGAGGGTTTGCTAAAAATCCTATGTGGCGATCATTAGCTACGAGTGAAGAATTCAACTTTGCCGAGCTCGTTGGAAGGTTCCCCGCACCGTTTGAATGGCGATCCTGTTGCAAGTCTTCATATCCAAAGTGTTCCGCACTCCATTCAACCACATTGGTCGAAAACTTTGGAGGGTTTTGTAGGCAATAAAATTGCCGTAATCCACTACGACAACTTCGGTACAAGCAAGATGGCCTAAGGGTTCATCAGAGTGAAGTCGAGGCCACACGAGGGTTAAGTTCACTGAATGCTTGACTTCTGAGAATAGACAAAGTCTTGATATCTCTCAAACCGGAAGGAATTGGGCAAATGACCGAGCAAACCGAACCCTTGGTGGGTTTGGTTGGCTCCGTCTCGTCGAGATAGTCGATTTTCAGATATAATTCGTCCAATTACGACATACGGTTTGAAAGTTACGCACCGCTCTTCGTAGCATATGAGGAAGTTAGCCAAGTAGCGAAGCCCTCCATTCGGATGAGGGTCGCCCTTCGTGCAGGTTCGCCAAGCGTGGCTTCGACATTCAACCGAGGTTAAGCCAGCGTGGCTTCGACATTCAACGAGGTTAAGCCAGCGTGGCTTCGACATTGGCGAGGTTAAGCCAGCGTGGCTTCGACATTCAAGCGAGGTTCGCCAAGCGTGGCTTCGACATTCAACCGAGGTTAAGCCAGCGTGGCTTCGACATTCAGCGAGGTTCGCCAAGCAATGGCTTCGACATTCAACCGAGGTTAAGCCAGCGTGGCTTCGACATTCAACGAGGTTAAGCCAGCGTGGCTTCGACATTCAACGAGGTTCGCCAAGCAATGGCTTCGACATTCAGCGAGGTTCGCCAAGCGTGGCTTCGACATTCAGCGAGGTTCGCCAAGCAAATGGCTCGACATTCAACCGAGGTTAAGCCAGCGTGGCTTCGACATTGGCGAGGTTAAGCCAGCGTGGCTTCGACATTCAACCGAGGTTCGCCAAGCGTGGCTTCGACATTCAGCGAGGTTCGCCAAGCAATGGCTTCGACATTCAACGAGGTTAAGCCAGCGTGGCTTCGACATTCAACGAGGTTAAGCCAGCGTGGCTTCGACATTCAGCGAGGTTCGCCAAGCGTGGCTTCGACATTCAGCGAGGTTCGCCAAGCAATGGCTTCGACATTCAACGAGGTTAAGCCAGCGTGGCTTCGACATTCAACGAGGTTAAGCCAGCGTGGCTTCGACATTCAGCGAGGTTCGCCAAGCGTGGCTTCGACATTCAAGCGAGGTTCGCCAAGCGTGGCTTCGACATTCAACCGAGGTTCGCCAAGCGTGGCTTCGACATTCAGCGAGGTTCGCCAAGCAAATGGCTCGACATTCAACCGAGGTTAAGCCAGCGTGGCTTCGACATTCAAGCGAGGTTCGCCAAGCGTGGCTTCGACATTCAACGAGGTTAAGCCAGCGTGGCTTCGACATTCAGCGAGGTTCGCCAAGCGTGGCTTCGACATTCAAGCGAGGTTCGCCAAGCGTGGCTTCGACATTCAACGAGGTTAAGCCAGCGTGGCTTCGACATTCAGCGAGGTTCGCCAAGCGTGGCTTCGACATTCAAGCGAGGTTCGCCAAGCAAATGGCTCGACATTCAGCGAGGTTCGCCAAGCGTGGCTTCGACATTCAACCGAGGTTCGCCAAGCGTGGCTTCGACATTCAACGAGGTTAAGCCAGCGTGGCTTCGACATTCAGCGAGGTTCGCCAAGCGTGGCTTCGACATTCAAGCGAGGTTCGCCAAGCGTGGCTTCGACATTCAACGAGGTTAAGCCAGCGTGGCTTCGACATTCAGCGAGGTTCGCCAAGCGTGGCTTCGACATTCAAGCGAGGTTCGCCAAGCAAATGGCTCGACATTCAGCGAGGTTCGCCAAGCGTGGCTTCGACATTCAACCGAGGTTAAGCCAGCGTGGCTTCGACATTCAACGAGGTTAAGCCAGCGTGGCTTCGACATTCAGCGAGGTTCGCCAGCGGCTTCGGCGCGCAACATCGATCGGATCGTCCAAGGGAAGCAAACTTCGATTCGAGCATCGAGGGAGCGTCCTAGCTCTGAAGCGAACCCGTTAAACAAGAAGGGCCTTCCCTTACATTTATAAAGACCTATTCTTGATTTGTAAGCAACCATTCAAAACAATACAAATCCGAGGAGATTTTTTACACCAAACAAGGATCACTATCAGCGGTTGCGTCTGACGATCTCATTTGCGAGATCGTTGGCTCCCACTGTGATCGCCAACTTGTTCGCGGGAAAAGTCGGGTTGATCTTCATTGATGAACTTATTACAGCTTTATGCGTTACAATGAATTCAAAAGTTCGTCTTTTTATAAGACTTGATTACAATGAAAATCAAAAAAAAAATTACAACTTTTTCCTGAAACAAATACAGGACCCTGTTTATCAGACTCCTGCTTGCGTGGGATCTTTGCCTGTGTCGGGGTTTATCCGTGGACTGTCGCGTGATCTGATCCGGTGTAAGATCTACACAATCAAGGGGATTATTTCACGAAGGAAATAATCGCCAAAGTGAGTGAAACTGACCAAGCGTAATCACCACTCTTCTCGGGATCAAAATAAAGTTTGACCGGAGAGGTCACGTGTAGATCCGACCCTTAGATCTCTCGAACTTCTTCGCTTTATGTTGACGGGTTGGCTGAAATCTCGGATCTCACTGTCGGATCTAAACGTAGATCGCTGTTGAATCCGGCAAAGCCTCCCCTTCTTGTCAAAAAGTCCAGATCTCAAAAATGAGACACCCTCCTGTATTTATAGGCTTTAAAGCGGATACGGGTCGGATCTGTGCCTAGCCACCTCTTGGTGGCTCGGCCAAATGGTGGCTCGGCCGTCGATCCACCAATTGGTGGCTCGGTTTTGGCCGAGCCTCCCAAGTGGCCTGTTTTCATCATTTTCTTCGAGTCCGATCCGGTTCAGTCTCGTCGATGTTCGCTAATCTGAAGCTTCATAGTTGGGTTTATCCCATTATTCGTATGCGGTTCGTCTCTTTGCTGACTTGCACGCCTCGCCGACTCGCTTCATGCATTTCGTCGACTCGCTTTATGCGTTTGCGTCACGGTCACTTGTTATTACATCGTCAACAGTTCGCCGTTACGTCGTCGGATGACTTGCCGATTGTCAACTCATTGTCATGAGTCATGTTTGGGGACTTATAGGTAATTTTCAACGCCTGCAATGCAATCAACCGGACAAATTCTCAATTCCAACGCTCAAGCCATAGCTAGATTAGAAACCTAACTTGGACAACTAGCTAGTGTTGTGAGTGAGAAAGAAAAAGGAACATTTTCCAGTCAACCCGTGACCAACCCTTAGGACTAGGGCTGGTAAATGACCGAATCGAGGCGAACAACTATCTATCCGAATTCGGATTCGGTCCATTTTCATTAATTCAAATTCGTGATCATATTCGAGTCGAATACTAAATGACCATTCGAATTCGATTCGACAACATTTATTAGCGTTCGATAATTATTCGCGAATATTCGTTTAACAAAAAGCTGCGATTTTATATGCATTATTAGTTTAATATTGATACCTATTAGTCAATTATTCAAAATTAAAACAGTGCATCCTATAGAAATATAGACATTACACCTAAGCAATTTTGAAAATTTCAGTACAAATATGTACATTTCCACCTAAAACAAAACATATTTGCAATAATATAAAATGAACAAATATGGAAAAACAAATTAGGTACATAATAAAGCAAGAAAAACATAGTTTCTTCAAATATAAAAGTCAATTATCAACATAAGCGTCTCCCATACTATAATCATACTTAGTCAAACATCAACATAAACATCTCCCATACAATAATCATACTCAATACTACAACACCACTTGCATAGAAAAGAAAATTTAGTCCGAAGGTTCAATTTGATCACATACATCAACAAGATCACATAGTTCATTCATGACAACAATCTTAAATTCTCTAAACACTTTTAAAGGGCAGTAGGCTCCAAATGACTATTTGTCGCTTAGTCTTTTGCCCATGTACAACTTCTTTGCTGAAGAGATCCTGAAAAAGCACAAATCAAGAATAAATTCAAATTGCAAGCACAAATCAAGGTGCTTCACAAGCAGTAGGTATCTAAATGTTCCTTTGGTTTAACCTATACTTCAATTTGTCTTCTTCATACAAAACATACTAGAGCTGGTAAAAATTGGCGACATTTGCTAACTAGAGGGAAAAAAAAAATGCAGCTAGTGTTAGTATGTTACTGATATCACTCTCTTCTCTTTATTATTATTATTATCATCAATTTGCATAAAAGTACCAAAGTTGCCTCTGTGTCCAAATAAATGCTAGCTAACAAACTCATTTGAACATTTGGTAGGAGTTAGCAGATGTCAAACAATCAACATGTAATAGCTCTCATTGCAGACAAACACATTATGGTACAAATTAAGCAAGACAAAAGTGAAACTGAGATTAGCCAATATAGTCCTGTTCTAGTCAATAAATGCAGCTGCAGTACAGAGGTTCACATATATGGCCTAATTGATTCCATTGTTTCCCATGCAAAATAATTTCTCATTTGAAGCATCAAAAGAGAACAAAACATAAGATCCAAATACAACTGAAAGAGAAAAAACATCTTGAAAAGGCTAAAAAACTATATAGATAGATTAAAGTTTTAATAGAATTTAAGGGGAAACGAGATAAATGTTTCCTCAAAATTTAGAGTTATTAAAAGAAGACATTATCAATTTATCTTGAAAAAAGACTTAATTAAAGAGACAAGGGACAGTAAGAGAAAGTTTACACAGGCAAAAACGAAGACATGGGTTCCCTCAAAAATCCATGCTTGTGACAGTCCCCTATATCTGTATCTAACAAGTCACAAGGACAAACTTAAACTAATAACAGAATCAAAACTGGGAGAGACCAAAAACCCTTACAAGAAGCCAAAACATAAACTATTAAATTTTCTGACTTACATGTGAAGCACCTTGATGCTTGTCAAGGTGCCACTTCAAAACAGAAGCCCTGAAACTATTAAAAGTAACACTCCTCTCCAAATAGAGTTTTTATAAAATTTTTCACACTCAAAACTCTCACCTTCTACCACTATTTATAGCTGACAACACCCAATAAGAGCCATTGGATTTGTCTTGAGCTTTAAGAAATAAATTTCAGTCATACACTATTTTATTACGAACCAATCGGTTGGCCAATCGGTTAAGTAATTGGTTGGTCAATCGACTGGCCAATCGGTTGGTGAACCGATTGGTTCCTAATAGAATTGATTCTTTAGTTGATGATAGGAAATTAATATGTCCTAAGTTGCAAGTGCACAACCATCAAATTATAGTATAAAAAGTTATCGATCTCACGAGGAAGGTATTTGTAGGTCTTATTCAAATTTGGTTCTTATGTTGTGTGTGTGATAATTAGGAGGAAACATGAAGGAAGCGGATGTGGAGAGATTTGAGAGTGTTGTGATTGAGTGCAAATAAAAATAAAATGAGATTGAAAGTGGGAAAGTAAAGAGTGAATGTGAATATGTACGAATAAATCAAAAAAGATTGAGAAAGAGTGAGAAGTAAAGGAAAATAAAATCAAGAAAAGAAAATCAAGAATAAAGATGAAAATCAAGAAGGAAAAAGATTGAGGATTCAATTAAAGATATGAGGAATCTAGAATTGAATCCACTAGCTTATCTCACTTATAAAATATGAACAATTATCTTATTATCAAAATTTACTTTAGATTTATTAAGTATAGCCTATCCTACCAATTTTAAGGCAAGCATAACCTATCCTATTATTATCCAAGCAAAATTAATACTCATGAAAAGAATAACAAAAATAGTAATTCTAGAATTCATTAGCATACTCTATCCTACCACTTTTAAGGCAAGCATAGATTATCCAATTCTTCTTCTATCAATTAGTTCTCTAGTTGATTATCCTAAACATGATTACTTAAGCACAAGAGAATAATTCATAAATTATAAGAGAGATTAATACTAGTTTCATGCAATTCTAGAATTCCTACAAGAGTTTAGTTCCACCTCTTTAGAAAATGAAATAAAGAAATAAAAATGTAGATAAAAGAGAATAAAAGGAAGAGGAGAGGAAATAAAAACAATCTACACTATTGGCAAGAAAATAAATCTATACTATAAAGTAAAAATAAGACATGAAAGTAAATACATGAAAGTAAAGACATAAAAATCTACTCTACAAAGCATTAAAATAAACAAGAAAAGAAACTAAGAAAAGAAAAGATAAACCCACATATTCATTTCTTCATCTTCATCCTCTTTTCATCCCTGGACAAAGAGAAGAAAGGAATTATGAAGGGGTGAAAATTTTTTATTAATTGCAACAAAAGTTACAATTTGGAAGGTCTTCTCAATTAAGAGTAACCGTCCTCTCTAAAAAGAGTTTATAAAATATTTCACACTCAAACCTCTCACTCTACTCCTCTATTTATAGCCTACAGCAATAAAAGAGAATCCTTAGATGAAACTTAGCAATAAAGGAATCAAATCTGGCCACAAATCTGAATCTGCCGCTCACCAATCGGTTGACCAATCTGTTGGCCAACCGATTGGCCAATCCGTTAGCCACCCAATTTGAATTCTAAAATTTTGAAAATACAGTTAGCTTCGTCTCGTCGAGATAGGCAATTTTATATATTATATATTAAATTTTGCCTTTCCAATTGGGAGATATCGCCATTTCTTTGTGGCTAATCATCTTGAACATGATTTTCACTTGATTTCTTTTCATATTGGATCCTTGTTTCTTCGGCTTTCGTAGATTGCTTAGCTTGATCCCGAGCTTCAATAAAAGGTTAGAAAATAAGAAAATTTGAGTTCTTTTTGAGCTTTTATTCATTAATCTTCATTAACCTGCACATTAAGATAAAACATATTATTAGTGGTATATTTATTGATATAAACTAGATAATGAGGGTGTAAAATTATAATAAAAATGTGATTATCAGTTGACTTGTTGACTCAATTTTTTCTTGATTCATTGGACTTTTGTGGTTCTCCTCTTGGCTTGATATTGGACTTCAATAAAAGGTAGAAAAATTGGATATGACCCGACCGTAAGATGGAGGGTTAGCCTGCTCAATTTTTATATACATTATTGTTCAATCAATGCCAAAGTGTAAAATAAAGCAATAGAAATAAACAACACCCAGAATCACAAGTTGACATCAAAATCCACAAAATGCCAAATTGGCTAGAAAAGCATAAGGGAATAATATTACACAACATAATCTTAACATAGATTTATTATATATATCATTACAAATCCAACAATTCAAAAGTACAATAAAAATAACTAGATATACGCTTCTTCTTTTTTGCACAAGTGCTAGTTTTCTTCAGGGTTTACTATCCCCTTGCCTTTAACTAGATCTCTACCTATGGGTGGATGTAGAAATAAATAGGGGTGAGCTTGAGGCTCAATAGGTAACTATAATATAAATTGGGATACAACCATGAGGGAAAAGCAAAGTATAATGTTGACAATCAAAGTTAAACCTAATGGATATGAACAATAAACTACTAATGTTCATAATATAATTGATGATTAAAATTAAACTTACTTAATATAAATAAAGAATAATCAAGCTCAATATTCAGGATTCTAAAATTTTCAAGTCATGGGATAAGTTAATATATCACACATGTGTTCATTTATACACCGACCGGTGAGCCCTATCTAGCCACTCGGTCCCCTTAGAAGATAATATATATCAATCCATGAATTATAGAGCATTATTTAAGACTATAATTAAGCAAATGCTACCACCATGGCAATAGAGTAATCGATGCAAGATAGCAAAATCAATCATGGAGTTTCAATGGCATATATCGAAATGAATAAACAAAGGTATATCAACAAGCAACCAATTGGCAATTTTCCCATATAAGAAGTATGTCGAATAGAACTATATGGAAGCAACAAAATATTCAACTGATTATCGAAATGTCAAAGAATGAGGAACGGTTACCAACCATTCGTGTCGAAGTTTCGCACCACAAACAAATCCAAGAGTCTCACTCCTATATACACATACATGTATACCTATGGGTGGATGTAGAAATAAATAGGGGTGAGCTTGAGGCTCAATAGGTAACTATAATATAAATTGGGATACAACCATGAGGGGAAAAGCAAAGTATAATGTTGACAATCAAAGTTAAACCTAATGGATATGAACAATAAACTACTAATGTTCATAATATAATTGATGATTAAAATTAAACTTACGAATATAAATAAAGAATAATCAAGCTCAATATTCAGGATTCTAAAATTTTCAAGTCATGGGATAAGTTAATATATCACACATGTGTTCATTTATACACCGACTGGTGAGCGTCCTATCTAGCCACTCGGTCCCCCTTAGAAGATAATATATATCAATCCATGAATTATAGAGCATTATTTAAGACTATAATTAAGCAAATGCTACCAGTCATGGCAATAGAGTAATCGATGCAAGATAGCAAAATCAATCATGGAGTTTCAATGGCATATATCGAAATGAATAAACAAAGGTATATCAACAAGCAACCAATTGGCAATTTTCCCATATAAGAAGTATGTCGAATAGAACTATATGGAAGCAACAAAATATTCAACTGATTATCGAAATGTCAAAGAATGAGGAACGGTTACCAACCATTCGTGTCGAGTTTCGGTACCGTCAAACAAATCCAAGAGTCTCACTCCTATATACACATACATGTATACCTATGTGAGATTCTAATGACTAGGCCTTGTCGACTACCTAGCTTATAGGTTATTGCATGATATACACTTGCTTGGCATGGATACACATAAACCCTTATATGATGCATGATCGTGAAAGATAGTAGATTGCGATAGTAGAAAGGAAGCTTGTATGATGTCTAAAATACATGGAAGTATCATTTAACTTCCACATTTGTCTACTTTTAGGAAAATAAAATTTTCATCAATCTAATATCCAGAGAGTAACCTACACTTAAAAATGTATGGCATGTGCAGACTAGAACTGCAGAGTACATTGACCAATCTACGGACCTAATTGAGAGGTCAAACAATATCCAAATTTAGTGAAACCAAAGCTAAAATGTTAATATGCAAGTATATTTTTCAAAACATCAATTGAATCATGAATTCGCACAACGTGCAGAAAGATATTCCCTTAAAGGTGAATAGATGTCAGCAGGAAATAACATGAAGAAAACAGATGTGTCTTGAATCACTCATTCGTTTTGGTTAAACAAAATTAATCCAAACTTAATAAATTTTCTACTAAAAAATTCAAAAATATGTTTTCGATAACAAAAGCCCATATCATCATATCTAAAACAGAGACAAGTATATATGCAAAACAATCAGGGAGGGTTAGACAATTTGTCCATAACACATGCATCAGTTTTAGCTAATGATTCAAGATAGCAAATGACATCCAAATTGTAGCAAACTAATTTCAAAATAAGGCTACATAAGTGCATATTTTAAAACAAAAACTTTACTTGAAAAGAACTTATATAGAAAGTTAAGATTTAAATACTAACAGTGTGTTCAGCTAGAGACTAGAAAACATGCATGCTCTTTAAATTACTAAGCACAACAAGAAGCTTCATAGAGAGGCTAAAAACATCCAAAATTATAACTTTCTCACTAAATAGGCTTAAAATTGCAACTTTAACATGCTAGAGAAATCTCACAAGCTCAAAACTCATCTAAACCTAAATCTGAATACAAAATGAACTCAAAATTCATGCTTGCATGATCTAACTAGATATAATCTATGTCAAACTCAGATTTAGACTAGAAAAGAACATCAAAAGGGTGATGTTGTTTAGTTACAGCTAGAACATTAGCCCTTGTCTCTCTTACTCCTCCAAAATCCTTCTTTTTAGGTCCTAGGTTCTTCTTCTTCTACTAGATGGGAGAGAGAGCTTGAGAGAAGATCTAATGGCAGAAATTGGGCTGTTTTTGAGCTTGGGAGTGGCTGGTCAAGAGGAGAGAGGAGGTAGAGAGTTGAGCATGAAGAAAATGGACAATGGAGAGTGGTGGAGTGTGTAAATAGGCAAAGTCCATGTGACTAGCGGAATATGGAAAAAGAGTAAAGAGAGAGGTTTATGCAAAAAATTCCCTCTTCACTATGCTAGCCCAAAATTATTTAAATATGGTAATATATGGTTTACAAGAAGGCATTTGTCACTTGGATCAGTTATACTCGAGGCTTAAGACTAAGGTAATTGAGGTTTTCATACTAAAACTTATCATGAGAACTATAACCTAACTAGTAGCATTAATGAAGATACAACCCAACTATGATTCTCATGTTATGGCGCTATGTGCATCGAAATTGTTGATACAAGGATTGACACTGATAATGGTATTTGATTATCTTGGTAAAAAGATTTGAGATATTACATACTTCCCCCCTTAAAGGAAATTTCATCCCCAAAATTTATGTACCCCTAAAAAAATATGGATATGCCTTTCGCATCTTAGCTTCACGTTCCCATGCCGTCTCCTTAACCCCATGACTTTTCCATAGAACTTGCCTAAGAGCACAGTTTTGTTCCACAGCTTCTTCTTCTTGAAGCCTAGTATTCGAACGGGTTGCTCTTCATACAACAGATCTTCTTGTAGTGGAAGAGATTGGTGAAAGACGATGTGTCCTAGGTCTGGCACACTTTTCTTTAGATTTAAGATGTGGGACACATTATGAATCTTTGCCAACTCCGATAGCAAAGTTAGGTGATAAGTAACAACTATGATCCTCTCTAAGATCTCAAATGGACTACTATATCTCAAATAGAGTTTTCCTTTCTCATCACCACTTGATATGCCTTTGGTTGGTGTACTCTTTAAAAACACATGATCACTAACTTGAAACTCTAGGTCCTTGCATCGATGATCCAAATAGCTCTTCTGTCTACTTTGTGTCGTCCGTATATGTTATTCGGATGATTTGGATCTTCTCCATTGTTTCCTACATAAGATCAGATCCGAGTAGTTAACGGTCACCAGTTTCTTCCCAATAGATAGGGGATCTGCATCGTCTCCCATATAAAGGTTCATAAGGTGCCATGCTAGTGCTAGAATGAAAATTGTTATAATAGGCAAACTCTATTAGTGGAAAATACATCACCGAATTGCCTCCAAAATCTAATATGTAAGCTCTCAGCATATCTACAAGAGTAAATATCCTTCTCTCGATTGTCCATTAGCTTGAGATTGTGTTGAAGTGCTGAACTTTAATCCTATCCCCAAAGCTTTATGTAGACTTTTTCAGAGTCTTGAAGTAAAATGGAGGTCTCAATTTGATACAATAGATATAAGAACTCTGTGAAGCTTCATGATCTCTTCGGTATAGAGACTGGTCAACTTCTCCGTGGTATGCGATATCTTGTAGGCTAAGAAATATGCTAACTTGGTTAGGTGATTAACTACCACTCAAATGGGGTCTTTTCCTCTTGCTGAGTAAGGTAGACCGGTGACAAATTCTATGGTAATATGGTCCCACTTCCATTCTAAGATAGGCAAAGGCTGCAATAGTCCTGAAAGTTTCTGGTGTTTAATCTTGACATGTTAGCATGTCAGGCGCTTTGATACATATTCGGCAATCTCCTCCTTGATGCAATTTCTCCTCCTTGAAGCAATTCCACCAGCAATTTTGTCAAAGAATCTAGTATGTCTTGGTTCTTCCTGGATGAAGAGTACAAGGGGTTTGGTGAGCTTCTCTTAATAACTGCTCCTTGAGCTCCTCATTGTTAGGTATGCAAAGGTGATTATCCATCTTAAGAACACCATCATGAATTTGAAAGTTTGAATATTTATCTTGCACCATCTTCTTCTTTATCTCACTTAGCTCTTCTCTTCCTTCTGTCGTTCCTTGATTTGATCCAATAGAGTTGGTTGTAGGCTCTTATGACAAAATTTTACTTCTGAATAATTCATTCTAACTTCAATCTCTATTCTTTCTAGCTCTCCGGTCAATTCAGATTGCTCAGTAATTATACATGCTAATATGGTCTTGCTCTTTTAACTGAGTGCATTTGCCTCCACATTGGCTTTACCTGGGTGGTAAAGGATGTTTACATCATAGTCCTTCAATAACTCAAACCATCTCCTTTATCTCATGTTAATCTCCTTCTGAGTAAAAATATATTCAATCTCTTGTGATCTGTATAGATGTCACGTGTTACTCTATATAGATAGTGTCTCTAGATCTTCAAGGCAAAAATTATAGCAACAAGCTCTGGATTATGAGTTAGGTAGTTTTTCTCATGGGGTCTCAATTGCCTAGATGCATAAACTACCAGCTTCTCATTTTGCACCAAACAACAACTAAGAGACTTTAGGAAGATGCATCACTATATATTACAAACTTATCTGAACTCGTAGAAATAGTGAGAATGGGAGCAGTTAATAGCCACTTTTTTAGCTCCTGAAAATGCACTTCGCATTTCTCGCTCCATACAAACTTGACATTCTTAGCAAACCACAAAATGGGAAAAGCCTTTGAAAACTCTTCTATAATATTCGGCTAACCCTAAGAAACTATGAATCTTCATCACTGAGATGGAACGTGGCTAGGTCACAACAGCCTCAACTTTCACTGGCTCCACAGATATCTCATCTCTAGTGATCACATGTCCCACAAATATTACCTCCTCCAAACAACATTCATGCTTCTTGAAATTGGCATACAACTATTTCTCTCTTAAAGTTTGCAATACAATCCTCAGATATTCTCTTGCTTTTGGAAACTCTTGAAATAAATCAAGGTGTCATCAATGAACACCATAATAAATTGATCTAGATAGAGCTGAAATATCCCATTCATCAAATCCATAAATGTAGTCAGTGCATTAGTCAGTCCAAATGATATCACCAGAAATTCATAATGATTATACTGATTCCTAAATGCAGTTTTTAGTATGTCCTCAGGTTTAGTCTTCAACTAATGGTACCCTGACCTCAAGTCAATCATGAAAAAAAATTAAGCACCTTAAAGCTGATCAAATAGATCATCTGTCATGAAAGTGGGTACTTATTCGTAACTATCATTCTATTCAACTCTCTATAGTCTATAGAGTGTCTCATACTCCCATCTTTCTTCTTCAAAACAAGACCGGTGCTTCCCATGGAGACACGCTGGTTCTGATGAATCCTTTATCTAACAATTCTAAAAGTTGCTCTTCAGTTCCTTCATCTCAATAGGTGAATGGGCCTTAGATATAGGAGTGGTCCCTGGGACCAAGTCTATATAACAAACTCTATTTCTCAATCTAGTGGCAATCCTGGCATGTCTTCTAGAAAAAATGTTAAGTAATATCTCACAATAGGTATTTCTGACAACTTCTTCTCATTAAGCTGATCACTCATCACACAAGCTAAATATCCACTTCATCCTTGTCTTAATAGTTTAGTAGTCTTCATAAATGAGATTAGGTGTGTATGAGTGGTCTTCTATTCTCTCATCGAAAAATAAAAACCGCACCTCCTTCTAGTTTAAACTTTATCAGTTTTCTCAAGCAATCTACGATAGCATGCTAAGATGCTAAAAAATCCATTACTAGGATAATATCAAAATCTAACATATCAAGGCATATCAGGTCTGCATTCATGGTATGATCACCCACTAGAACTCCACAATTCTTATAGGCATATGATGTTACAAGATTGCCACATATAGGTGTAGAGACAATTAACTCAGTATTTAATAGAGTTAATGAATTGGTAAACTTGTTAGCAAAGGGAGGTGATGCAAAAGAGTGTGTAGATCCATGGTAGAAAAGTGCATGAGTAGTGAATGAACATATGTGAGGCATACCTTCCACCAAAGATGGTGAGGCTCGACCATTCTTCTTAATCAGAGCAAAGACGCTTCCTTGATTCCTCTAATTCTGTTGCAAAGAAGTGTTTGATTGTTATAAACGAGTGACTTGAGCAGTGCGATTTCCTTTGAGTGCTCGTTATGTTATCAGTTGATTATTCAAAGTCAGACAATCCCTCTTGAAATGCCCAGATTTACCATACTCACAGCAGCCGCGGTAAAATTTGCAACTTTCAGAGTGATAATTGCCACATCTAGTGCAAGCTGATGGCTAGTTTTACTAGTTAGCTCGATTACGATGAAAAGGAAATCTTGATGTCGCCAACCATCTAGGTTGGCTTGATGCTGACTTGTCAACTATGGGGGCTCCATTAGTTCTTAGGCAGTTTGCTAAATTCTACTTCTTATTGTAGATTTCTTGATACTCTAGTTGGTCCTTCTCAACCTTGACCATAGTCTCCACCAATTCTGCATAGTTCCTCAACCTAAGGGCCACTAGTTTACTCTGATATTTTCCTTAAGTCGTCACTAGAATCTCTTGGCCTTCTCTAATTCTTCATCTATCAGATGCAGAGAAAACCTTAATAGTTAGGCGAACTTAGCTTCATAGTCTTTACTATTATATTATTTTGTTTACAGCTCTTGAAGTTCAATAGCTCATATGTCCCAAACACCCACAGGGATAAACTTCATGTTCATCAGATCTATGAATTTCCTCCTGGTATCCACTAATCTTTTCCTCCTCATCACCCTCAGCAGGATCCTCCACCCCCAGCTCATTTTCCCATACCTAGTCCTCCTCTATAAGCTCCTCCTCCACTTCAAACTTCCACACGAGAGACACTCCCTCCAGGATCTCACCCTATGCAGGCTCCTCATCTGGTGACCCATTCAGGATGATCCTATGCTATTGACAGCGGCCTCTCCTAAGTTAGACTCATTGGAGTTGAACCCTCTATTATCTGAGCTATTCATCCACACATCTCTGCTGCTAGTGGACCCCTATGAGCTAGAATTGGATGAATACAAATCTTCCATATCTGCCAAAACCCATCCATCAACTAATACAAGATACTAAGTCTATCTACAAATGAATATAGGTAAGCCATAATGATATGCAAGTGTAAACCCTTCACTACTGGTGCTCAACACTGACCCTATCTACTAGAAAGTTTTCTTGGTATTCTATGTACAACTCTTAAGCTATCAACCTATGCTTTGATACAATCCCGTAATGTCCCCCAAAACATACTGAGGTGGGGCTCATGAGATATATGAAAATTAGGCATGACCCTGCTGTAAGATGGATGGTCAACCTGGTAAATTCTTATATACATTCCTATTCAATCAATACCTAAAAGTAAAATAAAGCAATAGAAATAAACAACACTTAATCATAAATTGATAGCAAAATCCACAAAATGCCAAAATAGCAAGAAGAGCATATGGGAACAATATTACGCAACATTGTCTTAATATAGAGTTATAATATACAACATTACATATCCAATAATTTAAAAGTAAAACAAAAAGATAACTGGATATACACTTCTTCCTTTTGCGCACTAGAGCGAGCCATCTTTGCAGTTTGTGATCTCCTTACCTTTAACTGGATCGGTACCTACGGGTGGATGCAAAAATAAGTAGGAGTGAGCAAAAGGCTCAATAGGTAACTGTTGATGTTAGTTATCGAGCAGCTAATAATATGTGAGTTATTGTATTGACGGGAGTCCCCTAACTCCTCTCAATGTCCGGTTCTGGAGCGAGCTGTTCTTCCCTGCACATGTAAGAACTCGTAAGAGGGCAGTGTTGGATTCTCCGATTGTCCCTCCGACGATCAAGTCAATAAATTGCTTGAGTGAAGAAGAAAGTGATGAACTGAAGAAGTTCTGAATGAGCAGAAAAATCCCTCACCTTGAGTTGCAAACAGTCCCTCTATTTATAGTAGTTGTAGAGGGGTAATTTGGTAATCTCGACCGAGTCTAGGCATTTCGGTCGACATCGCTACAGTGTGTTTGTAGAGATGGGTGAGTCATCTCCAGCGTTAAATGTGATGGTGACGGGGTGTGCGTGGCGCTAATGTGGTCCGATGAGTCATAAAGACTATTAGGGTTGGATAAATGATGATTCTAATCATGCATTTATTGTGATGGCGACCGACTGTCGGCGAGGGGCTCGAGGTAACCGTCGTGTTTTTACTTGTCTGGTTGAGGGCCGAGAGGTACCGCCTTTTGACTCGGTTATGTGAGATGTCGACCGAAGGGTGGGTCGAGTAGGTCTCCAGAGGAGTCGGTCTGGCGGGGAGGTAGGTAGGTACCACTTTTTGACTCGGTTACACTAGATGTCGGCTTGTCGAGTCATCCAAGCCAGGGTTTTAGCCGTCTTGTTTTTGAATTGACCTTGATTAAGCATTGTGTGGGGCATGTGTCGGCTACTTATGTGGGGATCATTATTTAATTAAGGGAAGCACTATAACAGTTGGCCACTTTTGCTTAGAGTCGGCATGAGCCGGGTCTGAGTGAAATGATACTGTGGCTCTGCTGAGTCATTAGGTGCATTAATGAGGAGAATCTAAAAAGTTCCTTAGATGCGATGTGGCTGACATTATCGAACACCTTTTGACTATTGTCGCCTCGCGTTTCATACTTGATTTCGGGCTACTTAAGGTAGGTGTGCCTTGCCTCGACTGAGTTGAGGGTGCTTCGAATTCTAAAATCAATCTGGGCCGTTGGTCTGAATCCAATCCGACTGCTGTGGTCTTGACAGCTACCGATCCCGCTATCTATAAGTAGGCTTGTGCCTATGGGAGGGGTGGTTACTGCTTTCCAAAGTTCTGATTATAAATTCTCAAAGTGCTCCGATCATCTTCTTTGAGGATTTTCCAAAATTAGCATCAATGGCGGCTTTTGCGCTCAATGCTAGGCAAGAGCTGTTGGCGGAGATCCATTCAAAGGTGACATTGCCACAGCTGAGATCGCTTCACGGGAGATTCGATATCCCTCAGGGCTATAAACTGACGGTGCCAACAAAGTCGCAGGAGATTTTTGACCATGACGAATGTCGTCGGGACCCACTGTACATCCAACATTTGGAGTGCAGCCTGTGTCTACCTCTACACATCTTCCTTCATTGTGTCTTCATAGCTTTGGGGATGTCGCTGATGCAGATGAAGCCGAACGCTATCACGACGCTAGTGGGGTTTGTGGTCATCTGCCATTGGCTGGGGAACAAGCCGTCGCTGAACATTCTAGGTCATTTGATTGGTGTCAAGGTGCAACAGAAGGACACCCACTTCCACTTCCAGGTGGTGGGCAGATTCAAGATTATTGTCGATTGTCCCGAGTCGAACAAGGACTAGAAAGAGAAGTTCGTTTGACTCTCGGGGGATGACTCAGAATTGGGCTGCAAAAATTGGCCCGAGATCATAAGAGAAGCTCTGACGGTGGGGAATTTGTCGAATGCCAAGAAGCAAGCTTTGGATCTAGTTGGGGTGTATTTTGGCTCTTGAAATATGGAGCATCTACTTGACAACTCTGTCTTGCGGGTGGTTGGTATCTCTACCATGACTCCCACGGCTAATGATCAAGAGAGGGTGACTAGGCTAACCCTCGGTCCTGTAGACGCTGCTGGTGCACCGGCAGTTCTGCCTGCTGCACTCTAAGAAGGGTCGTTAGTGAGGCCGACAAAGCGCCCTCGCCAAGACCTGGCCCCTGAGGAGGCTACAGCGGCTCGTGCTCAAGCGGCCAACATAGCCGCGAAGTTGGCGGGGTCAGCGCCCTCGGTTCTTCAAGCCAAGAAGAAGAAGAAGCCAAGGAAGATTAGCAGCCAAGGGCCTAAGAAGGCGGCTAAGGCTGAAATAGTCCATGCCGGTGATGGGTCTCCCGCTCGAGGAGAGGGGGAGGAGACTGACTAGCAGGTGGCAAGGGTCGGAGCCAAAGTCCTCACAGGGGATGAGACCATGGGAGGAGCTGAAGCTTAAGCAGGGGGTGAGAGGGCTCCTGTCGCCCTTGCCGAGTCAACTCATTGCTCAGGGAAGGAGCCGGCCGTAGAGGAGGAGGCTCCTGAAGATCTAGGATGGCCGTATCCTCATCGTATTGATGAGATTGAGTCGGAGACTTAGGAAAGGCAAAGAATGCTATTGATAGGATCCACTAGAGTCGACCCTCGGTATGATAAGGAGCCGACCCTCTACCATTGGCATCAGCCCAAACATCATCTTGACGCGAGGGGGGTAGGTCCTTGAGTCCCGAATTGCTCAATCGAGAGCGGTGGAGCAGTTTTGGCTTCCTCATGATAAGAAAATTTTAGGGAATGTCCTAGATGTTGGCCTCTACCTGAGCCTCAGGAGCTATCTAATTCGCGAGGCTCTTGTGGAACAGGAGATATTTGACCGAATGAAGCAAGTCTGAACTTCCTTCCTCAAGCTTATGGGGAGTTTGAAGCTCAAAAGACAGACATAGTGGCCGATTTAGAGAAGGGTCTACAGGCGTTTTTTGCTAAGGAGGAGGAATTGGGTGACTAGCACAGAGAGATGGAGGTGAGTGAGAGCATGATAGATAGTTTCAAGGCTTCAGATGTCCAGAAGTCCATTGAGATCGAGAGGCTCAAACGTGAACTTTAAGAGACTAACAAGAAGATGAGACGCCTGTCCGAGGAGGTCTCGTGGGGATTACAGGAGAGGGATCGTACATTGGTGCAAGTCGAGGCTGAGCATCAGGCCACTCAGCACTTGAAGGGCGAGCTGGAGGAGGAGCGGTTAGCATGGATAAAGCTCCAGGAGGAGAGCTCTCGGCATGAGGTGTCTCTAGTTGAGGCCCAAAGCCGTATCGCCTACTTGGAGTCTATGGCGTATCGGTTGGGGGTTGTCGAAGAGTATCGCTAGAGCATTTTTGGGAAGACGGAGGTGGCAATCGCCTGCAAAGCAGGGTACGACTACCTAAAGGCGCAGCTCCCAGCTAAAATGAGTAGCACACCCGACCATTTCCACTATCCTCTAAGGGTCGCTAATTGCCTAGATGTGCACTTGGATATAGAGAGACAAGGCGGGGGGCTTGATCTCGGTGGGAGCGGCTCCGGAAATGAGGAGTCAGATGCCGAGGCTGATGAGGTCCCCGTTGAAGGGACCGAGGAGAGGGACGAGGCCTCAACTAAGGAGGCCAAGCTGTAAGGTCACGACCGCCACCGCCTTCTCTCTCGCTTATGACCCTGGGAGCAGATATGGACCTCCCATAGTCTCACCCCTTGGCTTTAGAATTTTGTATCTCCCCCTTTGACTTTAGAATTTTGTATCCCCATAGGGTATTTTGTAAATGTAAATCCTTGTAAATATTTTGGAAAGATATGAATAGAAGGTATTTCTTTGTTAACTTTGGATTTGTTCCTTATTTGAGTTATGCTTTAAATCTCTTGGGGAGTCAACTCACTTTTGAGTCTCAAGCTGCCTATTGATTTACTTATGCCCATGCAGTGTTCATAACAAGTGTCGGGTTAGGGGTACATGTCTTCGGCTAGCCAAAAGGACGTCGAGGTCCTGCACATCTTTCTTTTCATGAATAAGGATAAGTGCTTTAGTTGTAGTCGGTCGAGTCGACGACTTCCGAATATTCATAAGCTGGCATAAAGATAGCCAAGTTGGACAAGCTCTGGGGTGGCAATTTGTCTCACCAAAGATGTCTTTGTTGTTCGAGTCGACTCCATGAAGAGCCGACTAACACCGCATTTTTGGTCGACCATGCGAGTTATCAGTCCATCGAGTTGGATAAGTTGTGTCTACTGTATTTTGAATAGTTGTTAGTTGGTGAGTTCTGAGGCGCCTTTATTGGGTAGGCAAGGGGTCTCTATTGAAAAGACTTTATGATATCATCAAATGCCATGTGTCGCTGTTGCTTCGATTTTCGAGCAGAGCGGTGTGGAGTAAAGAGGGTGGCACTTCGTTTTTCATGTGGCCCGTTCAGATTTTGAGGTAATCTCATTTGTTCATACTAGATTGAGTCGACCATTTTGATTTCACCATGTGTCATCCTTGGAGTTTATAAATATCTCTTCAATGCAAAGGGGATTTTCTTTAACAATTTTTGCCTTATCTCTTCACTTCCAAACTTCTTGCTTTCGTGCTTTCAGAGTTCTTGCTCTTTAGTAAACATGCACCAGTCTTCAAAGATCTTCGATAGTTTCTCAGGCTCCTACCACCGGCCATAACGAGATGAGGATTGATCTCCTCCGAACTTTCCACTCGAAGCTCTGCACCTAAGAGCTCGAGATCTATTATGAGCACTACAACTTCCCCAAATCCTTCACTTTGTCAACGTTGGGCAAGGATGAGGTGTTGTTCCATCACAACAAGGATACGTCACTGCTCTACCTAAATGACTTGGAGTTCGGGCTTCGATTGCCTTTCCATCCCTTTATCCGGGATGTGTGCAGCGCGCTGGGGGTGTCTCCCTCACAGTTTATACCCAACGCCATCGCCACCTTAGTGGGGTTCCAGGTGATCTGTCACCGGGTCGGTGTTGAACCAAGCAAGCACTTGCTTGGCCATTTTGTCAGCATCAAGATGACAAAGAAGGAGGGGCACTTCTTTTTTCACAGTGTTGGTGGCTGCAAGCTGGTGTCGAACACCTCAGAGTCCAATAAGGACTGGAAGGAGCAATTCATATGGGTCTTTGGGGCTGACCCTATACTATCTTACCCCACTTGGTTGGAGATCAGGAAGGATGTGCTGAAGCCCTGCTTACTCTCGGCTTAAGAGGGCCGACAGCTTGAGAAGATCCGCTCTTATGCTGGATCACGAGAGATGAGCAATCTCTTCGAGTTGTCTTCACTTTGAGTGGCCAACATATCTAGGGTCCCCCCTACGGAGGCCAACACCATGCGAACAGCCATCCTAGCCCTCCCTTTGAAGGAGAATCCTTTAAAGAATTTGAATGGGGAGGGCTCGGCCTCGGTAGAGTCGGTTTCAACTATGAAGCCCCAAAAGCGGTTGAGGGGGGCATGGGCTCCTGAGGAGTTGAGTAGCTTGCGGTCAAGCATCGTGAAAATTGCAGCTAAACTAGTCGGGCCAAGCACCTCCACCCAAGCGGAGAAGTTTGATAAGAAGAGGAGTTGGTTGAATAGAGGCCAAGGGTCCTGTGTGTTGGTCGGGCCGTCTCAAGGCGACTCGGTCGAAGCAGCAAGGGTGGGCTCTTCTGCCTTGAGTCCCAAGAGGGCTTGCCTTCGGACGACCCCCTTCAGGAGCCGACAGAGATTGTTGTTTTGGATGAGGCTTCCCCTCCCAAGCAAACATGGGGTGACCAAGTGGCCAGTCCTGCTGAGGCCGATGCCCAAGTTAGGGAGTCGACAGCTCTGACTCCTTCATCCGAGCTCACCCACAGGCCTAGCAAGGAGCCTATCGGGGTGTCGGGTGTAGCTTAAGAGGGGATGGCACCACTCCCTTCAGCCGAAGAACAGCCGGGATTGATGCCACCTTGGTGCCACGAGGCAGCTTCCACTGGCATTTCTGCCATCGTATCAACGAGCTCGACGCCCAAGTGTGGGGGAGCTTAGACGCCCAATTGTGGAGTCGGTAGATGGCTTCTCGCATAGAGAGGAGCTTTCGGAGGATGACAAGTTCGTCCCCAAGAAGCCTCTGGACAAAGCGAGCTTAGTTTTGGGGTCGCAAATGGCTCAGATTTGAGCCTTAGAACAATTCTCCCTTCCTAGGGATGAAGAGGTCCTGATGGAGATGCCGAGTGGGCTTGCACCAAGCCCTTAAGGGCTATTTGTTGAGGGGGGCTTTGATCGAGCAAGAGTTATTTTCTCGACTTGATTTCACGCAGAAGCTCCCCTTCGATTTTGATAAGGCGCTAGCGTCCGAGAGGTCGGCAGGTGGCTGAACAAAAAGTCATCGCTCTGGAGGTCGAGCGGGATACTTGGAGAGTTGATGAAGGAAAGTGGCGGCAAGAGCTGGAGATGAGGGAGGATATGATCAATGGGCTCAAGGGGCATCACACCAAGCAGTCAGCCACGATTGATGAGCTTAAGAAGAAGATTGGCCATCTCCAGCAAGAGATCATCGAGCAGGATGGCAGACTCAAGTATTTGGTCGAAGAGGTCGAGGGTGAGAAGCGCGCTAGACTCGACGCACAGGAATGCACTCGGTCGGATCGCTTAGCTGCCCAGAATCTGAAGCTAGATCTAGAGGATGAGCGGTTAGCGCATCAGGCGACTAGGGCAACCCTTGAATCCTTGGAGGTTCGCCGTGCTTTTTTGGAGTCCGAGACTTACACGGCAGAGATCATGGAAGAATACCGTCATGACGTTGTTGGCAAGGTAGAGGTGTTGTTGGCCTGCAAGGCAGGCTTCGACTATCTCCTGGCGTTGTTGCCTCCTGAGACTCAACCCATCCCCGATAACCTCTACACCCCTCGAGTCGCCAGTTGCCTTGATTTTCTGAGGGAACTTGGGATGAGGAGATGGGGAGTAATTCTAGAGGTAGATGACGGGGATGATGAAGATGGGTTAGGGGATGACCAAGAAGAGGCCGCCGCCCCTGCTGCTGCTCCTCCTGTAGCTCAGCCTGTCGCTCCTCCTACCGTTCAGCCTGTCGCTCCTCCTACTCCTCCTGCTGTTCAGCCTGCCCTAATTCCCAAACGAAGTGTCACTCTTCCTAGTCCCACTCCTGAACCGAGTCATGACACATGAGGTTCCTATGTATCTATTTTTCCTTTATTTTTTGTAATATGGATGTAAATGTTTTAATACATAAATGAAAATTTAGACTTCGTTTGCCTGTAAATTTTTTGTTCGGCTTCTGTTTAATTTATCTATCTTTGCCTCATTTTAGAGGTTCATAGTTGAGTCAAGTCGGTCCTCTAGGTTGAGACGACTCTACTTTGTGGGTGGTGAGTATTTGGGACTCATTCTGGCGACTTGTTTGGGTATGCTGGCGTGCCTTGGTTTTACTCATGGATGATACCAAGGTCTTTTGGAATTAGAGCCGATCGATTGGTTGGAATGTCTTGGTTTTATCCCAAAAGGGCACCAAGGTCTTCAGTGTTGATGGAGTGCCTTAGTTTTACTCGTAAGATACCAAGGTCTTTTCGTCTAAGCTGACCAAAAGGTTAGAGCGCCTTGGTTTTATCCCGAGAGGGTATTAAGGTCTTTTGTTGTTGGAGTGCCTTGGTTTTACTCATGAGATACCAAGGACTTTTCGTCAAAGCCGACCAAAAGGTTAGAGCGCCTTGGTTTTATTCCAAGAGGGTACCAAGGTCTTTTGTCGATGGAGTGGCTTGGTTTTACTCGTGAGATACCAAGGTCTTTTCGTCAAAGCTAACTGAAAGGTTAGAGTGCCTTGGTTTTACCCCGAGAGGGTACCAAGGTCTTATTGTACGTGCCTTGGGTATATAATAATGCAAAGGTCTTAGTTCATGATGGTCAAGCAAGAGGGGACTCGGCCCTGTGCTCCTGCTAGGATTTGAGGTACTGTGAGAGTATACCACAAGAGTTATAATTCAAAAAGTTTTCATGATATAATTGAATGCATTCAAAATTAATGGAAATATTTTTTGAGGTGCTCGATGTTCCAAGGATGTTGAAAGATTCTTCCATCGGAGCTTCTGAGCCGATATGTGCCTGGGCGCAATTCTTCAATGATAGTGTAGGGTCCTTCCCAATAAGTAGCCAACTTGCCGCGTTTTGTGTCCTTGTCGAAAGCAGCTTTTCGAAGGACAAGATCGCCATTATTGAATCTCCGGGGTCGGACCTTACTATTGTAGTACCGGGCAATGCGCTGCTGATTGATAACTTGGGATTGGAGAGCTTTTTCTCGGGCTTCATCAATGAGGTCGTGTCCAATTTGAAGTCCTTTTTAATTCAAATCTTCACCAAAATGCCGCAGCCAGATTGTTGGCCGACTTCAACTGGGGTGACTGCCTTGGCTCCATAAGATAACTTGAAGGGGGATTCCCCCGTGGAGTTATTATGAGTCGTACGGTAAGACCACATGATACCAGGCAATTCCTCAACCTAATTTCTGGCTGCCTCATCCACCTTTTTCTTCAAAGCTTGTAGGATGTATTTGTTGGCAACTTCTGCAATTCCATTGCACTTGGGGTGTGTGACTGAGGAGAATTTGAGGCGAATGTTCCATTCTTCACAAAAACTTTGAAAGCCCTGGCTGTCAAACTGAGTGCCGTTGTTGGTGATGAAGGAGAGGGGAACGCCAAATTGGCAGACAATGGATCTCCACACAAAATTGGTGACATTGCTCTCGCCAATATTGGCCAAGGGTTCGGCCTCGATCCATTTGGTAAAATAGTCGATGGCAACGATCAAGAACTTCCGCTGTCCTGAGGCCATTGAGAGAGGACCCAGTATATCCAAACCCCATTGCGCAAATGGGATTGGACTCAGGATGGAAGTGAGCTCTGTGGCTGTTGCTCGCGGAATGCTTGAGACGAATTGGCACTTCTTGCACAAAGAGATGAGTTTTTTGGATTCGGCTAGTATAGTGAGCCAATAATATCCTTGGCGAATGACTTTCTGGGTGAGAGTTCTAGCCCCTAGATGATTTTCACAAGTTCCCTCATGGATTTCCTGAAGGACATAGCTCGTCTCAACAAGCCGAAGACACCGGAGGTAGGGCCCCACGCCAGTGTTGGAGTATGACATTTGATAGAGTTGATCATAGAGCATAAGATAACGACATGCATTCCTTTACAATCTCCTAGCTTCAGTGTCATTCTCTGGTGAGGTCCCCTCTAATAGGTATTGAATGATGGGTGATCACATGTCGGTGAAGTTGGTTACTGACTCTTTAACAGCCGGGTATAGGACCATTCTCGAATCTTTGGCCGCATACTCTCCATTCACCTAATGGACAACAAGTTGGGAGTCGGTCAAAATATAGAGTCGCTCGGCTTTTACGGCTAAGGCGGCTCGAAGACCCGCCAGAAGTGCTTCATATTTGACCTCGTTGTTCGAGGCGGAGAAGCCAAAAGCGATAGAGTGCTCGCGTGTTGACCCGTCAGGACTACGCAAGACCACTTCAGCTCCACTGCCGGCCTCACCAGAGGATCCGTCCACTTTCAGCAACCACCAAGAGGCGAACTCTGGTGAATCATGTTTGAGAGCGCGGCGTGTCTAAGGAGTTGGTGCCTTGACTGCCTGAGATGTTGAAGGCTTCTGTTGAGCTGATAGTAAGGGTGCTGACTGTTCCTCATCTGGTGAGTTCGCCTCGATGAGGAAGTCGGCCAAAGCCTGGGCTTTGATTGTCATCCTTGGCTCAAACTACATGTCGTGCTCACTCTGCTTGATCGACTAGGTGACCATCCTCCCTGAAGTGGTGGGGCTGCCGAATGCCTTCTTTAAAGGCAGACTCGTCCTCACAATTATGGAATGTGCCTGAAAATATGGCGGAGTCTCTTAGCTGTGGTGATGAGGATGAAGGAAGCCTTCTCTATGAGAGGGTGGTTGAGTTCACCCACGTTTAAGATCTGATAATCATATTTTTATAACATTTTTATACCCTTATTATCTATTTTATATCAATAAATATACCACTAATAATATGCTTTATCTTAATTTGCAGGTTAATGAAGAATTAATGAATAAAAGCCCAAAAGACTCAAACTCCCTGATTTTCTATCATTTATTGAAGCCCAAATATGAAGACAAAAGAAGGCCCAAGAAAGCTCAAGGATCCATGAAGAAATCAGGTCAAGAAATCAATAAAAAACCAATCTGGCGCAAACCAATCGGTCGGCCAATCGATTGGTTCGCAACAGAATCAGATTTCTTGCTGAGATTTAATCCTTAATCTCCAAATAATATCTAAGGGTTCTCATTCATTACTGTAGGCTATAAATAGGGGTAGAGGGTGAGGGGTTTGAGTGTGAAAATTTTTGTAAAAACTCCATTTGGAGAGGAGGGTTACTCTTAATTTAGAAGACCTTTCAAATTATAATTTTATTGCAATTAATAAAAGAATTTTTCACCTCTTCATATTTTTCTTTTCTTCTCTTTATTTGATCATGAAGAAGAATATAAGATGAAGATCAAGATCAAGATGAAGATTTGCCTTCATCAAGAGGCTAGAACCCTCTTGGAATGTAAGTTTTCTCTTTTATCTTTTATTTTCTTATAATATTTTTTTCTTATTTTTGATATTCAAGGGCTAGAACCCTCTTGTTTTAGATTTATTGCTTTGTAGAATAGATTTACTTTCATGTCTTTATTTTCTTGTATTATTTTTGCATTTATTTTGTAGTATAGATTTATTTTTGCATTATTTTGAAGAGGCTAGAACCCTCTTTGTAATTAGTTTTATTTTTATTTTCTCACAAAGAGGCTAGAACCCTCTTTGGAGTTAGTTTTATTTTTATTTTCACTCTCTATCAAAGGGCTAGAACCCTCTTTGGGTTAGTCTTTATTTTCTTTCTCTATCAAAGGGCTAGAACCCTTTTGGAATAATTTTTTATTTTCATTTTCTTTCTCTCTCAAAGAGGCTAGAACCCTTTTGAGTTGGTTTTCATTTTATTTTCTCTCTCAAAGATTTGGAACCCTCTTTGGAGTTAGTTTAATTTTATTCTCTTTCTTTTATTTCTTTGTTTTTATTTTCTAAGATGTGAATTCAATTCTAAATTCCTCATATCTCTAATTGAATCCCTCATCTTTTACTTTCTTGATTTTCCATTTTCTTCTTGATTTCCCTTTATTTGTTTCTTGGTTTTATTTTCCTCTATTCTTTCTCCCTCTCAATTTAGTTTTGTTTTTATTTGCATATAATCACAACCACTCTCATATCTCTCCACAACTACATTTATCACCCCTAACTGTCACACACACAACTTGTGAATTGATTTTGATATTTCCGTACAACACCTTCCTTGTGGGATCGATAACTTTTTATACTATAACTTGATAGTTGTGCACTTATAACTTTAGGTACATATTTATTTACCTATCAAGATCCCGCTGACATAGTAAATCGGTTTTTGGGTGTTCTCTTCTTCTCGAACCAAAATGAAGCTGACGGCTTTCGGGGGAGATGGTCAAGTATAGATACAAGTTCTCCCCTTCTCTGGGTTGACTTAGCAGCGGCTTAGTGCTCAAGTACGTCTTGAGGTCTCTGAAGGCTGCGCTGCATTTAGCCATCCGACTCTAGCTCTCCTTCAACTCCTTGCTTCCTTTTATGGTTTTGAAAAATGGGAGGCTCCTCTCAACAGATTTGGAGATGAAGCGACCCAGTGCAGCTATCTTCCCATTCAGCCTCTGGACGTCCTTCAAGGTGCGGGGTTCGGGTAGCTGCTTAATGGCGGTTATCTTCTCCGGGTTCATTTCGATGCCTCTCTGAGTGATCATGAACCCGAGAAATTTTTCCGACTGCACTCCAAAAGCACACTTGGCGGGATTAAGCTTAACGCAGTGGCGCCGGAGGACGGAGAAGGTTTCTTCAAGGTTCGATATATGGGACGACGCCTGCTTCGAATTCACCAGGATATCATCCACATATGCTTCCACGTTGCGACCGATCTGGGGCTTGAAAATCTTCTTGACCAACCTCTGATAAGTGGCACCTGCATTCTTGAGGCTGAAGGGCATCATGTTATAGCAATAGGTCCCTTGGTCTGTAATGAATGAGGTCTTCTCTTGGTCATGCTCCGCCATACGGATCTGATTGTAGCAAGAGAAGGCGTCCATGAAGCTGAGTAGTTCATGACCCGCGCTCTCGTCGACTAGGAGATCGATCCTAGGGAGGGTGTAGCTATCCTTTGGATAGGCCTTGTTGAGATCAGTAAAG
The DNA here is from genome assembly GCA_012295165.1 of Asparagus setaceus. Lineage (NCBI taxonomy): Eukaryota > Viridiplantae > Streptophyta > Magnoliopsida > Asparagales > Asparagaceae > Asparagus > Asparagus setaceus. The sequence goes on from CM022709.1 coordinate 36,887,821, forward strand.
TCTACGCACATTCTCCACTTATTAAGGGGCTTCTTCACCAGCACCACATTAGACAGCTACTCGGATATTGTACTTCCCGAATAAAACTGGCTTTCAAGAGTTGGTCGACTTCATCCGCGGCCGCCTTCTGTCTTTCTAGGCTTAAATACCCCTTCTTTTATCGAATTGGCTAGGTGTGTCGGTTGACTGCGAGCTCATGGCTGTTTGCGAGGAAAAAGTTAAAGAGAGAAGAGAAGGTGGAGGAATGATATTGTATTGATTCTTTTATTGAAGAATTACAATCTTTCGATCCTCACAATCGCTCTCTTATCGGTTATCCCGATTTACGAAAGAGGGAAGGATTAGAAACGATCCTCCCTTTATTTAAAGCTGGGTTCTTCACGGTGGTGGTGGGAGCTTGAATCTTGTATCCCGTTGACGATCCGACCGTCTTGGCTCGTGGGACTTTGCTATCGCCTCTTGATTTAATGTCTTGGGTGAACTTGCAAGGCAAGTTTGGAGAACTCTCACAGAGTTTAATGTGAACTTGCCGATCAAGTTTAAAACTCTGGCCGAGTTGAGAACTCTAAACGAGTTTTAGAAAAGGAGATTTGATCCTTTTTACCCGAAAGGGTTTCAAGCCAAGCAATCTCAAAGGCTTTAACACAAGCCTTCCAAGATGATTGATGGAGAAGAGCTGCAGACCTTCAAAGATGAAAGCCAACTCCCCCAAAAAGCTGAGACTGAGAGAGAGAGAGAGAGAGAGAGAAATCCTAGAGCCAAGTGTAAAAATCTCAAGAACTCACTAAAATCCCACCTCAAAAAGCCCACCTTCTTCAGCTGAGCTTTCAGCTATTTATAGGGATTTAAGGGGTGTAACTGACCCCTAAAAATACTCCTGAATGAGGGTTAGTGGCCCTCAGATCGTGCAAAATAGTTTTGAAACCGTTTAGAACGTGTTTGAATGAGTCAAACAGAAGATTCGAGTTCTGGAGCGAGCCTCGCATTTTGCTACAGTGAAACGCGGAGATGAACCTCGCGTTTTAGTGAAAACGCAGAGGTGAGCCTCGCGTTTTGCTACAATGAAAACGCGGAGGTGAGCCTCGCGTTTTAGTGAAAACGCGGAGGTGAGCCTCGCGTTTTGCTACAGTGAAAACGCGGAGGTGAGCCTCGCGTTTTAGTGAAAACACGGAGGTGAGCCTCGCGTTTTGACTAGAAATGCGGTGGTGAGTCCCGCGTTTTGTATTGAAACGCGGGGATGAGCCCCGTGTTTGTATTGAAACGCGGGGATGAGCCCCGCGTTTATATTGAAATGCGGGGATGAGCACCGCGTTTTACCTTGAAGAGATCAATACTTGTAATCTCTTTTCACAAGGATTGTCAGCTTATAATCCTTGTACTCTGGAGGCATTAGCTTATGATTCTCCTTTGTTATCGTGAAAGTCGTCAGCTTGTAACCTTCATCGGCAGTATTTCGTGGATATCGGCTGTCTTCAGTAATTTTTTTACAGCCTACAGAATCCCCTCTCAAAGTTTTCGAAAGTTCGCAGGTTGACTGGGACGAGCTTTCGAAATACTTTGGATTTCTTCTTTTGTTTGATTCTGAGAAGGTATTGCTCCTCATTTTATCTTCAAAGAAGTTACGTTCTGCTTTTGTCCACGCTAGTTGTTCGTCTTGCAAGGGTGAACTCCGGCGTTTTGCTTTTTGAAATGCAGGAGTGACCGTAGCGTCTTGAACTTTGCTACGCGGGACTGATCCTCACGTGTTGAAATGCGAGGCTGGCCATCGCGTTCTGTGTTTGAAACGCGAGTGTGGCCATCGCGTTTTGAAATTAGAACGCGGGCACGACCCTCGCATTTTGTATTGAGACGCGGGGTGGTCCTTCACGTTTTATGAGTAAAACGCGGGGATGAACCCCACATTTCCAACTAAGTCTTTTAGACTTTTCTTTAAGGTGCCAAAAGTATAGTGTTAACTTGACATGCCTTTCATACTTGTGGTTTGAACAAGCTTTTAGGGACTTATCACTCTGTTGCACAGGGTTGACAAGATGGTTTTATCAGAGGTGTGGAATTAACTTGATAAAATTGGGTACTTGTGGTTTGAATAAGATTTTGAGGACCTATCGCTCTATTGATGAGAGTCGATAAGTTGATTTTATCAGAGGTGTGGAATTAACTTGATAAAATTGGGTATTTGTGATTTGAACAAGATTTTGAGGATCTATCGCTCTATTGATGAGAGTCGATAAGTTTGGATTTTGTCGGGGGACAAAACATGAAACCTGTGATTTGAACAAGGTTTAAGGCCTGTGATGTGAACAAGGCTTTGGACTTGTGGTATGAACAAGGCTTTGGGCTTGTGATTTGAACAAGGCTTTGGGCTTGTGGTGTGAACAAGGCTTTTGGCTTGTGGTGTGAACAAGGCTTTTGGCTTGTGATTTGAACAAGGCTTTGGGCTTGTGGTGTGAACAAGGCTTTGGGCTTGTGGTTTGAACAAGATTTAGGACTTATGGTTTGAACAAGGCTTGGATACTTGTGACTTGAACAAGTTTTGGGTACTTGTGATTTGAACAAGTTTTGGATACTTATCATTCCGTGGGGAAAATTGATATGTTGATTGTCAGAGGTGCATCGTTAACTTGATAGGATCGTGTTGCGATGTGAGCAACTTTGTGAACTTATCATCCTATTAGAGAGGAATGATAAGTTGGTTGTCAGACTCTGCTGGGGATGTGTAGAGATTTTGATAGGATTGTGTTGTGATTTGAATAACTTTATGGACTTATCATCCTATTGGAGAGGATTGATAAGATGATTGACGGGGTTTAGTTGTGATTTGAACAACTTTGAGGAACTTATCTGCTGGGAAAGATTGATAAGTTGATTTTACTATCAGAGGTGCAGTGTTGACTTGATGATCTTTGATACTTGTGATTTGAACAAGATTTTAAAGATTTATCACTCTATTGGAGAGAGTTGATAAGATGATTGTCAGAGGTATAACATTAACGTGACAGGATTGTGTTGCGATTTGAGCAACTTTGTGGACTTATCATCCTATTAGAGAGGATTGATAAGTTGATTTTTGTGGTGCTGCACGTTGAAGTGCTTACATTGTCAAAAGTATTTTGTTAACTTGACAATATTCAGAATTTGTTATTCTATTCGGAAAATAACAGATAATCAACACCCAGTCTATAATTATTCTAGGTTAATACTAACCGAGTCTTCGGCGTCTGCCTCGCGATTTAGAGCCGGGTCATCGATAGCCAGATCTTCAGAGTTGGTCTCCTTTTCTTCGGTTTTAACCCTAGCAACAATTGCTTCAGCCTGTTCGCCTTGGGAGACTAGCTATTTCCAGGAATGACATTTCACAACCCCCATTCGAGCTAGGAGATTGGTTTACAAATTGTGTCGACAGGTATCAATCAGAGCAGACTGTGTCATACTTGTCGAGCATCAAAGAGCCATGCTTCGGAATCGTTCGACGAAGGCTTTGATAGACTCTCCCTCCTTTTGCTTAATAGCAAGGAGAGAATTGACAAAAATTTCCGTGTCATCTTCAAAGAATCGTGACAGGAAGGATCTCTCTAAATCTATCCATTTCTGGATACATCCTGCAGGCAGTTTCATGAACCATTCAAAGGCAACCCCCTTGAGGGTGCCAATGAACAAACGAGCTAGTATGGCATCGTTTAACATCACATTCCCAGTCTGTGACTTAAAATGGTAGATGTGTTGGTTCGGTGATCCCGTGCCGTCGAAAGCTTGTAGCGTCGGGATTTTGAATTTTGGAGGATAAGGAATCGTATCCTATTCTGTAGGATACGGTCTGACAACCCCCTGATCTTGGAGCTTGCACCTATTAGCCATGGCGTTGAGGCGAGCTTCCAGTTCTCGTATTTTTGCCGATTGAGGACTCTGCTCATTTTCGGCCCTCTTCTCTTCTTCAAATGAAGATTCTGCATGATGAGCTTCTTGATCGAAAGCTTCATTCACTTTTTATTTCCACTTTGAAGATTGACCCCTCCTCCGTGATGATTTTGGCTGAGGTGTTGAGTCCTCTATCTGAAGTTGAGCTCTATCCACGACAAGCTGGGCTACCATGTCTCGGAATTGATCGATGGCTTCTTGCTGCGATTTGAGCATGGCTTGCTGCTCATCAAGTCTCTTCATGAGATCTTCATGGTTTCCAGCCACATGAACGGAGCTCTCATGCTGTACGAAGGAACTAGAGGATTGATATTCTGCGATGGCTGAATGCTCATCATCAGACTCAATTCCTTTAGCCAACTTTCGATAGTCGATGGGGGATATGACCCCTGTTCGAGCCCGAGTGTGTCGGTAAACTCCATCAGATTTGTTCAAAGCCTCTTTCAAGCTAGGGGACCAATTTTTCTCTGACTCATCGGAATTAGAGATTGATGGTCTCTCTATACCGATCATGTTGGAAGTGACTCCAAGGTATTCGACCTCTGAAGTCTTCTTCCTGCGAGAATATCGTCGTTCGGTGGACCAAGTGACATTCGTCAATCGGTCAAACACCGACGGATTGGCCACATGTGAGCAGCATTGACATGCCGATGATTTGGCATTTAGAATGCGAGGATCGCGTTTGAGCACTTGAACGCGAGGTTAAGATTCGCGTTTTAGATCGGGGACACGAGGTTCGCGTGTAACCCCCTGGTGAACGCGAGGTCCGCGTTTGAACATTTAAACGCGGGGTTGAAACCCGCATTTTAGATTGGGGACGCGAGGTTCGCGTGCAATCCCCTGCTGACCGCGAGGTCCACGTTTGAATATTTGAACGCGGGGTTGAGACCCGTGTTTTAGAAACGGCGAGGTCGCACGCCCCACCTTAGCGAGGTTCACGTTTAAGCAACTGATCACGGGGTTGAGACCCGTGTTTTGATTGTGAAATGCGCCATTGAGGGTTGCGTTCAGTCTGGCTTTTGCGAGGCTCGTGTTCGGGCACATAAACGCGAGACTTGCGTTCTATAAAAGGAACACGAAGCTCGGGATCGCGTTTTGGCTCACAAACACAAAGTTCGCGTTGGTTGGTTGATTGGCCATCTCGGGGTTGTGTTCTTCGGCGAGCAGCGCTCCTTTTCGCCTAATTTGAGGTTTTTATAGCGACATCACCATCTTTACTGATCAGGTTAGCCACGGCAACCGAAGGGACTTTGGTCTCCTTAGAGGCTTTGTGGATCATGCGCATAGCCTTGGGGCTAAGGGATCCGGAGGAGAGTGTCTCCTCGATCTTGGCTTGATCGGACTCTACGGTCAGAGTTTTAACAGTCATCCCAATGAGCTTGACGTCGGATTGCGCCACCACCTCTTCATCGGTGAAAGAGATCATCCCCGGCGGAGTCGCCATCTTTTATTTGTGAGGAAAAAGTTAAAGAGAGAAGAGAAGGTGGAGGAATGATATTATATTGATTCTTTTATTGAAGAATTACAATCTTTCGATCCTCACAATCGCTCTCTTATCGGTTATCTCGATTTATAAAAGAGGGAAGGATTAGAAATGATCCCCCCTTTATTTAAAGCCGGGTTCTTCACGGTGGCGGTGGGAGCTTGAATCTTGTATCCCGTTGACGAACCGACCGTCTTGGCTCGTGGGACTTTGTTGTCGCCTCTTGATTTAATGTCTTCGGCGAACTTGCAAGGCAAGTTTGGGGAACTCTCACAGAGTTTAATGTGAACTTGTCGAGCAAGTTTAAAACTCTGGCCGAGTTGAGAACTCTAAATGAGTTTTAGAAAAGGAGATTTGATCCTTTTTACCCGAAAGAGTTTCAAGCCAAGCAATCTCAAAGGCTTTAACACAAGCCTTCCAAGATGATTGATGGAGAAGAGCTGCAGACATTCAAAGACGAAAGCCAACTCCCCCAAAAAGCCGAGAGAGAGAGAGAGAGAGAAAGCCCAGAGCTAAGTGTAAAAAGCTCAAGAACTCATCAAAATCCCACCTCAAAAAGCCCCCATTCTTGAACTGAGCTTTTAGCTATTTATAGGGGTTTAAGGGTTATGTGACCCTAAAAGCGGCTCTGAGCGAGGGTTAGTAGCCCTCAGATCGTGCAAAATAGTTTTGAAACCGTTTAGAACGTGTTTGAACGAGTCAAACGCAAGATTCGCGTTCTGGAGCGAGCCTCGCATTTTGCCACAGTGAAACGCGGAGATGAACCTCGCGTTTTAGTGAAAATGCGGAGGTCAACCTCGCGTTTTGGTGAAAACGTGGAGGTGAGCCTCGCGTTTTGCTACAATGAAAACGCAAAGGTGAGCCTCGCGTTTTAGTGCGGGTGAGCCAGCGTTTTGACTAGAAGCGGGGTGAGTCAGCGTTTTGTATTGGAACGCGGGGATGAGCCCGTGTTTGTATTGAAATGCGGGGATGAGCCCCGCGTTTGTATTGAAACGCGGGGATGAGCCCCGCGTTTTTCCTTAAAAAATCAATACTTGTAATCTCTTTTCACAAGGATTGTCAGCTTGTAATCCTTGTACTCTGGAGGCATTAGCTTCTGATTCTCCTTTGTTGTCATGAAAGTCGTCAGCTTGTAACCTTCATCGGTAGTGTTTCGTGGATATCGGCTGTCTTCAGTAATTTTTTTACAGCCTACAATTGCTCATCACTTTGGGGGGAATTCTGTCATGTCTTTTGGTCCCCAAGCAAAAACATCAGTGTTTGCCAATAGGAACGCAATCATGGCTCCTCGCTGTGGCTCAACGAGGCGGGATCCGATCTTAATCTTATTCACTCTCCCTTGGTCGATCGGTATCTCATAGAGCTCCTCGACAGGAGTTGTCCTCTCTTGTTCTAACACTTTCTTCAACTGAAGGCAGGTCTTTTCAATGGGTAAGGTCTCTTGTACTCCCTTTACCTTTATCGAGAGCAGATAGCAGGATCTGGTCTCTCACTGGTTGCTTCTGGCAATGCCGACTCCTTCATGGGTTTCGTCGTTTGCTTCCACGTGTTGAGGATAGTGCTGACAAGGATCCTTAAAGCGAGTCGGCTGGCGTGGCAGGAGAGACATGTGCTCAACGTGGTCTCTTGGCTGCCCGGCTGGTGTAGCGTGTTGAGGCGGAGGGGAGGTTAAATGCTGAGCATCTGGTGGGAAATGGGTGGCAGAGGGTTAGCCTCCTGAAGGTCGAGGAGCAGCAGAGTGAGTGGGCTGTGGGGGAGGAAAACGACTAAGGAGTTCATTGATAGATCTATGGAGCTAATTGAGAGGACAAGCAGTGTCCAAATTTAGTGAAATCAAAGCTAAAATGTCATTAAGTCTATTTTTCAAAACATTAAATGGATCATGAATATGCAAAACATGGAGATATATATATATATATATATATATATATATATATATATATATATATATATATATATATATATATATATATATATATATATATATATATATATATATATATATATATATATATATATATATTGGCGTTCGGGCGAGCCTCGCATTTTGCCACGGTGAAGCGGAGATGAACCTCGCTTTAGTGAAAACGCGAGGTGAGCCTCGCGTTTTGCTACAATGAAAGCGCAAAGGTGAGCCTCGCGTTTTGCTACAATGAAAGCGCAAAGGTGAGCCTCGCGTTTTGCTACAATGAAAGCGCAAAGGTGAGCCTCGCGTTTTGCTACAATGAAAGCGCAAAGGTGAGCCTCGCGTTTTGCTACAATGAAAGCGCAAAGGTGAGCCTCGCGTTTTGCTACAATGAAAGCGCAAAGGTGAGCCTCGCGTTTTGCTACAATGAAAGCGCAAAGGTGAGCCTCGCGTTTTGCTACAATGAAAGCGCAAAGGTGAGCCTCGCGTTTTGCTACAATGAAAGCGCAAAGGTGAGCCTCGCGTTTTGCTACAATGAAAGCGCAAAGGTGAGCCTCGCGTTTTGCTACAATGAAAGCGCAAAGGTGAGCCTCGCGTTTTGCTACAATGAAAGCGCAAAGGTGAGCCTCGCGTTTTGCTACAATGAAAGCGCAAAGGTGAGCCTCGCGTTTTGCTACAATGAAAGCGCAAAGGTGAGCCTCGCGTTTTGCTACAATGAAAGCGCAAAGGTGAGCCTCGCGTTTTGCTACAATGAAAGCGCAAAGGTGAGCCTCGCGTTTTGCTACAATGAAAGCGCAAAGGTGAGCCTCGCGTTTTGCTACAATGAAAGCGCAAAGGTGAGCCTCGCGTTTTGCTACAATGAAAGCGCAAAGGTGAGCCTCGCGTTTTGCTACAATGAAAGCGCAAAGGTGAGCCTCGCGTTTTGCTACAATGAAAGCGCAAAGGTGAGCCTCGCGTTTTGCTACAATGAAAGCGCAAAGGTGAGCCTCGCGTTTTGCTACAATGAAAGCGCAAAGGTGAGCCTCGCGTTTTGCTACAATGAAAGCGCAAAGGTGAGCCTCGCGTTTTGCTACAATGAAAGCGCAAAGGTGAGCCTCGCGTTTTGCTACAATGAAAGCGCAAAGGTGAGCCTCGCGTTTTGCTACAATGAAAGCGCAAAGGTGAGCCTCGCGTTTTGCTACAATGAAAGCGCAAAGGTGAGCCTCGCGTTTTGCTACAATGAAAGCGCAAAGGTGAGCCTCGCGTTTTGCTACAATGAAAGCGCAAAGGTGAGCCTCGCGTTTTGCTACAATGAAAGCGCAAAGGTGAGCCTCGCGTTTTGCTACAATGAAAGCGCAAAGGTGAGCCTCGCGTTTTGCTACAATGAAAGCGCAAAGGTGAGCCTCGCGTTTTGCTACAATGAAAGCGCAAAGGTGAGCCTCGCGTTTTGCTACAATGAAAGCGCAAAGGTGAGCCTCGCGTTTTGCTACAATGAAAGCGCAAAGGTGAGCCTCGCGTTTTGCTACAATGAAAGCGCAAAGGTGAGCCTCGCGTTTTGCTACAATGAAAGCGCAAAGGTGAGCCTCGCGTTTTGCTACAATGAAAGCGCAAAGGTGAGCCTCGCGTTTTGCTACAATGAAAGCGCAAAGGTGAGCCTCGCGTTTTGCTACAATGAAAGCGCAAAGGTGAGCCTCGCGTTTTGCTACAATGAAAGCGCAAAGGTGAGCCTCGCGTTTTGCTACAATGAAAGCGCAAAGGTGAGCCTCGCGTTTTGCTACAATGAAAGCGCAAAGGTGAGCCTCGCGTTTTGCTACAATGAAAGCGCAAAGGTGAGCCTCGCGTTTTGCTACAATGAAAGCGCAAAGGTGAGCCTCGCGTTTTGCTACAATGAAAGCGCAAAGGTGAGCCTCGCGTTTTGCTACAATGAAAGCGCAAAGGTGAGCCTCGCGTTTTGCTACAATGAAAGCGCAAAGGTGAGCCTCGCGTTTTGCTACAATGAAAGCGCAAAGGTGAGCCTCGCGTTTTGCTACAATGAAAGCGCAAAGGTGAGCCTCGCGTTTTGCTACAATGAAAGCGCAAAGGTGAGCCTCGCGTTTTGCTACAATGAAAGCGCAAAGGTGAGCCTCGCGTTTTGCTACAATGAAAGCGCAAAGGTGAGCCTCGCGTTTTGCTACAATGAAAGCGCAAAGGTGAGCCTCGCGTTTTGCTACAATGAAAGCGCAAAGGTGAGCCTCGCGTTTTGCTACAATGAAAGCGCAAAGGTGAGCCTCGCGTTTTGCTACAATGAAAGCGCAAAGGTGAGCCTCGCGTTTTGCTACAATGAAAGCGCAAAGGTGAGCCTCGCGTTTTGCTACAATGAAAGCGCAAAGGTGAGCCTCGCGTTTTGCTACAATGAAAGCGCAAAGGTGAGCCTCGCGTTTTGCTACAATGAAAGCGCAAAGGTGAGCCTCGCGTTTTGCTACAATGAAAGCGCAAAGGTGAGCCTCGCGTTTTGCTACAATGAAAGCGCAAAGGTGAGCCTCGCGTTTTGCTACAATGAAAGCGCAAAGGTGAGCCTCGCGTTTTGCTACAATGAAAGCGCAAAGGTGAGCCTCGCGTTTTGCTACAATGAAAGCGCAAAGGTGAGCCTCGCGTTTTGCTACAATGAAAGCGCAAAGGTGAGCCTCGCGTTTTGCTACAATGAAAGCGCAAAGGTGAGCCTCGCGTTTTGCTACAATGAAAGCGCAAAGGTGAGCCTCGCGTTTTGCTACAATGAAAGCGCAAAGGTGAGCCTCGCGTTTTGCTACAATGAAAGCGCAAAGGTGAGCCTCGCGTTTTGCTACAATGAAAGCGCAAAGGTGAGCCTCGCGTTTTGCTACAATGAAAGCGCAAAGGTGAGCCTCGCGTTTTGCTACAATGAAAGCGCAAAGGTGAGCCTCGCGTTTTGCTACAATGAAAGCGCAAAGGTGAGCCTCGCGTTTTGCTACAATGAAAGCGCAAAGGTGAGCCTCGCGTTTTGCTACAATGAAAGCGCAAAGGTGAGCCTCGCGTTTTGCTACAATGAAAGCGCAAAGGTGAGCCTCGCGTTTTGCTACAATGGCGCAAAGGTGAGCCTCGCGTTTTGCTACAATGAAAGCGCAAAGGTGAGCCTCGCGTTTTGCTACAATGGCGCAAAGGTGAGCCTCGCGTTTTGCTACAATGAAAGCGCAAAGGTGAGCCTCGCGTTTTGCTACAATGAAAGCGCAAAGGTGAGCCTCGCGTTTTGCTACAATGAAAGCGCAAAGGTGAGCCTCGCGTTTTGCTACAATGGCGCAAAGGTGAGCCTCGCGTTTTGCTACAATGGCGCAAAGGTGAGCCTCGCGTTTTGCTACAATGGCGCAAAGGTGAGCCTCGCGTTTTGCTACAATGAAAGCGCAAAGGTGAGCCTCGCGTTTTGCTACAATGAAAGCGCAAAGGTGAGCCTCGCGTTTTGCTACAATGGCGCAAAGGTGAGCCTCGCGTTTTGCTACAATGGCGCAAAGGTGAGCCTCGCGTTTTGCTACAATGGCGCAAAGGTGAGCCTCGCGTTTTGCCCCTAACTCCTGGGCGACTCTCCCAACCCCCGGCGACTTCTGCACTAACTCTTCTTTCTCTCAGAGTCGAGACCCAACATCCCCTAAAATTTCAAACCCTAACCCTCACCCAACTCTCATTTGCACCGATCGACAGCCTGTTTAGCCACGACTGACCTCGTTCCCATCCATCGCTCTCAGCCTCGGCACTGCACTCCACACCCACCATCGTCAAGTGAGTTTAAAATTTTCTTTTGAATTGTGTGTTTAAAGAGTTAATATGGGTTTGTTTAATTGCTAGTTCACACATTCACTTGCTTTCATCGATGATTGAGGGATACAATTCAAAATTTTAGTCACTAAGAATATGCAATAAATTAGGTTTTTGTCAAATATTTTCTTCAATTATAGTAAAATTTGAAAGTGAAATTGTGAGAATTGGTAATTAATATTGAGATCGTTTATGTGAGAATTTGGCTTTTTGGTTTATTTGGCTTGATTTTAAGATATTTGATATTATATGCATTTCATATAGGTTAATTACAAATTTTCGTGAGAAATGGAAAACTTGGCCACTAAATCTAATGAAGTAAACTTAGATGATGAAAAATTGAAATATACTCCTCAAGTATCAGATGAGTTGAGGCCAAAAAAGGGGCAAGAATATGACACAATAGATGATGTTGTGACATTCTACAATGCTTACGCTAAAGCAGCTGGGTTTAGTGTAAGGGCTTGGACTACTCACAAAGAGCCGGCAAGTGGTGAAATAAGAAGGAAGGAGTATGTTTATTTTAAATAAGGAAAATCTCAAAGAATCGTGGATGTTGGAAAGAAAAGACGTCGAGGATGCATAGCTGAGGATTGCACTGCCAAAATTGCAGTTTTAAAATCAAACTCCGGAAAATACATTGTTACTATTTTTAATGAGGAGCACAGCCACCCGCTATCAACACCATCAAAGGTTCATCTTTTAAGGTCTCATCGTAACATTTCAGCCGCAACAAAGTCTTTAACTAAACAGTTCTCCATGGTGAATATACCTCAGCATCAACAGTTTAGTTTTTTTGGAGTACAATCTGGAGCTATAGAAAATATTGGGTGCACTCAAAGAGATTTGTATAATCATGAAAGGGATATACGTGCTGATATGAAGGGTCATGATGGTGAAATGTTTTATGAGTATTTAAAATTGGAACAAGGAAAGAATTCCTCGTTTACTTTTAAAATTGAGGCGGATGAGGAACAAAGGATTACTCGTTATTTTTGGTCGATGCAAGTTCAAAGCGGGCTTACAATTTTTCTGATGTTGTAATCTTTGATACTACTTATAACACCAACCGCTATGGCACGATATTTGCACCAATAATGGGGTTAACAATCATGGTCAAAAATTATTTTTGCTTGTGGATTTTTAAATCATGAGGCGTTGATGACTTTGTATGGTTATTTAATCAATTTTTGGAAAGTATGCACGGTGGTGCCCGAAGATGATTATTACCGATCAAGATCCTGCTATGACTAAGGCATTCCCTCTTGTTCTTCCAAATACTTTTCACAGGTATTATAGTTTGTATATATTATTGAAAATATTTATATACATAGCCTTTCTTTGTAACACTTTATTTAATTCTTTTGATTGTATTGTAGTCGCATATATTAATGAAGTTTTAGAGAAAATTGATGCGGTGAAGTATAGTATTTATAAGAGTGAGTTCTCGGCATGCATTTGGAAATCGGAGACTCCTGAAGAATTTGATTTACAATGGGAAAGTCTGATTCAGAAAAGTGGGTTAGAAGAAAATAAGTGGTTGCAAGACCAATATGAACTTCGATCAAGATGGATTCCTGCATATGTTAATCATGTTTTCTCCGCTGACATGTCAAGTAGTCAACGAGCAAAAAGTGGACATGCATTTTTCAAGAAATTTATTTCGAAGAATAATTCATTGGTGGATTTTATGATACAGTTTGGCAGGGGACTAGTGCGCCAATGTCATGAGGAGTTGATGGCCGATCACAAAGATGTAATTGAGAAACCTAAACTTCAAATAAATCATGATTTTTTGGAGCAAATGGTTGATATTTACACGAATGAGATGTAATATAAGTTTGAGGCTGAAGTGTGTGACAGCTTTAACTACAAGTTGCAGTTTGTTAGGGAAACCGACAATCACCATGTGTATCAAATTCAAAGAAAGAAGCTCGCAACAAGTAAAGTCCGTGAAATCATTTATGATAAGGACTTGGATTTGGTTTCTGGTAGTTGTAAAAAGTTTGAAAGCGCTAGAATCCCATGTACGCACATTATCTCATATTTGATGAAAATTGATGCTGAGATATTGCCCGATAAATACATCTTAAAGAGGTGGACTAAGTCTGCAAAATCGGGTACAGTGAAAGATGATAAAGGCATGCAGATATCCCCTGACAATTCTTATTTTTTAACGAGGAGTCAATTTATCCAATCATCTTTGGATTTAGTTGACAAGTCCCTCGTATGTCAAGAAACAAGGAAGATGTTTACCGATGGATTGCGTAGGATTAATGAGCATATTGATCAATTTCTTAGTAGCCGCATGGCTACAATGAGCTTCACCGAGAAAAGTAATCCAATATGTAGTAATATAATTGGTGATAGTACTAGTGCGCACGGTTCTTGTACTTTTCAAAATAGTTACAATGAACCCGATCAAGTGCGAGCAAAAGGGTGCGGCAAAAGGTTGAAAGGAGGAAAAGAGAAAGCAATGGCTAGAGCCAAAAATAAAAAAGATAGACATTGCCACGGGTGTGGTAAAGTAGGCCAATCACATGATAAGCTTAAATTGTCCCAAGACTCACAAACTGTAAGTAATAATTCTTTTATTATTTATCTTGTCTTATTTTCACATTCTAGTGTCCCTCTTGATGTATATATAATGCGGGTCTTCTACATGCGGTGATACAAATTTGCAAGAGGGTAATGGGTCATTCGGTGAAGATGGGGATGATATAAGCCTTTCTTGATCCGTAGTTGAAGATTAAGTGTTCAAGAATTGTGTGAATCTTTTTGAAGTAAGTGATGCAAATTCTATTTTTAAGAAAATTTGAACTAATCTATCTGAGATTGGAATCTGTTTATAGATGGATTGATGTATTTGAAGTTATGTTGCTGAGTTTCTTTCAAATTGCACAGCATTCTTTGCTTCTAGTGATTAATTTTACCCTACTATTTTAAGGCATTTCATCCTTTCTTATTTAAAAGAGCATCTTCAATACGTATTTCCTCTCAAATATCTGGTGTTTATAGCTCTGTATGTTTTAGGAACCTTCACAGTAACTTAGTTTTGTTGAATTTGCAAAGCATTTTTATATCTTGCTGTCTCTTTCACTTTCTCATTTGCTGTAACTTTTCCTGCAGAATGGTTGTCCCTCGTCAATGGTTGGATTGGGCATGCTTGTGACAATGACGAGGAGTCTGTGGGCGAGGAGTCCGTGGTCTCCATGCGTATATGCCTCAGAACTATTTATTCTCTATGTCCCAAACTGGAACACTTGATCTTTATGTTGAGGTTTCGATTTTAAGAAATGGTTGTATGATGACGTTCGTTCCTAGTTATTGATGGAATTGTGGTTTTGATTGGAATGATAATATGGATTTAGTCGTGGTTTGGCTTGTGATATTTGATTGAGTTCGCTTTGGGAGTGAGCTTGTTTGGCAATCCATTGTCCGCTTAATTTTGATAGTATGGTGATGGATTATTGTTACCCAAGTATCACGAAAGTTTGTTAATGAGTTGATTGGTTATGTAGCTTTTCTAATGCCCTCTGTTTCACCATTCCATTCATTCTCGGCTACAGCTCGCTTTCTCGCCTACATCTACCTCCTCTCGTTTCACATGTTCTAGTGGGTGAATATCTTTGGTTTGCGAGATTGTAACGTCCTTTACTTAAATATAATGTTTACATTTGCAGATTATCTACGTAACTTGCTTCAAGCCGACAAAATGGGGTTGCATTTCAAAGAGAAATAGCAATGAGAACTTATTTCAAAGAAAGTTTAAGCAGGTGAGGAACCCTGCTTAACTCCACTCCACGTTCTCTTAGGTGATTAGTGATAGCAATATTACCTTAGCTTTAAAAGAACTGCATCAACAGTAAGATGTGAACTGATGCACACAATTTAAGTCACTTCTCAAGTAAATAATCACTTCACAAAGTAAATAATCTGCAAGTTGATGCACACAATTTAAGTTCACTAATATTGCAACGATATATACTAGAAACCAACAAATTCACATATCCAATTCACATACACAGCTTCAAATCACTTCATCAAATTCTATAAATTCCAAGCATCAAATTCTTTTTGCAATGGAGAAACCAACAAATACTGCAACGATACATACAAGAAATACTAATATTGTGAAAACCGAACCTAATACAAAAGCATAGATGGAGGAAATAGCGGTTTCCCCAAGTTTTTCCTTGTTCTCATCCAGATTATGCCCCTCTGGAAATTTTTGTTCTTAAACATAAACAGGTGTCTGGACAAGCCTTGAGCTGGATGCTAAATCACGAGCGATGGTGTGCTTCTCCCATTCAATCAATGCCTCTTCGTACGGTGCATACCCTTTGTAGGAGGAATTTGGGAATTTATCCACTTGAGATTTGCATTCCTCCCAATTAGTAAAAATCCCACATCGTCGACCTCTCTTCACAACATAAAAACTCTTTCTTGCCATGTACTCGAACCTATCTCTTGTTTCCTGTAACTTTGTTAGGAAGCAGAAGCATGTGATAAGAGGAATTAAAATACAGAGGAGATCACACATAGATGAAGATGAGGAGTACTGTTTAATGTGAAGACAGAAAAAGAATCTACATATGAAGTCAACTCGAGGAGAAGCTGAGGTACCTTAATCAGTACAACCCCAACAATACAGGATATCTATTCAATATAAAGGAGTCACTAATTTCTCTAGTTAAAAAAAAGTAGTAGTTAAGGTTCCTTAATCAGCAGGAGATCACCCAAATCTGATTTGCAACCCATAAGGATTAAGGAGATGTCACCTAATGCCCGAGGTCCGGTCGGCGCACAAACTCAATGGCCACGCGTGCAAATGGGAGTTGGGTGAGGGTTAGGGTTTGAAATTTTAGGGATGTTGGGTCTCACTCGAGAAAGAAGGGAGTTCGCCTTGGGAGTCGCCGGGTTGGGAGAGTCCCGGAGTTGGGGATGTCGTCGGGGGTTGGGCGAGTTGGAGAGATTGGGATTTTAAGGGAGGTTGGGGAGTTCATGAAGTGGTCACGAGATTTTTGAGAGAGGTTGGGGAGTTCATGAAGTGGTCACGAGATTTGTTTAGTAGATTGGGATTTTGCAATAAACCCCCACGGTGGCCACCGACATCATCATGCATGAGAAACCCATGCAGGTGTCTATATATATATATATATATATATATATATATATATATATATATATATATATAGAGAGAGAGAGAGAGAGAGAGAGATTTCTTCTGCAGTAAAAATTTCGACAAAGAACGCATAAAAGTTAATTCCCCTCTCTCCAATCAATCTCTCTTCCCTATTAAAATAATCACCCCCTTCTCTCATTCTTCTCTCTCTTCCCCAAAGAAACCAAACGCAGCAGCCCCCTTCTCTCATTCTTCTCTCTCTTCCCCAAAGAACCCAAACGCAGAGTTTCAAGCTTCTCGCCTCCCGGAACAGACCGACTCCGACCAACCAAACCCCAAACACCGCCTAAACACCTAACGCCGCCCCAAACTCGACCCTCCTCGCCGGACTCCACCCGACTCCCCTCCCTCGCCAGGTCCGGCAACCCCACCGACCAACTCCGACTCCGACCAACTCCGACTCCGACCAACTCCGACTCCGACCAACTCCGACTCCGACCAACTCCGACTCCGACCAACTCCGACTCCGACCAACTCCGACTCCGACCAACTCCGACTCCGACCAACTCCGACTCCGACCAACTCCGACTCCGACCAACTCCGACTCCGACCAACTCCGACTCCGACCAACTCCGACTCCGACCAACTCCGACTCCGACCAACTCCGACTCCGACCAACTCCGACTCCGACCAACTCCGACTCCGACCAACTCCGACTCCGACCAACTCCGACTCCGACCAACTCCGACTCCGACCAACTCCGACTCCGACCAACTCCGACTCCGACCAACTCCGACTCCGACCAACTCCGACTCCGACCAACTCCGACTCCGACCAACTCCGACTCCGACCAACTCCGACTCCGACCCCGACCCCAGCGGCCACTACGAGGTCCTCTCTAAACTCCACTGCCATTTTTCATTTTTTTAGTTTACTTCTAGAGAATATTTGTGGATTTTAGTTTGATCTTCAAGCAAGATATGTTGCTAGAAATGAGGATAATTAACATGATTTAGTTTACGGTCTTGCAAAAATTAGATCTAGTGACTAGATTGAGAAGACTATTTTAGCGTTAAATAGTGGAGATCTGAAACTAATTTTCATAATCAAGAGATCTGACTCTAATTTTCTAAGCATGAGGAACACATTGGTGAATTATAATTGAATTCTTTTTTTTATTTTGCCAGCTCTTTTATCGTATACTTCTTGAGTTTTATCAGCACATACCCCAATATTTGGTTCAAAATATTTTTGTGTATCTGATCGCATCCATATGCACCTATTTGCATATACAATACAAATTTTCCCTGTGAAAGTATATATACATGTAGTCATATCTGCATCCCTATCCATGATTAGTAAACAAATATGAATTACCATGAATATCATACTCCATCTATTTGCACTCCTAGTTGAGTAGTAATCATATCAGAACGCCCTAAGCTATCCGCCATATGTTTGCATAGCTAGTTGAGTAGGAGTCGTATCAAAATGCCTTGCATTGTACGAACAAAATATTATTAGTTTCTGGTCTTGTGAAAATTCTGGCTTGAGGATTGCAATGATATGGTAGTGTTTCCTTTTTGCCAATTATTATTTTTCAACTTCTATGGATATGCAAACTTCTGTATCTGTAGTCGTGGATCATGGAGTCATCTTCAAGCACTCGTGATGGACTGTTGTGCCATTGTGGAAGGAGGGCTATACTCTCCAGATCTGGAACTAAGACGAACCCTGGTCGATTATTTTTGGGATGCGCAAATTGGAAAGTAAGTAATTGTGGATTCTTCAAATGGGTGTCTGATGAAGAGGAGTTTGAAGGTTCAAAGGCAGAGCTTGTTCAGACGAAGCAGTCGAGCGTGATGTTGCAAGTTTCAAGAGCCGTGTCAAGTGGAGAAGTGCGGGAAAAGAGAAAGATTGAGATTGATATTATGGATTTGTTGAAGCTTGTTGTATTTGTTCTTTTATTTGGTATTTTTCTTGGATTTGTATTTGGTATTTTTATTGGGTTTGTGCTAAGTAGGGTGTAAGAATGTATTATTGGTTGAGTAAGATTTGTATTTGATATGATAAATGTGATTACGTTTCTCTTGTTTGAGGTGATTGAATACTGTATGCTCGAGGATTCTTTAATTTATGCACTCATCTGATTGTCATGCAAGTCGATGTCAAGGTGGATATCTGGGAAAGCCCTAAGAACAAAATGAAACCAAGTGTAAATGTGGGATTTACTAACACCTTCCTGTCATTTGTGGGTTTCTCATTTTACAATTCAAGTGATATTCTTGGGTTTCTGAATGCCTCCTGAGAACATCAATTCAATGCATGCTCTGAATGCCTATTTTATGTTAATTGTCTATTGCCTGTTTTGAACTTCTTTTATTGCTGCTATGTTTTGATAGTTTGCACATGAATTCAACTAGACAAATGCATGCATAAAGCAAACTTGTCCTCAGCTGAGAGTTTGCGCTTCACATTCATGTCCTTTGGAGTTAATCAACATTGGATTATACACTGTAAATATTCAAAAAGAAGTATTACAAATTGATGTACTTCAGATAATGTATCCAATATCAAACATTACAAGAAAGTTTAACATGTTAAACTAATATCAGGAAAGAATGGATCAAATAATTACAAATAAAAGGACACTCTCAGGAAATAGTTAAATCTCAATTTAAAGTGTTTCAAGAGGCATATTTGCTATGAAGTTTCCTCTTGTGCAAACATTGCAAGTTTTTATATCACAGGTACAATACAATCGTGTTAGTTGTGTAGCTTGAAGAGTGCCCTCCTGCAGTTGCAGCACTCTCCAGCTCATGCAGAAATCGGACAGCAGCAGACCACCCGCACAAGCCTAGAAATGCAGCACCTGTACAACAGTATAGCTGTAGTTTTGTGGCCTGAAAACAGTCCTCCTGCAGTTGCAGCACCCTTCTGCTCCTACCAACCTCCAAAGCACCCAAAAAATCGGCCAGCAGCTCAGCTTCATACCTTGGATAATTGACCAACCTAAAAATGATTCCTTGCTGCAAATATGGACTAAAACCAAGAGGTTATATCTCGAAACAAAAGATAATGATATCACAGACACGGGATGTATATATATAGCAAGAACAAACATACCTTGCTGCAAATACTTACTTGGTTAAAAAGCACAACATTGACACCAAATTGATGTTACTATAAGGCACAAACACACCTGAAAACTTTGCAATTTATATAAACAAACCAATCGGTACCTTTAACCTGAGTACAAACTAACAATTAAAATGCTCAAAAGGATACCACAGTGACATTTCACAATCATGAAAACATACAACGTCAGAACCCAAAGTGTCATAAACAGCAAACACTCCAGTAAGTATACAAACAACACAGCCTAAGAGTTTTAACCAAATAACACTGATAAAACTAACAACAGACATATATATGATGAACCGGAATATATTGTGCTTCTAGTGGAACATTTTAAATTTCAAACCCTTCTCACCAATAGTGATATGGTTTGCTCTACCAACCTTGATCAAACTTCATGCAAACGTGAGAACTTCATCTATATTAAAAAAATTAAAAAACAAAGTGCTTCATCACATTAAAAAAATCACGTTATATTAAAAAGGGCAATGTACAAGTTATTCCGTATGTATTAAGCATTACCTTCCTCAAAGGAATCTTCTAAATCATCAGTGGCTTCATCAATATTATCTTGTTCCATTGAATCACTAAAAAAAAAGTGATAGGATAGCAAGACATATTTAAGATCATTGCACCAACTTAAAAAAAGTTTAAAAAATAATAGCATTAGTATTACTAAAACAAATGATACACTACCTTGATAACTTTAGAGGGCAATTTCTACTATCATGATTTTGTCCTCGCTTTCCACACAAATTGCATTTCCTAGGCCGGAATTTGCGGATCTCCCTCGATGGCTTTAACCTCTTCCCTTTAGGCCTTCCTTTTGTTCTTGCTTGACTTGGTTCATGAACTATATCTTGAGAACACTCCGCATTCATATAATGTTCTTCCACATCTTGTCCAATTTCTTCATCATTGATGAGTTTCAAATGTTGTACCTTATTAATAGCATCCATCATCATTTCACACATTAATTCATATGCATCATTAGAAGATAGCCCCTCTTCGACCATTTCATTAGCTAAGCAATTTAGTTCACTAAAACGAGAAGCAAAATTAATTGTGGCATTATCTCCAATAATATTACCATCTCTAAGAACAACCCTTTTTCTGACATTTCGGCACCATCTTTTTAGAATATATTGCTCTGGTAACTCACTATGATTGGTAATTTTAAGATATGCCAAGATATGTCGGCATGGAATGCCCTTGAATTCAAACATGAGACACGAACAACGGACCATTTTAGCTATTTTGCAATATATAATATGTCTCAATCTTTCATCATGACCACAAAAATTCAATTTGAAAGTACTTTCTCTTTCATTTTCTTTTACCACTCAATGTTATCTGATAAGCTAGAGTTAAGCTCGTCTTGAAAAATATAAAAGATTTTTTTCGTGTAGATTTGGGCCATTTGTTTTTCCATTGACCACAAAGTCTTCAATTTTGGCTTTTTCTCCACTGTGCAATGATCTTCTTTAAGCTCCCCCTCTCTTTGTCTCACCAAGACCCTCGAAAGATGATCACGAAATCATGAAGTGAATTTTTCCTTGATACATGCATTTTAGCAAAGCATTCATCCCTTCACTTCTTTGATGCTAGACATTCCGCCCAAAATGTTGTTTATGATAAACCGAGCCCATTTTTCACGAATTTCATAGATATCCCTTAGCCAATCATTCATTTCCAATCCATTTTTCTTAAGAATTGAAACCCAATTCTCTTCAAAAGAGCTAGCCTCTAATCCCAAATATTTTCTTTGAAAGATTTCATAAATTCCGTTCTATAAGCCAATTTACCTAACTTCTCCGGAACTTTGTCCAAGATATGCCAAATGCAAAACCTGTGCCAAATTTCTGGAAAAACCATTTCAATTGCCTTGCATATGCCAAGACATTGATCGTAATCATGCAGGAGGATGACCCATTGCTTCAATCCATTTGTTAAACACCCATACGAAGACTTAGCCTCTTCGTTTGGGATTAAGCCACATCCTAAAAAAACACTTTGCCAATGGTGATTTATGCCTACAAACGGCACAAATACCAAGCCATATTGATTTGTGTTATGCGTGGCATCGAAGGAGACAACATCGCCAAAGTGTTGAAAATTCATTCTAGCAATGCCATCCACCCAAAAACAATGAGTTAAGAGCTTCTCTTCATCAACTTCATAAACATAATAAAATGAAGGATTCTTCTCTTGTTCCGACTTGAAATGATCCAACATCATTTGTGCATCATGACCGCGCCTCTCCTCTCTCAAATCTCTTTCATAATTTCTCACATCAGTCTCAATGCATCCAATTCTATTAAAACCTCCGCTAGAGTTTTCAAAGAAGGCCATTTGCTTGTTTGTTGGAATGTTCACCTCTCCAAACTGCTTTATCAATGTCTTCTTCGCACTTGTTACCTCACGGTTTCCCCTTAGAAAATGTGTTCTACCGGTGAAGTAATTGTATGATTATGTTCTTCCACGAACTTGTAGACACTCCATATGCCAATGCTTTTGTCTAATTTGAAGCGAATCAAGGCCTTACAATTTGTTCTTATTGTACCACATCGTCGAATTTCCAACGATTTGCTCTTTAACACTCCTTCTTTCGAACAAACATAACTTCTGCAAATTAACTCTCTATCCTTCCCATAATTTGTTGTGCTTTTACGGATATCAAAACCTCCGGCCTTTCCGTAATTTCTATAGAATTTTTCAGCGTCTTCTAAATTGCGGAAAGTCATTCCTATTTTTGGTTTTAAGTGCTCATCAACAATTGGCACAACTAAGTTATCTAACTGAGAGATTTGTTCATCAACAACATGGGAGCAACCATCTTCAGTTTCCATTGGATTCTGCAACATCAATATGCAAAATTTATATTTAGAAAAAAATACATTTATATATACAAACAAAAAAGTCATCAAAGAACACTGTAAAAAATTAAACCCCTAAGATCATGACAATATTCTCTAAAAATCCCATTTAAAGAGGACGGACATAAATCAATGTATACAATATCTTCATTAACTCATTCTCTTATTCAACAAGCGAAACTTCTATTCCAGACTAAACTCTTGAATGAGCTTCATAGTCATACAGCCATCATTATGCAAGCCTTCTCAAAATTGGAATTCTACATTTTCGTTTCATAGTCGGAGCAATATTCTCTAAAAATCCCATCTTAAGAGGACGGACATAAATCAACATTAATCTCCAAAAACCCTAAGATCACAAAGAATCTAATCTCAAAATTTCAAGATCAAGCGAAAATCCAAAAATATTCTCTAAAAAGCCCTAAAAATTTCAAGATCAAACAAAATTGAAAAATGCAGTGAGTTTAGAAAAGACCTGGAGTGGTCAGGGGTCGAGATCAGTCGGAGTTGGTGGTCGGTTGGTCGGCGTTGCTTGAGCCCACAGCGAGGAGGGAGATGGAGTCGGGTGGGTCCTGGCGAGAGAGGAGAGTCGGGTTTGGGGGTGGCGGTGCTTGGTGTTTGGGGCGGCGGTGTTTGGGGGTTTGGTTCGGTCGGGGTCGGTGCGGCGAGCTCGGAGGTGGAGCTTGAGCTGCTGCGTTTGGGTTCTTTGGGGAAGAGAGAGAAGAATGAGAGAAGGGTAGCATTTGGTTTCTTTGGGGAAGAGAGAGAAGAATGAGAGAAGGGGGTGATTATTTTAATAGGGAAGAGAGATTGATTGGAGAGAGAGGGGGAATTAACTTTTCGCCGTTCTTGCGAAAATTTTTAAACGAAAAATCTATATATATATATATATATATATATATATATATATATATATATATATATATATATATATATATATATATATATATATATATATATATATATATATATATATATATATATAATGTCAACATCTGAGAAACGGATGTGTCTTGGATCACTTAAACATGCAGAAGCGGATGTGTCTTAGACCACTTACTAGTTTTGGCTAACCTAAATTAATTCAAACTTAATCAATTATCCTAATTAAATATATTTGACAATATGAATGTGCAAAACATGGATATATATATATATATATATATATATATATATATATATATATATATATATATATATATATATATGCCCTCAAAATGTCACAGTGTCATGAGTAATAAATGGAAATATGTGTCTTTATTTTAATAAAATAAGAGGCATTATCTCTCCTACTTTATTCTCTCTCCTAAACTTGGTGGAGATTGTGCCACCTAAGCGTATATGAGGAATCGCCTCATATGTCAATGATACCCATTAATCTAATATATATATATATATATATATATATATATATATATATATATATATATATATATATATATATATATATATATATATATATATATATATATATATATATATATATATATATATATATATATATATATATATATATATATATATGTTATGGTCTGAATGCTAATTAGCCGCTAATCCTTGATTAGGGCGGAGAAATCCTTGCATCAAATAAATCAGCATTCTAGTCCATTGATTGGAGGCGACCCATATTCGCCTACCGAGTTAAATGAACGCCTCACGCCCTTCATTCGCACCAAGTCATGGCGGTACTAGTCGGCCTTTTAGCCAACTGCCTTCACGAGCGACTCGAAAGGTGGTACTAGTCAGCCTTTTGGCCAACTGCCTTCATGAGCAACTCGAAAGGCGGTACTAGTCGGTCTTTCAGCCAACTGCCTTCACGAGCGACTTGAAAGGCAGTACCAATCGGCCTTTCGGCCAACTGCCTTCACGGGCGATGAGAATGGCGGTGTTAGTCGGTCCCTTAGATGCCCAACCTCATTCACTCGCATAATTTGCTCCCTCAACTCAAACGACGGTTACATGAAGTTTGGTCCCGACAATACGTCTATATCGCATTAAATATATTGTTAGCCCCTTATTCCTCCATCTCTCACGGTAGTTAAGACACCTCGAACTATTCCGACTGCGAACGTCATTAATCCCATCTCATTAATAATCTTATTAATGGCAAGGGAATAGCGCTAACTCTTAGATAAGTTCACCACTTGACACCTGTAAAGGTAACCCGACATAGCCACCATCAAAGACATCTACCTGGTCGCAAATCAACACGTGGAGGAGAGGGCAGACTCGTTTATCAGTTTTCTCACCTAGTGAAGAGACGAAAATATCCTCCTACCTTTCATATAAATAGCAAACTGTCGAATAGAACAGGTGAGCAATCTAACCCAGTGAATTCCTGCTCCATTCATATTTAGTGTTTTCCACATAAACTGACTTGACCGTCGGAGGGGCCACCGGAGATCCCAACTCCGTCCTTCCACAGATTTTTTTTCTTCTGGCGTAAGTGAACTTCCAGCTTGGCGTCACCACCGGATATTAGAAGAGAAGGCGGACTCCACTCAATCAACAACTAATTCAGTAGAGTTTGGTGACTGTGTGATTTCCTACATCAACAGTTTGGCGCCCACCGTGGGGCCTGTTTTCTTCTTCTAGCAACCATGTCCGGAGGTGATGATCTTACCAGGTTGGGGAACCTACCAGTGGGCTATGTTACTCAAGCCCAACTCTAGGAATCCACTGAGAAGATCACACAAACTATGCAAGCCCAGCTCAAAGCCTTTGCCAACGAGCTCTTCAACCGTTTCCCTGCTCCCGCAGCGCAACAAACCACCTCGGCTGTGCCCCAGCCTTCCGTCAGCCATCATTCTACTGCCCACGGCGCTCACCAACTCGCCATGCTACAAGTGCTGCCCCCGGAGAAGAAGAGAACAAATATAGAACACAAATGGAAGTGCTAGAGATATGACACAAAAACCTAATGAATTTACAAACTACAATAAACCCCAAAAATAGGTATACAGGGTGACTTGGGAGGATTGGCTCACTCTTGATTCGGGTTTCAAATGACATCAAAGAACCTCTCTTTGATCTCGGTGAGAGTGAGCCCTCCTCCTCAGTCATAGCTTTGTACATCTGATTTGGACTAGGGTTCGCCAAAAGTCAGAATTATAAAATAAGTCCCTTAAATCCTTCAAGCTACACTAAATAAGAACCCTGCATTGTCATAATGTATTACTTTTCTCCTTGGTTTACATTTAGTCTTAAGAGGTGTATAATGCCGCATACTGACTACTTGGTCACATACGTTTTCCAGGAATTTAGAAAGTGATAAATTCTCTTAGCAAATTCACACAGAAATCTAAAAGCTGAAAATTTTGTGCACTTTCATGAGGTAAATTAATTAAAAAAAGAAACTTTGAAAAGAAGATCTCGGGCCAAGTACTAAAGGTGAAAGCCAACGCCCTTTCTCCGAAGCAATGGTACAAATAATGCAAGACAACTAAACACAACATTTATTAATTATTGATTGTAGGCCACATGAAATTATATGGGGTTAAGAAAGATACCCAATTACGAAGAACAGGAGATGACGAAGAACTGGAGACGACGACGTACAGGTCTCGATGATGACAAACAAGTCTTGACGACGAACTAGAGATGATGACGAGAAGGAGGTCACGACAACGACGAATAGGTCTCGATGATGAACTGGAGACAACGATGATGAACAGGTCTCGATAACAAACTAGAGACGATGACGACGAAGAGGTCTCGATGACAAACTGTAGACGATGACGATGACGAAGAGGTCTCGATGATGAACTGGAGACAACGACAACGAAATGGAGACGACGACAATGAAGAGGTCTCGATGATGACGAACAGGTCTCGATGATGAACTGGAAACAACATCGATGAACAGGTCTCAACGATGAACTAGAGACAACGATGATGAACTGGAAATGACAACGAACTAGAGACGACAATGAACAGGAGAAACATGATTTTTTTTTATTCGCTACAGTTAGAAGGATGAAGATACATCATATCGGGGATTCTGGGTTTTGGGTTTGGGGTTCTTTTTTTATAATATTTTGATTAACTTTTTAGTCATGTTATGATTAGGAGTTATCATCAATGAAGGTAATGGACTCCTTCATCTTTCAGGTGGCCCAATAACAACGGTATTGGGACCAAATCAATGAAGGGACTAGAAAGCCGTTATCCCATCTTACATAATTACTCTAATATTTGTGATCACTCGATGAAGGTTTTAAAAATCGTCGTTATTTTATACACATTAATGATGGCCACATGGTCCCTTCACTAATTTTGGTCATTAAAGACCTGATTTATTGTAGTGCAAATATCAGGCCAACTGTTGAATGCTAACAGTCAAACCATAGCTAGAGTAGAAAGTCGATTAGGACAACTAGCTAGTGTTGTGAGTGACAGAGAGAAGGAAAATTTTTTAAGTCAACCAGTTATAAATCATAAAGACACTAGAATAAGTTCATCCAATCTAGCTTAGGTAAATGCAGTCCACACTTAAGATCAAGCAAACAGGTTCATAACTAAGTTAAAATGCCTCTTGACCAAGCTTCTTCTTCTTCTTCTTCTCCTATCCAATCTAATGAACCTAAACAAGCACCCCCTCCATCTACTAAATCTATACAACAGTCAACCTCTTTTGATGAACAAAAACCTAAAATTGAACCTGAGCCTAATCAAGATAGGTATAAGCTCATTGCTCCTTTTCAGCTAGACTTAGACCTAGGAAGAACTCTCCTCAAATGGAGAAAATCTTAGAAACATTTAAGCAAGTCATGTTCCATATCCTTCTCTTAGATGCCATCCAACAAATCTTATCTTACGCAAAGATTTTGAAGGATTTGTGCAGTAAGAAAAGAGTAACTAATTTTCCTAAAAAAAAATTTTAGTTGCTAATATCAGTAACATTCTTTCAAAGCCCATGCCACTTAAATATAAGGATCTAGGTTGTCCTACTATTTCATATGTCAAAGGAAATACCTTCATTGAAAAAGTACTTCTAGACTTAAGAGCTAGTGTAAATCTTCTTGCTTATTTAGTTTATTAATAGCTAGGGATAGAAGAATTAAAACCAACCAGATGCACTCTCTAATTAGCTGACAGATCTATGAAAATACCCAAGGGAGAAATAGAGGATGTCTTGATTAAGGTAGGAAATTCATAGTCCCTATTGATTTTATAGTCTTGGAAACGTAACCGATTTCCAACCTCGAGGGTCAGATCCTACTCATTTTAGAAAGAATGTCGTTAGCCACTTTAAATGCTCTGATCAACTATAGACTGGCCAAGTGAAGCTGTCTTTTGGGAACATAATTGTTGATCTCAACAGTCGAGTGATCCATCAGATCAATGCTAGAAGTAAACTTTGTTCAAGACATGTTTAGCAAACAGTTAGAAAGAGTGCGTGATTCAGATAATAGTTTATCTGATCTGAGTTTTTGAGAAGATCTTTAATGAAGAAATCAAACCTTTATAAGAGTTAGATCAGTAGGTAGATCATGTATCCACGCCGAGATATCAACTCGAACCTTTGGATATAGAACCCCGAGTGTAACTTCATCTATCTATAGAGAAACCCATAAGTTAGAGCTCAAACATTTACCTAAAAATCTATAGTATGCCTACTTTGGGGAGAATGAGAGCCTACCAATTATTGTTGCTTCTGATTTGATAACCGGTCAAAAATAAACTTTCTTGATATCTTGAGAGAAAATAGGAAAGCCATTGAATGGACCATGGCTCATATCAAAGAGATTAGTCTAACCATTATCCAACATAGAGTGCATTTCATAGATGATGTCAAACCTACTAAGGATCCCCAATGTAGGTTAAACTTAGTGATGAAAGAAGCAATTAGGAAAGATACTTTGAAATATCTTGACAATGGAATATTTATCCAATTTCTAATAGTTTATGAGTGAGTCGAGTACTGGTTATTCCTAAGAAGTCTGGGATCATAGTGATCCAAAATGAGACTAATGAGTTAGTTCCCACTCGAATCCAAATCGAATACTGAGTTTACATCGATTATAAGAAACTCAACTCAGCCACACGAAAAGATCACTTCCCTCTTCCTCTCATAGACAGATGTTAGAGTGGTTAGCAGGAAACGAGTTTTACTATTTCTTGAATGGATATTCAGTTATAACCAGATTCCTATTGCTTCTGAAGATCAGGAGAAAACTACTTTCACATGCTCATATGGTACCTTCGCTTACCGACGCATACCCTTGGGTTGTGCAACGCTCCCGCCACATTTCAATGGTGTACTATTAGCATATTTGTTCCTACATGCTAATTTTATATTACTTTGAAGATTCTAAGAGGAATCTTGAATTTGATAATTATAGGTCACGATGGTAGCTGGTAAGAAGAGCAATGGAGTTTCTGGTAGCAACAAGAGAGAAGGGAATGAGAATGCCACACTTGCTCCAACATCAATCATTACATATACTCATAGGAGAGGTGGTGCAAGTATTAGGGGAATCGCACCTGATGCTAATGCTTCAATTATTGAACCCTTCAGAACTAGGGATAATTCAAATGATGGTGTATGATGTGATGTTTTACCGCAAGTGCACGGCGTAGTTGTAGCTAGCACCGGCAAATACGAGTCGATCCCACGAGGACTTGTTGTTAACTACCAATTATTCACAAACTAACTATCTAGGCAGATCGATGTACGAATGAATTAGAATGAAATAATGAAATAAGCTAAAATGAATAAACCTTGGAAGAAATCAAATGATGAAGAATTCTAGAATCGTGATCCACAACAACGACGATTATCATGTTTAAGTAATGATCCTCTCTCAAATGTGAATATCCACTCTTGTAGGGAATTATCCTAATTTAATTGCTATCTTCTCTCGAGTATAACAATGTGTTCAAGAACTAATTAATCCCTATTCTCATGGTAATTGAATTTATTGAATCCATTAGAAAAATGATAATTCTTAAAATTCCTCAAGAAACCTAAAACTACTCTCGTGATTTAGAATTTCGGTTCTATTCTAGAGTTCGATATTATAACTTCACCTCTCGGTTCTTAGCCTAATATCTAAATCATGTAAATAAGTGGTCAACAAATTTACAAGCATAAATCATACTAGAATGAAACAAGAGTCATTGACATTCATAAATTCAAGAAAAGATCAAAATATTATTTGACAATCATGTCGTTGGGCTTCACCCGACCCTAGAATAAAGAGATTACTCACTCATATTTGAATAAAAAGCCATAGAAATAATAATAATCATAAAACTCATCATGTGCAGAGATTAAAAGAAAGAGAACAAAGAAAATCTTAGTCTCAATGATAATCTTCACTTGAAAGTTGCTTGAATCCAATCCTTGAATGAAAAAATTGCTAATAGTCTTCTTCAATCTCTTCCCGGTGTGACGGCTCAAACTCAGTCCAAAACACCCTAAAGAGATCCCTATTTTCATGTTAGGAAGTCAAAAAATGGATAACTCATCAATACGGGTCGGCCCATAAGGAATATTGGTCTTCTAACTTCGCTCGGGCGTGCAAAATAGTGGCGTGGTCGCGCAATAGTCTATCTCATATTTTCAAACTCTATTGTCTATACTTTCCACTTCGATTTCGGAAAACTCAAAACACAAAAGTTGTCGCTCTATCTCTTAGCTTTCCGTGGAAACTTGAATCAGCCCAAAATCATATCGTATGTGAAAGTTATGCTTGAAATACTAACAGGGTGTCAAAACTACCAACTTCAACGAACCAAGCTTGTTTCCCTTCTTTTTACCCTCCAATCTCGTGCTAGCTCCTCCATCTTCATATCCTCATCATGTGCCACATTGAATCTCACCAAAATGCATTACCTGAAAATGCAAACAAACTAAATGCAATAACCATGAACTAGAAATCGAAATACACCTAATATGAAGTAATTATGAACTTAAAATGCTAATTCTAGTATGAAAATGAGAGTAGATATGCGTGAAAATATATATACAAATGTAACTCATCAAACTCACCCATGCTTAAATCCTTGCTTGTCCCCAAGCAAAAAAATAAATCAAGCAAATTAAAGGAAAGATATTCACAATAAGAGATCGCCTTCTCAGAAAACAAATTTTGTGGCGCGATTTAGTCCAAGAGAGTCTCATAACACATCATGCACTAGTATCCCATATATCCCATCTTTTCAAAAACATCCCTCAAACTTAGTGTAGCCAACCTGGAAGACCCTCACTTTAGTTATGCGGACACTCGCACTCATTTTGCTAGAAATTTGCTAGCATTAAAATAAGTTTGTAGCAGGTGTTTCACTCAATACCCACGCATATGACCACGGTCTATCATAAGCTTGCCCTTTATCTCACCTCTCCTCAAATAAATGGGACAATGTACAAGCGAGTCAAGAATGCATTCATTCAATGAGGGTTGTAATGTAGGCTGAGGGTAAGGGTAGGATAAAACATTTCAGGAATGAAGGTTCAGAGCCAAAGTCCTAGTGGAGCAACCTAATAAGATCCACCTCACTACCAATAATATGAACAATACAAAACCACTCCAATCTTCATTAATTAACTTCCAACCATCAACCATTAAGCAAAACTATCGAACCAAACCCTTTTATTTACAAAACTAGAAGGACAAGTTCTCATGAATTGAACTTGGAGAACATGAACTGATTCCCTCCTTTATAAAAGAACTGTTATTCAAGACGAAAGAAAAACTTTTTTTTTTTGATTTTTTTATGCCCTAACTTTTTCCTAGGCCGCCCTTTACGGGTTTTCAACCTAGCGGGCTCTCTCTCTCTTTTTTTTTTTTGAAACAAGAATGAAAAAAACAAAGAAAAATGGAAATACAACCACTTAAACTTCGAAGCTTCCATAAGTATGTACATGAGAAGCACACTTCATAGATCATGCCGGAATATCATCACTATCATCGAAATTACTCCAACTTCACCCCACTTACACCCACACAATCCACATCGAAACAACAATGCTCCACTACTAACATGGCTTGGGTCAATACATTTTTTTTCAGTCAATAGGCTTGTAATGCGGGTTAACAAAGAAAAATAGGCAATAAGGCTCAAAGGGGGTTAAACCTAGAGATAATATCAATGTAAGGTAGGCTATTTGGCTATCAGACTCAAAACTAAGAGAATGTTTCCATCGCCCCCATTGCACAATGTCAAAACAGACTCAAGAAAGAAAAGGGAAATTAAGATCATCCCTCCGAGAAAGATCAATTCTTCCTCCCCGGGCAAGTTCTAAAGACCTTGATAATAGGGGGTTTCACACAACAAAGAAAATAAGTAAGACCTGTTGAAGTGGTCTTTTAGGCTCAAAATCTCACGGGTTTTCTTTTAAATTTTGTCTACCAAATTAGCCACACAATTCTCGAGGGAAACAACCAAACAAACCACAATGGATATAGGCACAGCCATACTATATTTCTCAAGGACTTTAAATCAAATATTTCGAAGAAATCATCATCAAAGGGTCATCTCTCTTATTCTTTTTTTTTTTTGCATGAAGATGAATGAAAATACAAATGAAATAAAAGAAAATGAAAAGTCTATCAAAAATGCATCCTGAGAATGAAACTATATGCAATGCATGATATGTACAAATGCAAATATGTGAGCAATGGTGCAGAACAGGCAAATAATCTCCTCCCCCAAGCTAAATGTCTGCATTGTCCTCAATGTGAATGAAAATGAGAATCAATAGGAGGATGGGGAGGGGGAAATCAACTCAATGACATCGAATCACTGATGGAGGTGGCTTTAATGGATCATCAAAATGGCCTTGAGAAACATACCACTCGCATATAGCCCTAAGCATCAGGTTATTTTCATGAACTTGTCACTCAAGGGTCGTAAATCGCTCCATGAAATTCGGTGGCATTTGAGGTGCCTCATTTGCTATGCTTTCTTCATCATTCTCATCCATAGAAGTATCAATCTCACAGGGAAAATACCAATTCTCCTTTTCATTGATAGTAACTCGCTTCGGTTCTAAAATGGATATTTCATTGACCAACCAAACATAAGGCTCTTTGCTGTTCTTAATCATTGTCGCCCTAACCATAGCCTTTAGGTGTAACTTGGTGAAGCCTGATACTTTGTCATTCGCATTACGGCCACTAACTGTATCCAAATCAATCCCCTCAGACTTTGCTATATAAGAGATGAGACCTCCACACGTAATTGTCCCGAAATTGGCATCACGAATCTTAAGAAGCTTCGAAACTAACCACATAGCAGCATTAACTTGTACAGCAGCATGCGATAGATCTGGACAAAAAATGAGTGTATGGCGCTTGGGTCATGGACCAAAGAAAGAACAACTCTAGTCTAGAGACAATACCGACGCTGTCAGCGCCGGCAAAAAGAGTGCAATATAGCACATGATGAGCATAACGAAAACATGGATTCACAATGCGGGATGCCTTGGCTCTTTGCGGACTATAAGTGTATTCACCCGTGATCTTTTTCCAGAACTCCTTTTCTTCTCAAATGTAATTCTCGGGAAGCTTATCGTCAGGGCCAATATCGCCTCCAATAGGCCATCCAAATATTTGATTGAGGCGTTCATATGAAAGCTTGAAGTCCTTGTTCATCTGCCTAAAACTCACAAATGATTTTGGAACACCATCTTTGTCACCAATTTCACTAATAATTGTCAACGAGCTTAGAAACTCAAGAGTTAGGCATCGATAAGTGTCGGCTTCAACAGATAGGAATGTAGTCCAAAACAAGTTCTGAAAAAGTCTTTTAACATCATCATAAATTCCCAAAATTTTCAAAGTATCTTCATCAACAAACTTAGTAGCCTGTAGTTGTCGGTGGTACAATCGCTCGAACCGAGTTCGTTGATCCATTTTCACAAATTCAATCCCTATGGTGTCGATAACTAGGGGCTCCGCAACACTTTCCATCGATTTCTTGGCACGTTTCACCGGAGCTTTCGTAGGTGAGAGATGCCTTGCAGGTCTTTTTCATGGTTAGTGATGACGTAAACGCCAAAAGGGGCTGGGCGCTGGAAAAGTGCGGGGCGAAATGTGTTGATGGAGGAGGAGAGAGGGGGTCGGAGGAAGGGCTGGCGGAGTGATAGGGGCGGCCAGGATGTGGAGGCGAGGGGATGAGAGGCCGGGTGATGGAGGGAGAGGGGCTGTGGAATGGAGGTGTGGGAGGGCGGTGGGGAGGTGGGGTGGAGGAGGGAGGGGTGGAGGGTGATGGCTGGGCGGATGTGGAGGCTGAGGGATGGAGAAGCCGGGTGATGGAGGGGAGAGGGGCGGAAGCAATGGGAGTGGAGGGGGCTGGACGGAATGGCGTGGAGAGGGTGGATGGAGGGGGTTTGGAATGGAAGGGGGGGCCATGGTGGATTTGGATGGAGGGCGGAGCAATGGTAATGCCAGGCAGGAATGGGGCACGAATGGTAGAAATGGGGTGGAATGGAAGGTGGTGTATGGAATGGTTTGTAAGCAATCAAGCACATTGAACAAACATCTCAAGCTCCGCAAAATATTGAACCAAAACCTAAGTCAAGATCAAGAATTTAAGAAAAATAAAAACTAGCTAAAGCCTTTATTAAAATGAAAATAGTGACATCTAAAGGGAAACTCTTTTTTTTTTTGAAATTAATTGAAATGCAAAAGAAACGAAGCTTGGGTTGCCTCCCAAGAAGTGCTCGTTTAAGGTCGTGAGCTCGACCCCTTTCAAATTGTTCAAATAGAAGGATCAGAAAGGACAAGAGCAAGTCCTTTCTCAATAGGCTCTCCATAAAATAAGGCTTCAAGCTGACCATTGACCTTGAATTCGCCAAGTTTTTCGCCTCCACACCGCCATATGAAAACACCTTTCAAACTTGGAATGGTCCCGACCATCGTGATTTGAGCTTGCCTAGAAAGAGCCTTAAACGAGAGTTGAAAAGAAGCACCCAATCTCCTTCGTTGAACTCCTTTCAACGTATTTGCTTGTCATGCCAAAGCTTGGTCCGCTCCTTATAAATTCTCGTGTTCTCATAAGCATCTAACCTCAACTCATCAAGCTCATTAAGATCAAGCAAACACTTTTCTCCGGCCGTTTTCATGTCAAAATTGAGTGTTTTTACTGCCCAATATGCTTTGTGCTCCAACTCAACGGGTAGATGTCAAGACTTCCCATACACAAGCTTATACGGTGACATTCCAATGGGAGTTTTGAATGCATCGGGGCCCATAGTGCATCATCGAGCTTATCACTCCAATCTTTCCTCGACCTATTCACCATCTTTTCGAGAATGCTCTTAATCTCACGATTCGTCACCTCAACTTGACCACTTGTTTGAGGGTGGTAAGCTAATGCAACTTTATGAGTAACACCATATTTCTTCAAAAGAGCCTCAAATTGATGTTTCGTGAAATGAGAACCACCATCACTAATCACAAAGATGGCACACCAAACCGTGGAAAGATGATATTCTTGAAGAGCTTTTTAACTACCTTAGCATCATTTGTAGGGGATACTATAGCTTCGACCCATTTAGACACATAGTCCACCGCAACAAGGATGTACTTATTCCCATAAGATGACGGGAACGGGCCCATAAAGTCAATCCCCCAAACATCAAAGACTTCAACTTCCAAGATGTTATTGAGAGGCATTTCATTCCATCGAGAAATATTGCATGTTCTTTGACACCGATCACAAGAACTCACGTACTTCCAGACATCCATGAAAAGAGTGGGCCAATAAAAACCCGATTAAAGGATCTTTGCGGCGGTCTTAGAGGTGCTGGCATGGCCTCCATAAGGTGAATCATGGCAATGAGAAATGATGCTTGCAACCTCATCTTCGAATACATCGACGGAAAACTCCGTCAACACACCGTAGAGCAATGGATCCTCCCAATAATAGTGTTTGATATCCGAAAAGAATTTCTTCTTTGTTGATAGCTAAAATCAGGTGGTAGAACTCCACATGCAAGATAATTCCCGAAATCCGCGAACCATGGATCTTTCATAGTAGAGACAGCGAATAATTGGTCATCCGGAAAAGAGTCATCAATAGGCAACTCATCATTACCATTCTCGTCCATATCTTGCCTCAACCTAGAAAGATGATCAGCAACTAAATTCTCTGTACCCTTCTTATCACGAATCTCAAGATCAAATTCTTGAAGTAAAAGGATCCATCGAATTAGTCGGGGCTTTGCATCCTTTTTACTCAAGAGATACCTAATGGCGGCGTGATCCGTATAAACAATGATCTTCGAACCCACCAAATAAGGTCGGAACTTATCAATAGCGAATACTACTGCAAGCAACTCCTTCTCTGTGGTAGCATAATTCACTTGGGCTTCATCAAGAGTTCAGCTCACATAGTAGATTGCATAAACTTTCTTATCCTTCCTTTGCCCTAAAACAGCTAACTGTAATCACTAGCATCGTACATGATCTCAAAAGGGAGATTCCAGTCCGGTGGCTGCGTGATAGGTGTTATAGTCAATGCCTCCTTTAACCTGTTAAAAGCATCAAGGTTAGCTTCGTTGAAGATAAAAGGAACATCTTTAAGGAGCAAGTTAGTCAAAGGTTTAGCAATCTTAGAAAAATCTTTAATGAAACGCCGAGAAACAAAGTGACCCAAGAAACTTCTCACGCTTCACGTATGGGTGGTGGCATCTTCTCAATCACTTCAACCTTCGCACGATCAACCTCAATTCCTCTTTCGGACACCAAGTGCCCAAGAATAATACCTTCCTTCACCATAAAATGGCATTTCTCCCAATTCAAGACAAGGTTAACCTCTTCACATCGCTGCAACACTTTAGACAAATTGGTCAAACAATCATCAAAAGTAGTTCCATATACAGAGAAGTCATCCATGAACACTTCCATTATATTTTCAATGAAATCAGAGAAAATGGCCATCATGGCTCGTTGAAAGGTAGCAGGAGCATTGCATAGACCAAAAGGCATTCTCCTATAGGCAAAAGTACCATAAGGACATGTAAATGTGGTCTTTTCTTGATCACTAGGGTGAATAGGAATTTGAAAGAAACCCGAATATCCATCCAAGTAACAAAAATATGAATGCTTAGCTAACCTCTCAAGCATTTGATCAATGAAGGGGAGAGGAAAATGGTCCTTTCGGGTTGCCTTGTTCAATTTTCTATAGTCAATGCACATTCTCCAACCCGTGACAATTCTAGTGGGGATTAATTCATTATTCTCATTTCTTACCACAGTCATTCCCCCTTTCTTTGGAACTACTTGCACTGGGCTAACCCACTCACTATCGGAGATGGAATAGATTATCCCGGCATCAAGTAGTTTGAGCACCTCTTTCTTAACAACCTCTTTCATGTTGGGATTCAATCTTCTTTGGTGCTCAATAGAGGGCTTATAATCATCTTCTAAAAGAATACGATGCATGCAAATAGATGGATTAATTCCCTTAATATCATAAATAGTGCATCCTATGACCTTGCGGTATGATCTAAGGATTCTAAGCAATTTTTCAGTTTCAACTTCACTTAAATTCGCATTCACAATCACAGGATATGTAGAATTAGGGCCAAGAAATTCATACCTGAGGTTGGAAGGAAGAGGTTTGAGCTCAACTTCTGGAGTTTTTTTATCCTCAAGAGAAGAGGATTTAGGCTCAACCTTTAACTTCTCAACACTCACCTTGCGAGGCGAAAGAGATGGATTTGCCTCCATCGCTTGAGCAAAGGCAGCGACCTCAACATTCTCAACCTTCGGCAAACCATCATTCACCAAACAATCCTCAAGAGCATCGTCAGGATGATGCTTAGCAAGTATTTTCTCCATGCACTCATCAATGACATCAATCCTGCAACAAGAATTTTCAGTAAGAGGACGTTTAATAGCATTCAACAAATTAAATTCAAAAATCTCATCCCCAACACTCAAAGAAAGCTTTCCGTGTTTCACATCTATGTGAGCACTTGTTGTAGCAAGGAAAGGCCTTCCAAGAATGATGGGCATATGAGTATCCTCTTCCATATTGAGCACAACAAAATCCGTAGGAACAAAGAACTTACCAACCTTGATTGGCACATCTTCCAACATACCTATTGGATATTTGACAGAGCGGTCCGCCAATTGAGTGACAAAAGTGGGTTTAAGTTCACCCATCTCGAGCCTCTTACAAATAGAATGGGGCATGAGACTAACACTTGCCCCTAAATCACAAAAGGCACGGCCAAAACTCATGTTACCAATCATACATGGAATAGAAAAACTACCTGGATCCTTGACTTTAGGAGGCATTTTATTTTGAATGATAGCACTACACTCTTCGGTGAGAGACACGGTCTCATAGTCCTCTAGCTTTCTCTTATTTGACAAAATGTCTTTCAAGAACTTAGCATATGTGGGCATTTGAGACAAGGCTTCAGTGAATGGAACATTAATGTAGAGCTTTTTAAGAACCTCTAAAAACTTCCCAAATTGCTTGTCAAGCTTGGCTTTGGCAAACCTTTGAGGGTAAGGCAAGGGTGGTTTGTAAGGTGGAGGGGCAACATACTCGGGCTCTCTCTCTTTATTCTCCTCCTCATTGGTCTCAACATTCCCACTTGCAACCTCATCTCCCTCGGGCTTCTCACTCTCAAGCTCTCTCACTTTTGGTTCCTCTAATTCCTTACCACTCCTCAAAGTCACAGCCTTATAATGCTCTCTCGGGTTTTCGACCTGCCCTGGAAGCCTACCATGGGGTTTAGTGGACGAACTGGCTTGTTGGGCAATTTGGTTTTCTAATATCTTGTTGTGGGTTGCCAAAGAATCAACCTTAGAAGTTAGTTGCCTAATTGCTTCACTCGTTACTTGATTTTGTTGCTTGAACTCCTCATTTAGTTTCGTTTGGGTCACCACAATATTCTCTAATAAACTCTCAAGGTTGGACTTTTGAGGAGGAGGGTTAAACGATCGAGGTTGAAAACCGGGGGTCTAGTGTTACTTGCGTGCAATGGGTTTGAATTGTTCTGTATAAAAATTGGGGTGGTTTTCCAATCGAGATTATATGTATTAGAAAATAGATCATTTTTCTGGTTGAAGTTATTAGCAAAATTAGCATGCTCAACAGATGAAACATTCATTAATTGATAATTAGCAGCTAGATGTCCAAGATCACCACAAATTTCACAAGGAACATTAGACGTACCCACAGAATTCACATGCACTTGATCAAATTTCTGAGATAAAGCATCAACTTTAGCAGAAAGAAGACTAATTGCATCAACATCATACTTACCTGGAGTCTTCTTATGTGTTGCTCTATCACTAGACCATTGGTTATGGTTTTGAGCCATACCTTCGATCAAACTGTATGCCTCATTCACACCCTTATTCATCAAAGCACCACCGGCAGTAGCGTCCACCGAAATTTTGGTGTTGTATGTCATTCCATTGTAGAAGGCGTGGACAAGGAACCACGTTTCAAAACCATGATGAGGGCACAATCTTAAGAGCTCCTTGAATCTCTCCCACGCTTCATACAAAGATTCACCTTCTCTTTGAGCTAATGTCGAGATTTGACTTCGAAGTTCTGCTATTTTGCTTGGAGGGAAGAACTTCTCTAGGAAAGCAGCAGAAATTTGATCCTAAGTGGTGATGGATCCAGCTGTAAGGCTGTGGAGCCAAGCTCTCGCTTTGTCCCTCAATGAGAAAGGGAACAACCTTAACTTTATGGCATCGGGTGGGACTCCATTAAGTTTCAATGTGTCACAATACACCAAGAACATTGAGATGTGAGGATTAGGGTCCTCGCTGGGCAAGCCTCCAAATTGATTTTGTTGCACCATGGAGAGAAGAGAGGGCTTCAACTCAAAGTTGTTGGCATCGATATTAGGCCTTGCAATTGCCGATGTAAGGCCCCCTATTTTAGGTGCAGCATAATCCTTCAAGGTTCTATTTTTGTCACCCATGTTGACTTGTTCTTCTCTTGGTTGCCTTTGTCTTCTCCTTCTTATATGAAAAGTACCGATTTCGTGGTCTAGTTTAACAAGATCACTCAAACTCTTGAGCCTTCTCATACAAAAGAGAGTTCAACTGTAAAATAGCAACAAATAAGAGATACTTAGTAACGTTTGAAAGTAACAAAACAAAGAAACAAAAGGCCTAATCTAACCAGCTTGTGAATTCAATCAATATTAACAATTTTA
This sequence comes from Asparagus setaceus, assembly GCA_012295165.1. Lineage (NCBI taxonomy): Eukaryota > Viridiplantae > Streptophyta > Magnoliopsida > Asparagales > Asparagaceae > Asparagus > Asparagus setaceus. The sequence continues at coordinate 36,927,190 of CM022709.1, forward strand.
GTCCCCAACAAGCCAAAACTTGATGTGATGTTTTATCGCAAGTGCACGCGAGTTGTAGCTAGCACCTAAGAAATATGAGTCGATCCCACGAGGACTTGTTATTAACTACCAATTATTCACAAACTAACTATCTAGGCGGATCGATGTACGAATGAATTAGAATGAAATAATGAAATAAGCTAAAATGAATAAACCTTGGAAGAAATCAAATGATGAAGACTTCTAGAATCGTGATCCACCACAACGACGATTATCATGTTTAAGTAATGATCCTCTCTCAAATGTGAATATCCACTCTTGTAGGGAATTATCCTAATTTAATTGCTATCTTCTCTCGAAGTATAACAATGTGTTCAAGAACTAATCAATCCCTATTCTCATGGTAATTGAATTTATTGAACCCATTAGAGACAATGATAATTCTTAAAATTCCTCAAGAAACCTAAAACTACTCTCGTGATTTAGAATTTTAGGTTCTATTCTAGAGTTCGATATTATAACTTCACCTCTCTCTTCTTCGCCTAATATCTAAATCATGTAAATAAGTGGCCAACAAATTTACAAGCATAAATCACACTAGAATGAAACAAGAGTCATTAGCATTCATAAATTCAAGAAAAGATCAAAATATTATTTGACAATCATGTCGTTGGGCTTCACCCAACCCTAGAATAAAGAGATTACTCACTCATATTTGAATAACAAGCCATAGAAATAATAATAATCATAAAACTCATCATGTGCAGAGATTAAAAGAAAGAGAACAAAGAAAATCTTAGTCTCAATGATAATCTTCACTTGAAAGTTGCTTGAATCCAATCCTTGAATAAAAAAATTGCTAATCGTCATCTTCAATCTCTTCCCGGTGTGACGGCTCAATCTCCAGTCCAAAACCCTAAAGAGATCCCTATTTTCGTGTTAGGAAGTCAAAAATGGATAATTCATCAATAATGGTCGGCGATAAGGAAAATTGGTCTTCTAACTTCGCCGAGTGCAAAATAGTGGCGTGGCCGCGAACAGTCTGTCTCATAATTTCAAACTCTATTGTCTATACTTTACACTTCGATTTCGGAAAATTGTAAAACACAGATGTTGTAGCTCTATCTCTTAGCTTTCCGTGGCAACTTGAATCAGCTCAAATTCATATCGTATGTAAAAGTTATGCTTAAAATACTAACAGGGTGTCAAAACTGCCAACTTCAATGAACCAAGCTTGTTTCCCTTCTTTTTACGCTCCAATCTCGTGCTAGCTCCTCCATCTTCATATCCTCATCATGTGCCACATTGAATCTCACCAAAATGCATTACCTGAAAATGCAAACAAACTAAATGCAGATAAACATGAACTAGGAATCGAAATACACCTAATATGAAATAATTATGAACTTAAAATGCTAATTCTAGTATGAAAATGAGAGTAGATATGCGTGAAAATATATATACAAATGTAACTCATCAAACTCCCCCATGCTTAAATCCTTGCTTGTCCCCAAGCAAAAAATAAATCATGCAAATTAAAGGAAAGATATTCACAATAAGAGATCGCTTTCTCAAACAAATTTTGTATGCGATTTAGTCCAAGAGAGTCTCATAACACGTCATGCACTAGTATCCCATATATCCCATATTTTCAAAAACATCCCTCAAACTTAGTGTAGCCAACCTGGAAGACCCTCACTTTAGTTATGTGGACACTCGCACTCATTTTGCTAGAAATTTGCTAGCATTAAAATAAGTTTTGTAGTAGGTGTTTCACTCAATACCCACGCATATAACCATGGTCTATCATAAGCTTGCCCTTTGTCTCACCTCTCCTCCAATAAATGGGACAATGTACAAGCGAGTCAAGAATGCATTCATTCAATGAGGGTTGTAATGTAGGCTGAGGGTAAGGGTAGGATAAAACATTTCAGGAATGAAGGTTCAGAGCCAAAGTCCTAGTAGAGCAACCTAATAAGATCCACCTCACTACCAATAAGATGAACAATACAAAACCACTCCAATCTTCATTAATTAACTTCCAACCATCAACCATTAAGCAAAACTATCGAACCAAACCCTTTTATTTACAAAACTAGAAGGAAAAGTTCTCATGAATTGAACTTGGAGAACATGAACTGATTCCCTCCTTTATAAAAGAACTTTTATTCAAGGCGAAAGAAAATCTTTTTTTTTGATTTTTTATGCCCTAACTTTTTCCTAGGTCAGCCTTTACGGTTTTCAACCTAGCGGGCTCTCTCTCTCTCTCTCTCTCTTGAAACAAGAATGACAAAACAAAGAAAAATGGAAATACAACCACTTAAACTTCAAGCTTCCATAAGTATGTACATGAGAAGCACAGTTCATAGATCATGCCTAATAGCATCACTATCATCGAAATTACTCCAACTTCACCCCACTTACACCCACACAATCCACATGAAACAACAATGCTCCACTACTAACATGGCTTGGGTCAATACATTTTTTTCACCAATAGGCTTGTAATGCGGGTTAACAAAGAAAAATAGGCAATAAGGCTCAAAGGGGTTAAACCTAGAGATAATATCAATGTAAGGTAGGCTATTTGGCTATGTAGCTCAAAACTAAGAGAATTTTTCCATCGTCCTCGCCGTTACAATGTCAAAACAGGACTTAAGAAAGAAAAGGAAAGTAAGATCATCCCTCCGAGAAAGATCAATTCTTCCTCCCGCAAGTTCTAAAGACTTTGATTATAGGGGTTTCACACAACAAAGAAAATAAGTAAAATATGTTGATGTGGTCTTTTAGGCTCAAAATCTCACGGGTTTTGTTTTAAATTTTGTCTACCAAATTAGCTACACAATTCTCGAGGGAAACAACTAAACAAACCACAATGGATATAGACACAATCATACTATATTTCTCAAGGACTTTAAATCAAATATTTTGAAGAAATCATCATCAAAGGGTCATCTCTCTTATTCTTTCTTTTTTTTTGCATGAAGATGAATGAAAATACAAATGAAATAAAAGAAAATGAAAAGTCTATCAAAATGCATCCCGAGAATGAAACTATATGCAATGCAAGATATGTACAAATGTAAATGTGTGAGCAATGGTGCGTATCAGTGCAAATAATCTCCTCCCCAAGCTAAATGTCTACATTCTCCTCAATGTGAATGAAAATGAGAATGAATAGGAGGATGGGGAGGGGGAAATCAACTCACGTGACATCGAATCACCGATGGAGGTGGCTTTAATGGATCATCAAAATGGCCTTGAGAAACATACCACTCGCATATAGCCCTAAGCATCGATTATTTTCATGAACTTGTCGCTCAAGGGTCGTGAATCGCTCCATGAAATTCGGTGGCATTTGAGGTGCCTCATTTGCTATGCTTTCTTCATCATTCTCATCCATAGAAGTATCAATCTCATGGGGAAAATACCAATTCTCCTTTTCATTGATAGTAACTCGCCGGTTCGCAAATGGATATCTGACTTTTCATTAACCTACCAAACATAAGGCTCTTTCTTTGTTCTTAATCATTGTCGCCCTAACCATAGCCTTTAGGTGTAACTTGGTGAAGTCGATACTTTGTTATTCGCATTATGACCACTAAGCGTATCCAAATCAATCCCCTCGGACTTTGCTATATAATAGATGAGACCTCCACACGTAATTGTCCCGAATTGGCATCACGAATCTTAAGAAGCTTCGAAACTAACCACATAGCAAAGATTAACTTGTACGCAGAAGATGCGATAGATCCGACAAAAATGAGTGTATGGCGCTTGGGTCATGGACCAAAGAAAGAACAACTCTAGTCTAGAGACAATACCGAGCCTGCCACGCAGAAAAAGAGTGCAATATAGCACATGATGAGCATAACGAAAACATGGATTCACAATGATGCCTTGGCTCTCTTTGGACTATAAGTGTATTCACCGTGATCTTTTCCGTAACTCCTTTTCTTCTCAAATGTAATTCTCGAAGCTTATCGTCAGCCAATATCGCCCAATAGGCCATCCAAATATTTGATTGAGGCGCTCATATGAAAGCTTGAAGTCCTTGTTCATCTCCGCCTAAAACTCACAAATGATTTTGGAACACCATCTTTGTCACCAATTTCACTAATAATTGTCAACGAGCTTAGAAACTCAAGAGTTAGGCATCGATAAGTGTCGGCTTCAACAGATAGGAATGTAGTCCAAAACAAGTTCTCAAAAAGTCTTTTAACATCATCATAAATTCCCAAAATTTTCAAAGTATCTTCATCAACAAACTTAGTAGCCTCAGAGTTTCGGTGGTACAATCGCCGAACCGAAGTTCGTTGATCCATTTTCACAAATTCAATCCCTATGGTGTCGATAACTAGGGGCTCCGCAACACTTTCCATCGATTTTGGCACGCTTCACCGAGCTTTCTTGGGTTGAGATGACGCCTTGCTAGGTCTTTTTCATGGTTAGTGATGACGTAAACCAGCGGCTGGCATGACGGCCGAAATAATGGTCGATGGATGATGAATCGGAGGAAGGGGATGGACGGTGAAGGCCATGGATGTGGAGGGATGGAGGGTGGTGGATGGAGGGAGGGGGAAGTGGGAAGGAAGGTGGGGGGGAAATGGAAATGGATGGAGGGAATGGATGGAAGGAATGGATGGATGGAATGGAGGGGCGGAATGGAGGTGGAAGGGAGGGGAAGGGATATGGATGAGGGCACGCTTATTTTCGGAAGTGGGCACACCAAATGAGCAGGGGCTTCACCAATTGCATGCGTGGGCACGCAATGTTTCGCCGCTAACGCGAAATGAGCAGGCTTTCACAATTGCATGCGCGGAGCATAATTTTTTCGCGGCACGCAAACCGGTAGAAATTTTATTTCTCATGGGTGTATAGTTTTCAACTCAACCAAGCACATTGAACAAACATCTCAAGCTCCTGCAAAATATTGAACCAAAACCTAAGTCAAGATCAAGAATTTAAGAAAAATAAAAAACTAGCTAAAGCCTTTATTAAAATGAAAATAGTGACATCTAAAGGGGAAACTCTTTTTTTTTTTGAAATTAATTGAAATGCAAAAGAAACGAAGCTTGGGTTGCCTCCCAAGAAGTGCTCGTTTAAGGTCGTGAGCTCGACCCCTTTCAAATTGTTCAAATAGAAGGATCAGAAAGGACAAGAGCAAGTCCTTTCTCAATAGGCTCTCCCGCAAAATAAGGCTTCAAGCGCTGACCATTGACCTTGAATTCGCCAGTCCTTTCGCTCCACACCGCGACAGCGCCATATGAAAACACCTTTCAAACTTGGAATGGTCCCGACCATCGTGATTTGAGCTTGCCTAGAAAGAGCCTTAAACGAGAGTTGAAAAGAAGCACCCAATCTCCTTCGTTGAACTCCTTTCAACGTATTTGCTTGTCATGCCAAAGCTTGGTCCGCTCCTTATAAATTCTCGTGTTCTCATAAGCATCTAACCTCAACTCATCAAGCTCATTAAGATCAAGCAAACACTTTTCTCCGGCGGTTTTCATGTCAAAATTGAGTGTTTTTACGGCCCAATATGCTTTGTGCTCCAACTCAACGGGTAGATGTCAAGACTTCCCATACACAAGCTTATACGGTGACATTCCAATGGGAGTTTTGAATGCTGTACGGTAGGCCCATAGTGCATCATCGAGCTTATCACTCCAATCTTTCCTCGACCTATTCACCATCTTTTCGAGAATGCTCTTAATCTCACGATTCGTCACCTCAACTTGACCACTTGTTTGAGGGTGGTAAGCTAATGCAACTTTATGAGTAACACCATATTTCTTCAAAAGAGCCTCAAATTGATGTTTCGTGAAATGAGAACCACCATCACTAATCACAGCACGTGGCACACCAAACCGTGGAAAGATGATATTCTTGAAGAGCTTTTTAACTACCTTAGCATCATTTGTAGGGGATACTATAGCTTCGACCCATTTAGACACATAGTCCACCGCAACAAGGATGTACTTATTCCCATAAGATGACGGGAACGGGCCCATAAAGTCAATCCCCCAAACATCAAAGACTTCAACTTCCAAGATGTTATTGAGAGGCATTTCATTCCATCGAGAAATATTGCATGTTCTTTGACACCGATCACAAGAACTCACGTACTTCCAGACATCCATGAAAAGAGTGGGCCAATAAAAACCCGATTAAAGGATCTTTGCGGCGGTCTTAGAGGTGCTGGCATGGCCTCCATAAGGTGAATCATGGCAATGAGAAATGATGCTTGCAACCTCATCTTCGGGAATACATCGACGGAAAACTCCGTCAACACACCGCTTGTAGAGCAATGGATCCTCCCAATAATAGTGTTTGATATCCGAAAAGAATTTCTTCTTTTGTTGATAGCTAAAATCAGGTGGTAGAACTCCACATGCAAGATAATTCCCGAAATCCGCGAACCATGGATCTTTCATAGTAGAGACAGCGAATAATTGGTCATCCGGAAAAGAGTCATCAATAGGCAACTCATCATTACCATTCTCGTCCATATCTTGCCTCAACCTAGAAAGATGATCAGCAACTAAATTCTCTGTACCCTTCTTATCACGAATCTCAAGATCAAATTCTTGAAGTAAAAGGATCCATCGAATTAGTCGGGGCTTTGCATCCTTTTTACTCAAGAGATACCTAATGGCGGCGTGATCCGTATAAACAATGATCTTGAACCCACCAAATAAGGTCGAACTTATCAATAGCGAATACTGCAAGCAACTTTCTCTGTGGTAGCATAATTCACTTGGGCTTCATCAAGAGTTCAGCTCACATAGTAGATTGCATAAACTTTCTTATCCTTCCTTTGCCCTAAAACAGCTCCAACCGTGTAATCACTAGCATCGTACATGATCTCAAAAGGGAGATTCCAGTCCGGTGGCTGCGTGATAGGTGTTATAGTCAATGCCTCCTTTAACCTGTTAAAAGCATCAAGGTTAGCTTCGTTGAAGATAAAAGGAACATCTTTAAGGAGCAAGTTAGTCAAAGGTTTAGCAATCTTAGAAAAATCTTTAATGAAACGCCGATAGAAACAGCGGACTCAAGAAACTTCTCACGCCTTCACGTATGGGTGGTGGCATCTTCTCAATCACTTCAACCTTCACGATCAACCTCAATTCCTCTTTCGGACACCAAGTGCCCAAGAATAATACCTTCCTTCACCATAAAATGGCATTTCTCCCAATTCAAGACAAGGTTAACCTCTTCACATCGCTGCAACACTTTAGACAAATTGGTCAAACAATCATCAAAAGTAGTTCCATATCTGAGAAGTCATCCATGAACACTTCCATTATATTTTCAATGAAATCGAGAAAATGGCCATCATGGCTCGTTGAAAGGTAGAGGAGCATTGCATAGACCAAAAGGCATTCTCCTATAGGCAAAAGTACCATAAGGACATGTAAATGTGGTCTTTTCTTGATCACTAGGGTGAATAGGAATTTGAAAGAAACCGAATATCCATCCAAGTAACAAAAATATGAATGCTTAGCTAACCTCTCAAGCATTTGATCAATGAAGGGAGAGGAAAATGGTCCTTCGGGTTGCCTTGTTCAATTTTCTATAGTCAATGCACATTCTCCAACCCGTGACAATTCTAGTGGGGATTAATTCATTATTCTCATTTCTTACCACAGTCATTCCCCCTTTGGAACTACTTGCCTTGGGCTAACCCACTCACTATCGGAGATGGAATAGATTATCCCAAGATCAAGTAGTTTGAGCACCTCTTTCTTAACAACCTCTTTCATGTTGGGATTCAATCTTCTTTGGTGCTCAATAGAGGGCTTATAATCATCTTCTAAAAGAATACGATGCATGCAAATAGATGGATTAATTCCCTTAATATCATAAATAGTGCATCCTATGACCTTGCGGTATGATCTAAGGATTCTAAGCAATTTTTCGCTTCAACTTCACTTAAATTCGCATTCACAATCACAGGATATGTAGAATTAGGGCCAAGAAATTCATACACGAGGTTGGAAGGAAGAGGTTTGAGCTCAACTTCGGAGTTTTTATCCTCAAGAGAAGAGGATTTAGGCTCAACCTTTAACTTCTCAACACTCACCTTGGCGTAAAGAGATGGATTTGCCTCCATCGCTGAGCAAAGGCAGCGACCTCAACATTCTCAACCTTCTGAAACCATCATTCACCAAACAATCCTCAAGAGCATCGTCGGGATGATGCTTAGCAAGTATTTTCTCCATGCACTCATCAATGACATCAATCGCAACAAAATTTTCGAAGAGGGCGTTTAATAGCATTCAACAAATTAAATTCAAAAATCTCATCCCCAACACTCAAAGAAAGCTTTCCGTGTTTCACATCTATGTGAGCACTTGTTGTAGCAAGGAAAGGCCTTCCAAGAATGATGGGCATATGAGTATCCTCTTCCATATTGAGCACAACAAAATCCGTAGGAACAAAGAACTTACCAACCTTGATTGGCACATCTTCCAACATACCTATTGGATATTTGACAGAGCGGTCCGCCAATTGAAGAGTGACAGTAGTGGGTTTAAGTTCACCCATCTCGAGCCTCTTACAAATAGAATGGGGCATGAGACTAACACTTGCCCCTAAATCACAAAAGGCACGGCCAAAACTCATGTTACCAATCATACATGGAATAGAAAAACTACCGGATCCTTGACTTTAGGAGGCATTTTATTTTGAATGATAGCACTACACTCTTCGGTGAGAGACACGGTCTCATAGTCCTCTAGCTTTCTCTTATTTGACAAAATGTCTTTCAAGAACTTAGCATATGTGGGCATTTGAGACAAGGCTTCAGTGAATGGAACATTAATGTAGAGCTTTTTAAGAACCTCTAAAAACTTCCCAAATTGCTTGTCAAGCTTGGCTTTGGCAAACCTTTGAGGGTAAGGCAAGGGTGGTTTGTAAGGTGGAGGGCAACATACTGGGCTCTCTCTTTATTCTCCTCCTCATTGGTCTCAACATTCCCACTTGCAACCTCATCTCCCTCGGGCTTCTCACTCTCAAGCTCTCTCACTTTTGGTTCCTCTAATTCCTTACCACTCCTCAAAGTCACAGCCTTATAATGCTCTCTCGGGTTTTCGACCTGCCCTGGAAGCCTACCATGGGGTTTAGTGGACGAACTGGCTTGTTGGGCAATTTGGTTTTCTAATATCTTGTTGTGGGTTGCCAAAGAATCAACCTTAGAAGTTAGTTGCCTAATTGCTTCACTCGTTACTTGATTTTGTTGCTTGAACTCCTCATTTAGTTTCGTTTGGGTCACCACAATATTCTCTAATAAACTCTCAAGGTTGGACTTTTGAGGAGGAGGGTTAAACGATCGAGGTTGAAAACCAGGGGGTCTAGTGTTACTTGCAGGCAATGGGTTTGAATTGTTCCTGTATAAAAAATTGGGGTGGTTTTTCCAATCGAGATTATATGTATTAGAAAATAGATCATTTTTCTGGTTGAAGTTATTAGCAAAATTAGCATGCTCAACAGATGAAACATTCATTAATTGATAATTAGCAGCTAGATGTCCAAGATCACCACAAATTTCACAAGGAACATTAGACGTACCCACAGAATTCACATGCACTTGATCAAATTTCTGAGATAAAGCATCAACTTTAGCAGAAAGAAGACTAATTGCATCAACATCATACTTACCTGGAGTCTTCTTATGTGTTGCTCTATCACTAGACCATTGGTTATGGTTTTGAGCCATACCTTCGATCAAACTGTATGCCTCATTCACACCCTTATTCATCAAAGCACCACCTGCAGCAGCGTCCACCGAAATTTTGGTGTTGTATGTCATTCCATTGTAGAAGGCGTGGACAAGGAACCACGTTTCAAAACCATGATGAGGGCACAATCTTAAGAGCTCCTTGAATCTCTCCACGCTTCATACAAAGATTCACCTTCTCTTTGAGCTAATGTCGAGATTTGACTTCGAAGTTCTGCTATTTTGCTTGGAGGGAAGAACTTCTCTAGGAAAGCAGCAGAAATTTGATCCTAAGTGGTGATGGATCCAGTAGAGGTCGTGGAGCCAAGCTCTCGCTTTGTCCCTCAATGAGAAAGGAACAACCTTAACTTTATGGCATCGGGTGGGACTCCATTAAGTTTCAATGTGTCACAATACACCAAGAACATTGAGATGTGAGGATTAGGGTCCTCATTGGGCAAGCCTCAAATTGATTTTGTTGCACCATGGAGAGAAGAGGGCTTCAACTCAAAGTTGTTGGCATCGATATTAGGCCTTGCAATTGCCGATGTAAGGCCCCTATTTTAGGTGCAAAGATAATCCTTCAAGGTTCTATTTTGTCACCCATGTTGACTTGTTCTTCTCTTGGTTGCCTTTGTCTTCTCCTTCTTATATGAAAAGTACCGATTTCGTGGTCTAGTTTAACAAGATCACTCAAACTCTTAGCCTTCTCATACAAAGAGAGTTCAAGCGTAAAATAGCAACAAATAAGAGATACTTAGTAACGTTTGAAAGTAACAAAACAAAGAAACAAAAGGCCTAATCTAACCCGACTTGTGAATTCAATCAATATTAACAATTTTAGTCCTCAAGAATAGCCAAAACTTGATGTGATGTTTTACCTCAAGTGCACGGCGTAGTTGTAGCTAGCACCGGCAAATATGAGTCGATCCCACGAGGACTTGTTATTAACTACCAATTATTCACAAACTAACTATCTAGGCAGATCGATGTACGAATGAATTAGAATGAAATAATGAAATAAGCTAAAATGAATAAACCTTGGAAGAAATCAAATGATGAAGACTTCTAGAATCGTGATCCACCACAACGACGATTATCATGTTTAAGTAATGATCCTCTCTCAAATGTGAATATCCACTCTTGTAGGGAATTATCCTAATTTAATTGCTATCTTCTCTAAGTATAACAATGTGTTCAAGAACTAATCAATCCCTATTCTCATGGTAATTGAATTTATTCGAACCCATTAGAGACAATGATAATTCTTAAAATTCCTCAAGAAACCTAAAACTACTCTCGTGATTTAGAATTTTAGGTTCTATTCTAGAGTTCTGATATTATAACTTCACCGCTCGGTTCTTCGCCTAATATCTAAATCATGTAAATAAGTGGCCAACAAATTTACAAGCATAAATCACACTAGAATGAAACAAGAGTCATTAGCATTCATAAATTCAAGAAAAGATCAAAATATTATTTGACAATCATGTCGTTGGGCTTCACCCAACCCTAGAATAAAGAGATTACTCACTCATATTTGAATAACAAGCCATAGAAATAATAATAATCATAAAACTCATCATGTGCAGAGATTAAAAGAAAGAGAACAAAGAAAATCTTAGTCTCAATGATAATCTTCACTTGAAAGTTGCTTGAATCCAATCCTTGAATAAAAAAATTGCTAATCGTCATCTTCAATCTCTTCCCGGTGTGACGGCTCAATCTCCAGTCCAAAAAACCCTAAAGAGATCCCTATTTTCGTGTTAGGAAGTCAAAAAATGGATAATTCATCAATACGGGTCGGCGCATAAGGAAAATTGGTCTTCTAACTTCGCTCGGGCGTGCAAAATAGTGGCGTGGCCGCGAACAGTCTGTCTCATAATTTCAAACTCTATTGTCTATACTTTACACTTCGATTTCGGAAAATTGTAAAACACAGATGTTGTAGCTCTATCTCTTAGCTTTCCGTGGCAACTTGAATCAGCTCAAATTCATATCGTATGTAAAAGTTATGCTTAAAATACTAACAGGGTGTCAAAACTGCCAACTTCAATGAACCAAGCTTGTTTCCCTTCTTTTTACGCTCCAATCTCGTGCTAGCTCCTCCATCTTCATATCCTCATCATGTGCCACATTGAATCTCACCAAAATGCATTACCTGAAAATGCAAACAAACTAAATGCAGTAAACATGAACTAGGAATCGAAATACACCTAATATGAAATAATTATGAACTTAAAATGCTAATTCTAGTATGAAAATGAGAGTAGATATGCGTGAAAATATATATACAAATGTAACTCATCAAACTCCCCCATGCTTAAATCCTTGCTTGTCCCCAAGCAAAAAATAAATCATGCAAATTAAAGGAAAGATATTCACAATAAGAGATCGCCTTCTCAGAAAATAAATTCCGTGGCGCGATTTAGTCCAAGAGAGTCTCATAACACGTCATGCACTAGTATCCCATATATCCCATATTTTCAAAAACATCCCTCAAACTTAGTGTAGCCAACCTGGAAGACCCTCACTTTAGTTATGTGGACACTCGCACTCATTTTGCTAGAAATTTGCTAGCATTAAAATAAGTTTTGTAGTAGGTGTTTCACTCAATACCCACGCATATAACCATGGTCTATCATAAGCTTGCCCTTTGTCTCACCTCTCCTCCAATAAATGGGACAATGTACAAGCGAGTCAAGAATGCATTCATTCAATGAGGGTTGTAATGTAGGCTGAGGGTAAGGGTAGGATAAAACATTTGGAATGAAGGTTGAGCCAAAGTCCTAGTAGAGCAACCTAATAAGATCCACCTCACTACCAATAAGATGAACAATACAAAACCACTCCAATCTTCATTAATTAACTTCCAACCATCAACCATTAAGCAAAACTATCGAACCAAACCCTTTTATTTACAAAACTAGAAGGAAAAGTTCTCATGAATTGAACTTGGAGAACATGAACTGATTCCCTCCTTTATAAAAGAACTTTTATTCAAGACGAAAGAAAATCTTTTTTTTTTTTGATTTTTTTTATGCCCTAACTTTTGCCTAGGCCGCCCTTTACGGGTTTTCAACCTAGCGGGCTCTCTCTCTCTCTCTCTCTCTCTCTCTTGAAACAAGAATGACAAAAACAAAGAAAAATGGAAATACAACCACTTAAACTTCGAAGCTTCCATAAGTATGTACATGAGAAGCACAGTTCATAGATCATGCCGGAATAGCATCACTATCATCGAAATTACTCCAACTTCACCCCACTTACACCCACACAATCCACATCGAAACAACAATGCTCCACTACTAACATGGCTTGGGTCAATACATTTTTTTTCAGTCAATAGGCTTGTAATGCGGGTTAACAAAGAAAAATAGGCAATAAGGCTCAAAAGGGGTTAAACCTAGAGATAATATCAATGTAAGGTAGGCTATTTGGCTATGTAGCTCAAAACTAAGAGAATTTTTCCATCGTCCTCGCTCGTACAATGTCAAAACAGGACTTAAGAAAGAAAAGGGAAAGTAAGATCATCCCTCTGAGAAAGATCAATTCTTCCTCCCCGGGCAAGTTCTAAAGACTTTGATTATAGGGGGTTTCACACAACAAAGAAAATAAGTAAAATATGTTGATGTGGTCTTTTAGGCTCAAAATCTCACGGGTTTTGTTTTAAATTTTGTCTACCAAATTAGCTACACAATTCTCGAGGGAAACAACTAAACAAACCACAATGGATATAGACACAATCATACTATATTTCTCAAGGACTTTAAATCAAATATTTTGAAGAAATCATCATCAAAGGGTCATCTCTCTTATTCTTTCTTTTTTTTTTTTTTTGCATGAAGATGAATGAAAATACAAATGAAATAAAAGAAAATGAAAAGTCTATCAAAAATGCATCCTGAGAATGAAACTATATGCAATGCAAGATATGTACAAATGTAAATGTGTGAGCAATGGTGCAGAACAGGCAAATAATCTCCTCCCCCAAGCTAAATGTCTACATTCTCCTCAATGTGAATGAAAATGAGAATGAATAGGAGGATGGGGAGGGGGAAATCAACTCACAGATTACTGGGAATCTCCTGATGGGGGTGGCTTTAGTGGATCATCAAAATGGCCTTGAGAAACATACCACTCGCATATAGCCCTAAGCATCAGATTATTTTCATGAACTTGTCGCTCAAGGGTCGTAAATCGCTCCATGAAATTCGGTGGCATTTGAGGTGCCTCATCTGCTACGCTTTCTTCATCATTCTCATCCATAGAAGTATCAATCTCATGGGGAAAATACCAATTCTCCTTTTCATTGATAGTAACTCGCTCAGGGTTCGGCAAATGGATATACGGCTTTTCATTAACCTACCAAACATAAGGCTCTTTGCTGTTCTTAATCATTGTCGCCCTAACCATAGCCTTTAGGTGTAACTTGGTGAAGTCTGATACTTTGTTATTCGCATTATGACCACTAACTGTATCCAAATCAATCCCCTCAGACTTTGCTATATAATAGATGAGACCTCCACACGTAATTGTCTCGGAATTGGCATCACGAATCTTAAGAAGCTTCGAAACTAACCACATAGCAGCATTAACTTGTACAGCAGCATGCGATAGATCTGGGCAAAAATGAGTGTATGGCGCTTGGGTCATGGACCAAAGAAAGAACAACTCTGGTCTTTCCCGATGAACTTTCAATGCTGGCGATGAGGTTCTATCAGTAGCCATTAGTGGCAATTCAACGCGAGCTTTGGTCTTTGGGTCGAGCTCCATATCCCCTTGGGCTTGTACGGCGAACTTCGTTTCAGCGAAGTTCGCTATTTTTTATCCTGTGCGATCCTCGCTAGAGTGATGTTCGCCATTTTGGATGACCCTCGCTTGAGCAAGGCTCGCCTAAGATGAAGTTCGCTGGATTTGGTTGAACTTCGCTTCTTTCTTTCAACACTTAGTTGATGTGTATGAGCGAGCTTCGCCTCTGCTCTTGAATTAGTTAAACTCGATTCTTCGTCGACTAACTTGTTCGTTATCTTTGTGCAGTTGCCTATTCTAAAGATCCAGTAGATCGATTCAACCACTTTGGCCATGACGGGACCCATGATCCTGAAGTGACACACGTCTTTCGTGGGGAAATCCCATTGTTCGCTGAAGGAAGTGGGCCGGAGAGGGAGAGGATCATTCGTACAGGTGGTTATAGAACTCTTCGGGTGATAATCACTGACGCAAAGCTCATTATTCCAAATGAAGTGACATCTATGAAACCGCCTTTCCTCTTTGGGGATAGCATTCCCGATGGTAATTCTTTTTTTCGCTGGGGGCTAGAGTATTGATACTTCACCTTGGAAGGTCGTCGGTGTGCTCTACCGGAGATAGAGCGTCAAGTCTCGTTTCTATTTTTGCAGCGTCTAGCCGTGCCTCGCCCTATGCGCTTCAACCTTACTCACAAGGAGGATAGCGTCAAGAGGGGTATTTTAAAGTATGGAGGTGGTTTCCGCCAAGAAGGGGTTTATGGGGTCAATATTGTGGGGTTGCGCCCAGGCTTCGTTCAAGAAGATGCGCTAGTTAATGAGGGAGCAATTGTCCCAAGCACCTTTGGGTACGAACTTGCTAAAAGCGGGGCCCAATATCCTGAAGCTGATGCCAAGTTCCCTGGATGGATCAGGTCGACGGGAACCCATTGGTGGTCTCGCCTTGTTCAATTCATTCTCGTCACTTTTCGAGACAGGTTACAAGAACTAGGGCTCTATGCCGCCGTCAGGGCTTCCAAGTATGGTGTTGAGATCTCTGCGCCAACATTATACGGCATACTGGACTTGTATAACTCTAATAGCAACACCTTCTTCACTCCGATAGGGAAGATTGGCATTGCTCTCCACGAGATGTTTGAAGTATCTCATTTATCGATAGGAGATCGCCCGTATGAGGAATTCTTCCCAACTAATGAGGAGCTAAGCGTCTTCTCCCATACTGCCCAGATCGCCGAGGCATTTCGAGAACTAACCTGTCATTTCTTCATTTGCCATAGATCTCAAGAGAGCGCAAGTCATGATCATACCATTGCTCGCATTCCTTGGGCTGAATATCTATTCCCTCACGTGAGTAAGAAGGGAACAGTAGAAGCGGTCTCACCGCCTTCAGATGAGGAAATCGAGAAGCGCATCTCCAAAGAGAAGTCTGTTTGGCACACAGCAGATTCTGATGTGTGTGGGTTTCGTGCTGGTGATAATTTTGAGAGTTTTCATCACCAGGTGAGGGAGCCAATATCTAAGTTGGCGTTACTCGTGGGATTCTTCTCGATATGGCTGAAAGGTTGTGTAGTGCCGTCTCGGCTAAAGGATTGTATTTCGATCAAAGTGTTGTTCCCCGCGGTGATGCTAGCTTCCAAATACAACCTGGCTTTGTTACCGGCGATGGTGAGTTGTATACACCATGGTCTCCGGGAGTTAGCCACGAAGTACTTGAAGCAAGAAGACAAATGCCCAAGGAAGCAAGTGCCTAACCCCAGGGTGGAATTGCCATATACTTATCTAGTAATATGGTTTACTCAACACTGCTCATCGCTAATGTCCACTGCTGTGTCCGATGGGGAGAACGTTGCTTTGCTCCAGAGATTTGAGTGTTCCAAGTGGCTGATCAAATATCTGGGTGGCGTCCGTAGGGCTCTCTTTGCTAGGGAGAACTATCGCCTCTATTGTTGCTTCCCCTCGATAAATGGTGTTAACCCTGGGGATGAATTTGAGGATGGTATTAGTAGTGAAGGTTTCACTTGTTTGCCTAGCGGGTGCTTCCATTGGCTAGTGAATATTCGGCCTGGTCATCTTGTTGCTAGGCTAAATGGGTCGAAATGTTACATCGAGCCCTATCTGCTGTGCCGCTTTGCGCGCCAATTTGGTTATGACCAGTTGTACGTCGGGAACCCGAATCCAGGAATGTTGCGTACAGGGAGTATAGTTGACGGAGCCCGTGCTTGGTATCATTTCATCATGGGTGCTACTGGGGTAAAGTTTTTACTCCCACAGCACACTCCTAACAGTTATAGGACGTTAGGATTTTGCAAATGGTACAGCAAGGTACTCGAGCCTCATCCTGACTTCCGAGTGAATCAGACTGGCTTGGTTTGGATCACTAAGCGAGACAAGGAGTCCTCTAAGAAGGGTTTGAGGAGTAGGATTCCTGGCATGAATGAATTTCTGGCTGAGACCTACCAGATAATGATCCGGAAGAGCCTGGTGCACAACCTGATCTTCCAGGGCAAGCTGACGTTGGTACTCAGGAACCTGTTGAGCCTCAAAGACCGATTGGCATCCAAATTCGTGAGCCGGTTGAATCCACTATTCATCATGAGGCACCTGCGGAAGTACAGGGGAAAGGGAAAAGACCCTTACATGTATCCTCTTCTAAGTTGATTTTATAAAGGTGATGCATGACTGCCTCCGAGTCTGAGCCTGTACTTGGGGGCTCTTCTGTGATTGTAGAAGAGCCTTCCCCAGCTCCAATGCAAGGAACTGGACTTGGGTCTTCAGGTAATCCATCGTTCCCTGTGTTAGTGTTGTATGACCGGAGGTACTTTCTAATTAACGTACTCTCCCTTGTGTGTAGTTAAAGAGCCCGTTATCCTGGATAATGATGAGGAACAAGTGGACTACGAGCATTATGATACTGACACCTATTTGACCGAACCTGAGGATGCGGGTGGAGCCAGTGGCATTGGTGGTTTCTCGCACATGCTAGGTACCTCTAGTCAATCCTTTGGGGTTATCTTATCTTGATGACTAATGTTTTTTTGCTATTGATTGAGCATACTATGAATATGATCTTGAGGGTGCAGACGGACCAATCCATTCGTCGTTTTCTGTTAGTGATCCTCCTGAACCTGCAGCTGGTGTTGAGAAGGATATTAACGTCCCAGGACTTTCATCTGAAACCCCTATGTTTGGGTTCGTTCATCAGCGAGGCATCGATTGGGAATCTCTGGGTCTTCTGATGCAGACGATGAAATCTCAGTCCCTTCTACTTTCACGGGAGACCATCCAATGGCACCACCATCCAATGTAGACGTTGAACCCGAGCCTTTACCCATGGGTCTTGGAGTTATGGCTACAAAGATGATGACCGTGATGACTGTCGCTTCATCTATTGAGGTGACATCTACTATTCCTCCTACCACATCTGATCTGTTGGACACGCTCGCGCCATATTTGATGTCTGGACACGAGCGAGTACAAACCTTGCCAGCTTTTCATCCGGGTACTATAGGCGCGGTAGTAGGGGCAAGCTCTTTGGATATCATAGCTATTCCTCAGTCTCCTGATCCCATCGATTTAATTGAGACGGAGATCAAGATATGAGCAGATGGTTTAGCAAAGCTGCTTCATTTGAGTATTGCAACCACTCTTCGCCTGAGGCGGGTTTGTCCGCTCGTACTCTGAAATTATTGAGGGATCAGCTCGACGTGTTGTCATCAACTGCTGGTTCGGCTCGTGCTGAACCTTTTAAGACAGCGATTGACGAAGCTGAACTGCACCTTAATGAATTGCAGAAGTTGCATACAGTTGATCTCGAGGGCATTGCCGAGATCGAATTTCGTCATTGTCAGCCATCCAGTGCCAAACTCTTGAGTCCGCCCGGAAAGAGATGGCACAGATCAATACGAGGGTTTGAGATCTGAATGAGAGTATCACTTCTAATGAGGGTTACCACGCGGAGCTGCAAGAGGCTATCCATGAGAAGGATACTGTTATCACTGCTGCCAAAGCAGCCATTGTCGCGGCTCAAGCGCGTTTGGAAGAAGCTCAATCTCAAAAGGATGTGCTTGAATCCGATTTGGCTGAATTCACCAAGAAATGGGACTCTCAAGTTGCGGAGCTCCAGGCTAAGACGAAGAAGCTCATTGAGATCCGAGCTAAAACTACTCTCATCAATCCTGAGATTTTGAGGGAGAGGGCTCGGAAGGGTGCTCGAGAAGTCAAGGATGCCAATATTAGCAAATGTATTGCACAGATAAATGCCTTTTATCCTCTCCCTTTGTAAAGACTTCTTGTTAGTGTTTCTTGGCTCTTTTGAATAAAAAGAACTCTTTTTTTATCTCCCTTGATGTATGTATGATAGAGGTATAGTGTTAACGTATCATAGTAACATCTTTGCTGGGGAGGAAAATGTTGGGGATCAAACTGATAGAGGTGTAATGTTAACATAACGGTTTGATCGAATTGACACTATTCAGAGGTGTATTGTCAACATGACAGTGTAGGAATGTTTGACAGAGGTGTAGTGTTAACGTGCCAAATGAAATAATTAACAGAGGTTTGATGTTAACCGGTCGGTTTGAAAGAAATCCAAAAGACGACTACTGTTTGGAAGTGTAATGTTAACTTGACGGTAGGAAATCGATGGAAGTGTAATGTTAACTAATCGATTTTTGGTATGTGCAAACTGACAGAGGTGTAATGTTAACCGATCAATTTTGCTAAGATAAGCCGACAGAGGTGTAATGTTAACCGGTCGGGTCATTTATGATGCGAAATCGTTCAGAGGTGTATTGTTAACATGACGATTTGATCAAATTGACACTATTCAGAGGTGTATTGTTAACATGACAGTGCTGACGTATCTCGAGTCAAGCAGAGGTGTGGTGTTAACTTGATGACTCTTCAGATATTTTGAATAGGGAAGATCAATATTTCTGGTTCAGAGGTGAAAACTTAAACATGACCAGGATTTTTGTGGGGATATGATTTTGACCAGGATCAAGGGTAATACTTCTTGAGAAATTTCCCACTGATCGGTGCCATGAGCCTATTGCCATTTTGGTCAATTAGACGATATGCTCCATTTGAGTAGACTGTCTCTACTATAAATGGTCCTTCCCATTTTGGTTGGAATTTACCTTTAGTCTTGTGTGTCATGACCATGGATCGACGGACAGCTAAGACCAGGTCGCCCTCTTTGAAGGATCGTTCTCTGACTCTCCTGTTGAAGGCTCTCAAAATTCGTGACTGGTAGATCTCGATTCTTTGTTGAGCTTGCAGTCTCAACTCATCTAGCGCTTCTAATTCTTGGAGGCGCTTTTGATGATGTTCTTCGGTTGTCATCTTCTCAGCGATGGCGATTCTTAATGATGAACCTGAACTTCAAGGGGGATCACGGCTTCGCATCAGTAGACCAAAGAAAATGGCGTTGAGCCGGTGGGAGTGCAGACTGTTGTTTGATAAGCCCATAAGCACTCTCTAAGTTTCTCGTCCCAATCTCGTTTGTTGGAGGCAACGAACTTCTTCAGAAGTTTGACAATGGTTTTGTTGAAAGCTTCACCTAGACCATTAGCAACTAGGTCGTATGGTGTAGAAGCCACATCTTGGATTCTAAACTTGTTGCAGAATTTAAAGAACGGTCAACTGATAAATTGAGGGCCGTTGTCGTGAATGATTCGTCTAGGAATGCCGAATCAATAAATCACGTGATGTCTCAAGAATTTGATCACTTGAGATATCTTGACTTCTCTGAGGTGAATAGCTTCGGCCCATTTAGAGAAGTAATCTGTAATGGCCAGTATAAATCGATGGCCCTTAGCGGACGGTGGGCTGATCGGCCCTATGATGTCCATGCCCCAATCCTCGAATGGCCACGAGGCGTCTATCGGATGTAATTCTTCTAGAGGTTGATGTAGAAAATCAGCATGGATTTGACACGCATGGCATCGTTTAGCATATGCTATCGCATCTGCTATCATTGTTGGCCAATAGTAACCTAGATGACAAAATCGGTCCTGAAGTTTGGGACCAAGTTGATGAGCTCCACACGTACCATCGTGGGCTTCCTTTAATGCTTCTCGAGCTTCACTTGGTGATAAGCATCGGAGCAAAATACCGTCGAATGACCATTGGTACAAAGTCTGTGTGGCAGAATCATAAAAGAAGCGCGGAGCTCTCCTTTGAATAGAGACTGCCTGCTTTGGATTATCTGGTAGAATCCCGTGTAGGACGTCGTCAATGATTGGGAACCAACAATCATTACCTTCGAAGTGGGTTGGCATAACCCGGACTTCGTTGGCTTCAAGAATATGCTCCGGAGAGCATAGGTGATGGCTAGCCACCGTGATGCGTCTAGTGGACTTTGGTGCCAAGGCAAGTGTGGCCGCAAGGGATGCTAGAGCATCCGCATGGGTATACTCGAGGTGAGCTATGTAACTGATGTAGAAGCCTTCGAATGATTGAGCGAGCTTTAAAGCTGCTTTATGATAAGGTACAAAGTCTTCGTGACGGACCTCATATTCTCCTTTGATTTGATTCATGATCTGCTTGGAGTCACCGTGAGCTTCGAGATACTTGATACCCATGTCTTGGGTGAGTTACAGGCCGATTACAAGGGTGTTATATTTAGCTACGTTGTTGGAACATGGTTCGGTTAATGAGTACGCTCGAGGAAGAACTTGTCCATGGGGGTCGACCAGCACTACCCCGACTCCTGTAATGATTGCACCTTTGTGGTTTCACCTTGATGCGCCGTCAAAGTAAAGTCGCCATATCTGGTGGTCTGAGATGATATTTGACTCAAAAATTTTATCCGGGATGTCTTCATAAAGTTTGGATGATTCTGGGATGGGATGCTCTATAAGAAAGTCAGCAATTGCTTGGCCCTTGACTGCTTTCTGTGGTACGAAAGTCATGTCGTACTGTGAGAGTAGTATCGCCCATTTGACTAACCTGGAATTCAATGATCCGGGTTTCATCATGAGTATCTGTAAGGGGTTGACTCTAGAAATGACGTGGATGGTCTGGCCGATAAGGTAATGCTGCATCTTCTGAATCGCAAAGACTAATGCTAAACATTCCTTCTCGATCGGATTATATCGATGCTCAGCGCCAATCATAGTCCGGCTGAGGCAGTAAATGGCTTACTCATGGCCATTGTCGTTCTCCTGAGCAAGGAGTGCTCCAAGAGAGTGATCCATTGCTCTGACATAGATCAAGAACAGCTTACCTGATACTGGCGCAGCTAGGACTGGCGGCTTTGTGAGATATTGCTTGATCTCATTGAAAGCTTCCTGGCAGGCGTCATCCCAAAGGAATGAAACACCTTTCTTCATGAGTCATTGGAATGGTTGACATTTCCCAGACAAGTTGGTGATAAACCTTCGGATGTAAGCTAATCGCCCTTGCAAGCCTCTGAGTTCTTTGAGATTTCTAGGAGGTGGCATCTCTTGGATGGCCTTCACTTTCTCGGGGTCAACATGTATTCTCTTGGATGTTATAATGAATCCTAGGAACTTGCCTGATGATACCCCCAGAAAGGATTTGGTTGGATTCATCTTGAGCTGGTGCTTTCGCATGATTTCAAATATCGTTCTCAAGTCATTGACGTGGTCTTGCTTATGATGACTCTTGATTGCGAGGTCATCAACGTAGCACTCGACCGTCTTGCGCAGCTGTTCAAAGAAGATTGTGTTCATTGCATGCTGATAGGTAGCTCCGGCATTCTTCAGGCCGAAGGGCATTACCGTGTAACAAAATACTCCTAAATGTGTCCTGAAAGCCGTGTGCTTTTGGTCATCTGGATGCATTTTGATCTGATTGTATCCAGAAAATCCGTCCATAAAGGACATTCTCTCAAACCTGCACGTGTTGTCGACCATGACATCTGTAATAGGAAGAGGAAATTCATCTTTTGGACAGGCAAGGTTGACGTCTCGAAAGTCGATGCAGATTCGAATCTTGCCAGTCTTCTTCATTACCACCACAATATTGACTAGCCAATCGGGGTGTTGTTCGTCACGGATGAATCCACATTCAATAAGTTTGCAGATCTCCTTTTTGATATGCTCCATCAATTCAGGACGGAAGCGTCGTTGCTGTTGCTTGACTGGTTTGACGTTGGGGTCGATGTCAAGACAATGTACAGCCACATTGGGGTCGAGGCCCGGCATGTCTTTGTAACTCCAAGCGAAGATATCAATGTATTCTCGAAGGAGAACTATGCGTTCTTTGCTCTCAACTGGCGATAGGCTTTCGCTGATGAAAATGGGCTTGGGGTTGGTTTCACTGCCAATGTTGACTTGAACTACCTTATCCTCGGTGGGCGGTTCTCTGGCTTCGAAGCGTGATTCTCATTGCCTTTCAAGTTATTTTGTCCAAGGATCCTCCTCGGGATCTTCGAACACTTCGAACTCATCAAGATCGCCAATTAGATCATAGGAGACCATGTTGACTATGAACAAGGCTCTGAGGCTAACATCGGAATCCCAGTCAGACGTATCTGAAGAGCTAAAGTCATCACATGGCGGCCCGGTTTGTGGTTCGGCTTCAGGGGAGATGTAATCGAGCCCATGTTTAGTTCAATTGTAATAATAAAAAATTTCACCTTTTCGTGTAGAAGGGATTAAAGGGACTTGCAGTCCTCTATTGAAGTTCAACCCTTGTTTTGCAGTAAGGTTGTATCCTATTTTTGCCATAATCCGTTGAGATTGTTGGCTATATCGGGAAAATTCTGGTACCCCTTCAGTTTCTGTGTCCGAGTTTGATGATTGAGGTTGTGCCTCTACTTTTCCAAAGATGATTGGATCCCGAATGCTCCCTTTGGACTGAACCATAAGGGTGGCATCCTCCGAGTTATCCAGTTGCTTGTGAGCTGAATATGATTCGTTTATCGGCATATGTAATATCAGTTCAGAAGCTAACTTAGCCATCAAAATTTCAACTCTTGAGTTTTCAGACTCAGAGTCTAGGGAATAGTCATAAGCAAACTCTTCTTCATTAAAGATCCAATCGCCCTGATTTTCGGCAGATTAGTTGACACAAAGGTCATCCATGGTAATTACAAGTGGATCTATCTCCCAAATTAAATCATCAATGGGATCTAGCTCAACATCTGCCTCATTACCACTATCTTCATCGTTGGGGAGGACAATCTCAATTGTTTGATTTTCATCATACAAGAGAGAGTCAGTGAAGTAATTCTTCACTCCCTTGAAAGGATACCTTTCAGCATCAACTCTCTATTGGACACCCCGTTTATCAATGTATTTGAAACACTGATGAAGAGTTGAAGGGATAATCATGTTAGAGTGGATACAAGGATGTCCGAGCAGAAGGTTGTAGGATGTTTCGACGTCAATGACGTAGCAGGTCACTTCCGTCTTTAAGTCCCCTAGTTGACAATTGAGTCGGATATTTCCAAGGGAATGGCTACTGCTGGAGTTAAAGTCGAGGATGGTCGCACGAGTCTTTGAGAGTTTATGGGAGGGGATCCCTAAGAAGCTTAAGAGTCTTCACGGGATAATGCTTACTGCGGAGCCTGGATCGATGTGGATCCTCTCGACCTTTGTCGATCCTATATACCCAGTATAATAGAGAGGTCGATTGTGATGGTGGTCTTTGACAAGCATGTCCTCCGGAGTGAAGGTGATGCAAGGCATCTGCCGTCGGCATTGATAGCATTGCTCAAGACCTTCGTCTTGATGTGGTTCAGTCAAGTGGGCGAGGAACGCCTCACTGTTGTTCAGGGCTTCTTTCAACGCCTCCCTCGTGTCCTTTGATAAACGTAAGAGTTCGTACAAAGTAATGCGAGCCAGGATGTTGGCGAGTTGAGCCATGATATCATATTTGAAGGGGGTTTTGTGATCATATGAAGGATGTTGTAGGGCTTTATCGAACCGGACCTCCTTTTGCTTGGTCGGTTCAGGTTGTTTGGACGTACCTGGTTGGTCATAATCCCTTAAATAACCTTTGCCAGACCTAGTTCCTGTCATAGCCATTTTTTCCCCTTCTGGATCGGTAATTGTAAAGGCAACGTGTAGAGATTCTTCTTCGATGATCGCGGAGATGGTGTTGCAAGCCTTCATCCTATGCCTGTTCTTGGACTTCTGAAGGGTCCAATTATCATCTTGAAGAAGATCGGGATGTACCCATATGATTTCTCCCCTCTTAGTGGTGAGAGGGATTAGGCCTCCGTCTCATTGGTTTGAGCAATCGTGGTTGATCACCTCCATCCTTGCAGTGGGAATGGGGACGACGACATCTTGAGCTCGGATTTCTGGCATAGAACCAAATTGGAGGGTCACCATGTTTGCAGTGACTTTCTTTTACTTGGGTTTGAGCTTAAGAATCCCAGACTTGACGAACGTCTGAATCTTATCCTTGAGGATATAATAGTTTTTCGTCGGGTGTCCCAACATTCTATGATAGAGACAGTAGTTGGGGTCGTTAGTTTTTCCCATTTCTTCGGGGCGTCGAGCTTTTGGGAGCTTCAGACGATTCCCCTTGTTAAGAACATAGAAAATAGCAACTGTATGTTCGTCCTTGAATAAATAATTGCGCTGGGAGCTCTTCCTTGGTTCTCTTTGCTGGTTGTTGTTTGAGTTCTGGACTCCAACCACAAAAGTCTCCTTTGCCTTTGGTTGTGACGTCTGCCCTTGCTTGTCCTTGTTACCTTTGAAATTGGTGCGGGGCTCAAACTTGTTGAAACATTCCGATGACTTCTCGGCTATCTCGGCTTGTTCCATCAAGTCCTTCCAAGTATGGGCAGTAACAGCACCCATGTGAGCTTCAATCTTTGCCAGCAAAATTGTGCTGACAAGTTTGTAGCAACATTGGTAGAGGCATATCTCGACATCGCAATGTCAATTTACGATACTGTTCAATGTATTCTCGGACCGTCTCATTCCCGCTTTGTTTCTCGGAAAGGAGCTTGGCCATGGTAACGTTAGATTGTTCCTCGTGAAATTGCGAGAGGAACTTGGATTCCAAATCCGCCCAAGATCTAATTGAAACTTCGGGTAAATTCTGGAACCAATCAATGGCCACCCCCTGGAGAGTACCTATAAAGAGACGTGCCTTAATGGCATCGTTACCCACTACATTCCCAGTTTGTTGATGGAAGTAGTAGATATGCTGGTTCGGAGATCCTTTGCCATCAAACGCATGTAACGTAGGTGGCTTGAACTTCATAGGATAAGGAACCATATCCCACTCGATGGGATACGGTCGGACGATCCCTACTTTCTTGAGCTCCGTTTGTTGAGAAAGAACGTTGAGCTGCTTCTGGATGTCCTCCAAAGCTTTCGCTTCTTTGCTTGGTTTGGCGAGCATCGTCGTTTCTAACCTTGCATGCTCAGAATCCGCGTCACTTTGGTGCTCTTGATCTTCTTCTGGAGGGCTTTCGCCGATTGGCTTTTTCCCTTTTGAAGAGCTTGCTTGAGGGTGGGGGTTCAACAAGAGTTGCTCAATCATCCTTTCTAGGCGTTCGATTCAGTCGTCCGCCTCTTTCTTTTGGATCGCCATTTGAGTCAGCAGATCTTCTCGATCTATTGCATTTACTTCCCACCTTCACCCTTGACTCGAACTAGGGGTCGGGTTTGATGCTATGGCTGAGTTGGCATCGCTAGAAGCTGGTTGATTCGCTGGATATGGAGATTGCGGTGTTTGCATAGAAGGGTAGTGGAACGGAATCGCCGCTTTCCTTCTTAGTCTGGTATTACGAAACACGCCCTCAGCTTCTAGAAGTATGGATTGGATGCCAGGAGAATAGACTAGATCAGGGGAGCTATCTATATCTTCCTCGGCGTCTTCGGAGGTTACGCTCGTCATGTTGACAGTGAAGACTTGAGTCTTGCTTCGCCGAGCACATCGTCGTCGCTTAGTTCGAGCTTCTGAATGCTCAAGAACAGGACCGAGACGGTTGAAAACTAACTATTTGCATTGGCAACCTTCTTGGACTGCCGAGATCACCTCTCTGAGGGTCGCACAATGCTGGCATTGGCGAGCTCTCTTCAGAGTTATGAGTTCTCATAGATCAACACTGGTGCCAACTTCACTGGCTTTGGCTAAATACGAGCAACGCTTACGATGATGCTGGCCAGATGTTGGTCCGGCGGGATCATCTATGATGATTGTATTCCTCTAAGGGAATTTTGATTAGGGGTTACCCCCATTCTTGGCTTCTAACGAGGAAGCATAGCGAGCATCGCGAGATACTTTAAATCGAACTCCTAAACCAGTTGATGACTGATGCCCGCGATCAGATGTGTTAACATCTTGATCTTTGCTCACGGCAAAAGTCGGATTTCCTTCGGTTTTGGCGAAGTTTGTTCGGCTTTTGGCTAAGCTCGAACTGTCCTCAGCGAGGGTGGTGTTCACATACGCGGGGGTCATTTTAGGCCTGGGATTCATGCTACGGTGAATTCTACGATAACTGCATGCAGTTGGAGAGATTTTGTCCTTGGAAATAGATTCCTCGAACTTTGCTTGGTCAAATTCAATGACCAATGTTTCAGCAAAAGACCCGAGGGTCTGAGTATCGGTTTGCAACAAAATCTTCTCATCGGAGGAAAACGTAGTCCCCAACGGAGTCGCCATCCTGTTTCGGGTCTTTTGATAATTGTAATTAACTCAGATTACAATTTGAAAGACAATAATGAAACTAAGAAAATTTTATTTTTCCTGGGGTTCTTTTCCATGTGCCGGTGGAGCATCGATCTTGTACTCCGTTGACGAACCGAATCGAGACTTACGAGTCTTTTGCTGTTGGTGAGGGTCGGGTCACTTGAAAGCTAACTCAGTCCTCTCTTCGTGATGTTCCTCTGCGTATGTGTGTGTCGAATTGTATGATTCCCCTCCCTTTTATATGCTAAATGAGAGGGTTAATGGCCTCCTTAGAATGTGGGTTAGTGGCCATTAAAACAGGAGAGTGTGGGTGATTATCCCCTGAAAATAGCTCTCATAATGACTATTTGGGCGAGCTTCGTGGTCTTGGTGGAGCTCGCTGTGGACGTGGGCGCGGGTTGTTGCAGACGTGGGCGAAAGTAAAAAGGGTTAATGGCCTCCTTAGAACATGGACTGATGGCCATTAAAGCAGGAGATAATGGGGAATGGTTATCCCCTAAAAATAGCTCTCATAACGGCTATTTGGGCAAACTTCGTGGTCTTGGCGGTTCGCCATCTCGTGAGGGCTGTCGCTGCAATCGTGCCTCTTCTAAGTGGATGACTTGGTCCACGGGAGCGGGTGTGAGCGGGGTTCGTCAGTGAGCTTCGCCAAATGAGTTCAAATTTGACGCAGAATTCGACACTTGGTGAAGTTCGCTTCGGTCCTTAGGGGGTTTCCGATGTCGTTTATTCATGGGCTTGATTTTGGGGCCCATTCGAAGTGTTTAGCCCATGGGCGTCCACTCCTTGGGTCCAAGCTGATCATCGGCCTAGGTGAAAATACATTTTGACCATCTACAGTGCATTAGTCAACCCAAATGACGTTAACAGAAATTCATAATGCCCATATCTTATTCGAAATGCTGTCTTAAGTATATCTTCCTGCCTAATCTTCAATTGGTGGTATCCTCATCTCAAATCAACTTTTGAAAATACTGTAGAACCTTGCAATTGATCAAACAAGTCATCAATCCGAGGTAATGGGTACTTGTTCTTTATGGTCACCTTATTAAGCTCTCGATAATCAATACACAACTTCATACTACCATTTTTCTTTTTTACAAACAATACCGGAGCTCCCCAAGGTGATGCACTTGGCCAAATAAATCCCTTGTTCAACAACTCCTCTAGTTGGGTCTTTAATTCCTTAAGTTTAGTAGGGGCCATTCTATAAGGTGTCTTAGATATAGGAGCAGCTCCAGGAACTAATTCAATAGTAAATCCAATTTCCCTATCTGGTGGTAATCCAAGCAACTCATCGGGAAAAACATCAAGGTACTCTCATACAATTGGGATATCCTCAAGATTCATTTCTTATTTCTTTGTATCAATCACATAAGCTAAGTATCCCTGACCTCCCTTTCTAAGAAGTTTATTAGCATGGTGACGCAGCGGTGATAACACGAAGCCTTACAATGAGGACTTCGAAATCAAGAAGCCTTACCACGAGGACTTCTTCAAAGAATAAACACCAACAAAACTTTCTTCAAAAGAAATTTAATTTTAATTATCAAAAGATGACGGTTAATACCAACTTACAAAGTATTTAAAGGCTAACCCTAAAACCCTAGAAACGTTTTTAAACAAAATTACTAAACTACCCAACATAAAGCAAATAAACAGTAAATAGTTGTTTTGAGGCCCTAAACGACCTCGGATGGCCCAAAAACATCGAACATCATGGCAAAGCAATGTGTTTTGCTCGTTGGCCCATTTCACATGAGCTGTACGAATTTCGGCCCATTCGGAAACTTTGACTTTTCGATCCTACATAGCCTTTTTTTGTCTTATTGTCCTACATCACATGGATTGCTGGTATGATTTAAGGGGAGAAGGTTGTTCTATCACCTTGGAATTTGAATTTGGGTTGCCTCGGGATGTGAAATATAACTTATTTTTCATAACAATTAATTGATGCATGATGGGTAGCTAACCAATCCATCCTAAGAATCACGTCAAAGTCATACATCTCTAACAATATCAAGTCTGCTAGAAGGATTTTTTTCTCCAATACTAACATCACAACCTTTACACACCATATTAGCTACTAAACAAAATCCAACAGGTGTAGCAATAGATAATTCAAACTCAATAAACTTAGGCAGTACCCTTAATCTATATGCAAAGTATGGTGATACAAATGATTGCGTAGATCCAGAATCAAATAGAGCTTTAGCAAGATGAGAAGATATAATTAGCGCACCTGTCACCATTGCATTAGACGACTAAGCGTCCTGTTGGGTCAAAGTGTGAACTCTTCCTTGAGTCTTGGGTTTCTGGGTCTGCACACTAGGTTGTGATGAATACTCATTTTCCTAGTTGGATAGTCTCTCGCAAAGTGATCTTCTTTACCACATATAAAATAACTGTTAGATGCACAACAAGTCTGACCCCTATGATCCTTTTTACAAAAGTGACATAATCCTCATGCTTCTGAACACCTCCACTCTGTGGCAGTATCGGGGCTCCCCATCTCTGAAATCCTGGTTTTTGGTATCCTTCCCTTTGAGGTCCTCCTTTCTGAAATCCCTGTCTCTTAGATGGTCCGCTAGCCAATCCATCGCTAGAATCACCTTCAGGTTTCTTTCTTTTGATCCACTCCTTATTATGTTCCTCACATATGCCTCAGCTACTAGTGCCTTCTCCACCGCTTCTGCGTAAGTTTTCCATAAGGTAGAAGATATTTTGTTACTAATTTCTTACCTTAAACTATTCAGAAATTTCTTCACTTTATAATAACCATTCACAATAAGATGAGGAGCAAAACGAGATAGTTCCGTGAATTTTTCCTCATATTGTGCTACGGTCATGCTTTCTTGAACCAATCATACAAATTCTTCTGTCTTTTGATCTTGAATGAACTGAGAGAAATACTTATCATAAAATATCTTCTTAAATTCTTCCCATGACAATTCCTCCACCTTCTTTTCCAAGCCATGTTCTTTAGTATCCCACTAATGTTCTGCTTCACCTTCCATCATGAAAATAGCATAAGTTACTTTCTGTTGATTGGTATAGTTGTGTACCCTATATATCTTCTCCAACTTCTTTATCCATGCCTCAGCTACACAAGGATCCGTCATTCCATTGAAAGAGGGTGGGGTCATCTTCTTGAATTTCTCAAAATTACACCCACCAATCCCCCACATTATGATTAGTTCTCATTGCCTTGGCTAAATCCTCTACGATCTCATTTTATCTCTCCATTAATTCAACTTGCTTCATTGCTAACTCAGTCTGTGCATCCAGTGGCTTAGTTCCATATCAATTTGCTCATCACTTGGAACATCCAATCCTTCTAATTCGACTGTTGGAATCTCATGATTCAATCTTGCTCCACCTCTCCTACAAGTATATCCAATAATAAGGGTTGGAGCAGGTGTAGTATTCGCATTTGCATCATCTCAAGCTTGTTCTAGTATGATGTAGGGAGAAATGTCTTAATCTCAATTGATAGAAATGTCACTTCATAGTCAAATAGGGAATTGTCTTAAAGTTATATAGTTTTCAATAAGGGAATAGAAGTTGACAAATCTAAGGTCAATCTCATTTCTAACCTTTCCTCTTGTAAAAATGTTAAGGATATCAGATTATTCCTTGGTCATGCTAGTTTTTACAGATGTTTCATCAAAGACTTTAACAGAATTGTTAGGCCTTTAACTAATCTTTTAGCCAAAGACACACCCTCTTAATTCTCCCCTGAATGCCTAAGGCATTTGATCACCTAAAGAGGGAGCTCACCACAACCCCTATCATTCAAGCACATGATTGGACCCTAGCCTTTGAGTTAATGTGTGATGCATCCTATTTTGTAATTGGTGTTGTCTTAGAATAATGGATAAAAGGAAAACCTCATGTGCTCTTCTATGCAAGTAGGACATTGAATGATGCATAGCAAAACTACTCTATCACTGATAAGGAGTTTTATTTGTTATTTTTGCCTTATAGAAATTCAGGTTCTACCTTATTAGGTCCTTTATCAAGGTTTACACTAATCACACTGCTCTGAAGTTTTTTTTTTTTTGACTAAGAAAGGTGCTAAGACTAGGCTCATTAGATGGATACTCTTGCTCCAAGAGTTTGATTTGCAAATTCTTGATAGGTGAGAAGCAGATAAGTTTGTAGCAAATCACTTGTCTAGGCTCCCTGACGCACAAACATCCAATATTATGATAAATAATCATTTTCTTAGTGAGCAACTCCTACTAGTTCAGTTTGTATCATGGTTCGCAGATATTGTGAACTATTTAGTTACAAAAGAGCTCACTTCTCACTGGTCTAAATAGGATAGATCTCATTCTCACCTAGATAAAATATTTCTACTGGGATGATCCATATGTATTCAAGTATTATCCTAATCAGATCTTCAGAAGGTATTCCAAATAAGAAACTAGGAGTGTTATTTCTTTCTGCCATGAGCAAGCTTGGGGGGCCACTTCGGTCCAATAAAACCACTAAGAAGTTCTTCAATGTAGGTTGTAGTGGCCCAGTCTTTTTTAAGATGCCTATAAGTTCTGTAAAGCTTGTAGCCATTATTAGCTTTTAGGAAAAATCACTAGAAGAAATATGATGCCCTCATAACTAATTCTCATTGTTGAGTTTTTGATGTGTGGGGTATAGATTTCATGGGTCCTTTTCCAAACTCTTTTAAAAATTTGTACATTCTAGTAGCTGTAGGATACTTGGCAAAATGGTCTGAAGGGGTGGCTTGCAAAACCATTAACAACAAGGTGGTTGTCAAATTTCTCAAAAAAAATATCTTTTCCCGATTTGGAGTGCCCCGAGCCATCATCAGTGGTAACGGTACATATTTTAGTAACCGTTCATTTGAGACCTTAATGAGTAAATATTCAATCACTCACAAATTGTTAACACCTTATCATCCTCAAACTAGTGGTCAAGAAAATGTCACAAATAAACAAATCAAATAAATCTTAGAAAAAATTGTTAATCAGAATAGAAAAGATATGTCTGTTAAGTTATGTGATGTTTTGTGTGCTTAGCGGACAGCTTTTAAAATAAATTTGGATATGTCACCATACATGCTTGTTTTTGGAAAGGCATATCATCTACCAATTGAACTCGAACACTGTGCCATGTTAGCAATTAAATAACTAAATTTTAATTTAAACTTGGCCGATGCAATTAGGAAGATCCAACACAATGAGCTAGAAAGATTCAAAATAATGCTTATGAAAATGCTAAAATATATCAAGAGAAAGCGATGATTTTTCACGATAAATCAATAATACAGAAAACTTTCAACCTAGGACAAAAGGTTTTTCTTTATAATTTCAAATTACATCTTTTTCCTAAAAAATTACATTCACGAAGGACAAGTCCATATACTGTAAGCAGATTTTCTCCCGTGGAGCAGTAGAGATAGCGAACCCTAAAAATGGTAATATTTTCAAAATTAATGGTCAACATTTAAAACCAGTTTTAGAGTTCTCTACAAGCGAGGAAGAAATAGTATAGATTCTTCATGAGCCACCTTGTATAGGTTGATTTCTATCTATTTTTAATATATATAGATATATAAAATAAAAGTTTGTTTTTCTTTTGTAAAGAAAAAGTAAGGAAATAAACTTGTTTTCTCTTGTTGAAAAAAAGAAAGAAAAAAGTGCTTGTTTTTCTTGTTGCAAAAAAAGAGCATGTTTTTTTGCTTAAAAAAAGGTTTTCCTTTATCTATCTCAGGCCCAATAGTAATAATAAAAAAATAATAAATAATTGGCCCAATGTCTAAGCTCAGGACCAACAGAAAAAAAGGAGAATAAGTTTGAGATTGGGCCACAACTACGGCCCAAGCACTCTAGGTATCGATATCGGTATCGGTGCCAGTATCAATACTGGTATTGATACCTAGGGTCGATACTGGTATCGATACCTAGGGTCGTTACAAACCTCAAAACCCGAGCCCAATCCTCTCTTTTCTCTCTTCTTCTTTCTCCTCTCACACCCAATTTCTCCCTCTTCCTACCTGAGATCAAGCAGCATTTTGGAGGGGTTTTCTTCAACTTTTAAATATTTTTTCTCTTCTAAACTCTTCCTTAACATATAATCTCTTAGCCTTGATCTTGTAATTTTAAATTTGTGGGATTAAAGTGTGAATTTATAAAATTGGGTTGATCTTATACTTGAATCATGTGGAAGATAAAATGATTCTCATGTATAAGTAAAGATTTACAAGTTTTATGGATGGAATTGATCACATTATAGATTTGACCCATCAAATTTAATTTTAGAATTTAAATTGAAATCTTTGGAGACTTGAAAAATTGTGAAAGTTAGCTTGTCATTTGTTGAAATTGTCATATCAACATGCATAATTCATGAATCATGTTTATCAAAATTTTAATCTCTTTGAAATTTTTCCAAAGGATAATTTCTAGAATATGCTCCTCGATGACCATTGTGACAATACCAGCCACTTGGTCCAACTGTGTCTAAGACAAGGATATCTCCAAGTTGTCATCAAGATAAATGTGAGGCCTCACCATAGCCACCAATTGTTGTTCTGAGAACAACTTACAAGATTGAGTTTATGAGATTGAACTAGGTGATGAAGGCCCCTTGATCTCCTTTGATATTTGATGGTGAGCTTTCAGCGATGGCGACTGAGATATCTGAGAAAAACTATCAGATTGACGATAGTGCATTGTCCACCAATGCCCCTTCGATACCTAAGTTACACTCTTGATAATGAAGTCAAAGTTGTAGGTAATATAAGTTAGTATTTTAAAGAGGAGATCATAGGTTGAAGGTCAGCTATCTAGAGCATTGCAATTCGTGAGTCGTCCTTTTACCTTAAGTAGGAGTGGTATTCATATTGATTGCCTAGGGCAGATCGAGCTCTACGTGTCACTATCGATGGTCGAGGTGGTTATAACAATTATTTGTCACGCAAGTAAGTCCACGTGGTAATTTCTCGTTGGTAGGATGGTACAAATGACTTATGTGTAGACACGGTAAATTATGAAATTTATTAGCTAGAGATTGAGTATCGATTAATATCTCCTCACAAGGTATGTTGAGGATATGATATGATCTGAATCAATCATCTCTAATAAGACAGACCGCCATGAAACCAGGCTGAGTTGGGGTCTAAGCATAGTAACTGAACTGAGATGAGTTCAGCTGTTATGAATCTTTACCGCTATATTCAAGTTTTTAGGACAGGCCCATGGGTCGTGCCGGATTGTATGTTGAGTGAAAATGTCCAATACTTTGTGCGGCGGTTCAACGTGGTCAGCCGAAATGCAAAATCTAGGTTATATGCAAAAGATGAGGAAATAATTTTGGGCGATTTACAAGGAAATTGTCAATCGAAAAAAAATCCACTACAATGCAATCCTTGTGAAATGACTTACCATCAAAATTGAAAAGGGATCTGAAGAAGTAGAAAGATCAAGCACTTGAAAAGATTAAAAAGAAATTACAAGGGAATTGTTTTTCTTCCCGAGATAAACAATGGAGGCAGAACGTGAGAGTCGGGGTCAAAGAAAACCTAATTTACGTTCCCAAATATCAGTATCTCAAGAAAGGTAAGAAATTATTATGGAATAGTAAATGTAATTATAATTAGGTAATTTATTTTTACCTAACCCATAGTATAAAGATATATTGCTCTTTTAAGATACATCGACTTTTGTCAAAAATAGCTAAGTATCTAAATATATATAATAATTTAAGAAATATTCCAAATACTTATGGAAAAAATTGAAATTGTTTTCTAATAAATTTTACTTAATATATTTCTAGACTTTAAAAGTTAATCTATGAGAGATATTCAATTAGAATTGTTACATGTATTATAGTTTAAGATATATTTAGAATATTTACAATTCATTCATGTATCACATTTGTTATATGTTACTATTTATAATACTTAAGGTATATTAATATTTAAGAAATAATTTTTAAAATGTTTACACATGTGTGTATAAAATTTTTGTTTTGTTTTTTTTTTGGTGGGTGGATTGTGGGAGGGAGGGAGGGTGGGGGTTTGGTTAGGGTGGGGCACCGAGAAATAATATAGGAATTAAATAGGGCATAAAATATTTTAAAAATAAATACTAGCTTGGGCCAAAATGCTAGTAGGCATATGAAATAGGCGGAACACAGTGGAGAGCGAAAAGTGCAATTAAGTGGAATATAGTAATCCAACACCCCTCCCTAAGCCCTCGTCTCAACCGGCGTGCCACGCAACCATTCCCTCCATCAAGCCACATGTCACCGGCTGGCAACACACCACGCAATCAACCCCCACTAGCTCACGGTCCCCACCCGGCAAACTCAAATCATCCTAGGTTCCCCAACCCATAAACCCAAAGCTCCCACCAAGCCAATGCTCGCATCCAACTCCCCACCGGTTGGCTCACCCATAATCCTCTTCCTTAGTCGACGAGCGGCCTCGTTCCTCGCTCGACCTCTCAAGTTTTTGCCAAGGGTAAATATTTACAAGTTTTATGGATGGAATTGATCACATTATAGATTTGACCCATCAAATTTAATTTTAGAATTTAAATTGAAATCTTTGGAGACTTGAAAAATTGTGAAAGTTAGCTTGTCATTTGTTGAAATTGTCATATCAACATGCATAATTCATGAATCATGTTTATCAAAATTTTAATCTCTTTGAAATTTTTCCAAAGGATAATTTCTAGAATATGCTCCTCGATGACCATTGTGACAATACCAGCCACTTGGTCCAACTGTGTCTAAGACAAGGATATCTCCAAGTTGTCATCAAGATAAATGTGAGGCCTCACCATAGCCACCAATTGTTGTTGCTGAGAACAACTTACAAGATTGAGTTTATGAGATTGAACTAGGTGATGAAGGCCCCTTGATCTCCTTTGATATTTGATGGTGAGCTTTCACTGATGACGACCTGAGATATACAGAAAAACTATCAGATTGACGATAGTGCATTGTCCACCAATGCCCCTTCGATACCTAAGTTACACTCTTGATAATGAAGTCAAAGTTGTAGGTAATATAAGTTAGTATTTTAAAAGAGGGAGATCATAGGTTGAAGGTCAGCTATACCGAGCATTGCAATTACGTGAGGTCTGTCCTTTTACCTTAAGTAGGAGTGGTATTCATATTGATTGCCTAGGGCAGATCGAGCTCTACACGTGTCACTATCCTGATGGTCGAGGTGGTTATAACAATTATTTGTCCTGCAAGTAAGTCCACGTGGTAATTTCTCGTTGGCGTAGGATGGTACAAATGACTTATGTGTAGACCTGGTAAATTATGAAATTTATTAGCTAGAGAGATTGAGTATCTGATTAATATCTCCTCACAAGGTATGTTGAGGATATGATATGATCTGAATCAATCATCTCTAATAAGACAGACCGCCATGAAACCAGGCTGAGTTGGGGTCTAAGCATAGTAACTGAACTGAGATGAGTTCAGCTGTTATGAATCTTTACCGCTATATTCAAGTTTTTAGGACAGGCCCATGGGTCGTGCCGGATTGTATGTTGAGTGAAAATGTCCAATACTTTGTGCGGCGGTTCAACGTGGTCAGCCGAAATGCAAAATCTAGGTTATATGCAAAAGATGAGGAAATAATTTTGGGCGATTTACAAGGAAATTGTCAATCGAAAAAAAATCCACTACAATGCAATCCTTGTGAAATGACTTACCATCAAAATTGAAAAGGGATCTGAAGAAGTAGAAAGATCAAGCACTTGAAAAGATTAAAAAGAAATTACAAGGGAATTGTTTTTCTTCCCCGAGATAAACAATGGAGGCAGAACGTGAGAGTCGGGGTCAAAGAAAACCTAATTTACGTTCCCAAATATCAGTATCTCAAGAAAGGTAAGAAATTATTATGGAATAGTAAATGTAATTATAATTAGGTAATTTATTTTTACCTAACCCATAGTATAAAGATATATTGCTCTTTTAAGATACATCGACTTTTGTCAAAAATAGCTAAGTATCTAAATATATATAATAATTTAAGAAATATTCCAAATACTTATGGAAAAAATTGAAATTGTTTTCTAATAAATTTTACTTAATATATTTCTAGACTTTAAAAGTTAATCTATGAGAGATATTCAATTAGAATTGTTACATGTATTATAGTTTAAGATATATTTAGAATATTTACAATTCATTCATGTATCACATTTGTTATATGTTACTATTTATAATACTTAAGGTATATTAATATTTAAGAAATAATTTTTAAAATGTTTACACATGTGTGTATAAAATTTTTGTTTTTGTTTTTTTTTTTTTTTTGGTGGGTGGATTGTGGGAGGGAGGGAGGGAGGGAGGGGTGGGGTTTGGTTAGGGTGGGGCACCAGAAATAATATAGGAATTAAATAGGGCATAAAATATTTTAAAAATAAATACTAGCCGGCGCTTGGGCCAAAATGCTAGTAGGCATATGAAATAGAGCGGAACACAGTGGAGAACGAAAAGTGCAATTAAGTGGAATATAGTAATCCAACACCCCTCCCTAAGCCCTCGTCTCAACCGACGTGCCACCTGCAACCATTCCCCTCCATCAAGCCACATGTCACCAGCAGCAACACACCCTGCAATCAACCCCCCACTAGCTCACCAGTCCCCCCACCCAGCAAACTCAAATCATCCTAGGTTCCCCCCAACCCATAAACCCAAAGCTCCCACCAAGCCAATGCTCTGCATCCAACTCCCCACCAGTTCGCGCTCACCCATAATCCTCTTCCTTAGTCGACGAACGGCCTCGTTCCTCCGCTCGACCTCTCAAGTTTTTTGCCAAGGGGTAAATATTCAAGTTAATTTGTTGGTTATGCCTATGGGAGGTAGTCAAATTGTGTTAGGAGCTGATTGGATGAAAACCTTGAAGGACATTACTTTAAACTTCAGGAAACTACAGGTTACATTTATGGTTGATGGAGTTAAAAGAACTTGGCAGGGAGTAATTGCAGGGGAGATGCATCTGGTTAATGAGAAGACTATAGCTAAATCTTTCAGGGAGCAAGGAGAAGGATATTTGATTCAGATGTGTAGTGTGAGTTTACAGGAATCAACAACAGGGGATAATTTGAGAAGTTACCTGAAGATATGCAAGAATTGATACAAGAGTCTGATGTTGTATTCCAAGAATTACATCATCTACCTCCTAATAGAAGTATAGACCATAAGATTCCACTAGAAAAGGGTACTAAGCCAATCTTTACTAGACCTTACAGACATGCACATTTCTTAAAGGACGAGATTGAAAGACAGGTGGAAGAAATGCTTCAAAAGGGAATCATTAGGCCTAGCAACAATCCCTTCTCCTCACCTGTGGTTATGGTTAAAAAATTTTGATGGCAGCTAGAGAATGTGTATAGATTAAATGTCTTTAAATAAATCTACAATCAAAGACAAATTTCCTATTCCTATTATAGATGAATTGCTAGATGAACTTCATGGAACTCAGTTTTTCACCAAGCTTGAGCTCAAGTCTGGGTATCATCAAATCAAAATGTATGAATCAGACATTCCTAAAACAGCTTTCAGAACACATAGTGGGCACTTTGAATTTCTTGTCATGCCATTTGGGCTTACGAATGCCCCTTCAACTTTTCAGGTTCTTATGAATACTCTTTTTAAACATCTGCTCAGGAAATCTATTTTGGTTTTCTTTGATGACATTTTGATTTATAGCAAAGGGTAGCAGGTGGAGTATCTGGGTCATATTGTTGTTAGATTTAAATCTAATTAAATCTATTTGTGGGCACATATGTTACATTAATGTGTAGTGCTATACTTAAGGCTAACCTACTAAAGTGATAAATTAATTTGGGTTAATGGATATTTAAATCAAATCATGGTCTAAACGTGTAGATACCAGGTTGTAATTGCAATTTGATGAGGGGCCAAATTATAAAAGTACAACACCTATATATATGGGGTTATGGTCCCTAATCTAGGATTGAACTCTCATCTCTTTTACCCCATCTAAAGAGAATCCATTAAGGAGAAACCCTAAGATTAGAAGATCATCAAAACCTAATTCAGATTCAACTATGGATTCAGGTATTGCTTCCACTCTCTTATTATGTTTATCTCTTTGGATTAATCATGTTTAAAGGAGACAACAAGTGGTATCAGAGCCAAATTCGTGATTAATTCTTAGGGATTTAAAGATTAAAGTTGGGTTTTTTTATTTTAACTGCGTTTTGTTTGAGAACTGTTCACGGATGAACAGTAAAAGACCGATTTTTGGTCTCCTTTTCTTTCGATTTTTTGGGTTTTTGGCCATCGTTCCCTTGGTCCTCGCCGGAGATGCTTGCTAGCGGCCCCGCTGTCAAGTGGAGACAGCGGCGACGGCAATCAGGAACCCTAGGGTTTCGAAACCCTAGGGTGCAGGAACCAAAACTGGTGGCGGCGGCTCCAGTTCGAAACCCTAAGGGGTGAAAGGATTCAAAACGAACATCGCATTCGTTCTCAGGCGAGCCTCGCGCTCAATACAGCTCCAAACGAACCTCGCGTTCGTTCTTTCAGTCGAACCTCGCGTTCGAACTTCAGTTGAACCCCGCGTTCATTCCTCCAAAACGAACCTCGCGTTCGTTCTTTCAGTCGAACCTCGCGTTTGATCCTCAAGGCGAACCTCGGCGTTAGTTCTTTCGTCGAACCTCGTTGAACCTCAAGTTGAACCTGCGTTGTTCTTTCGGTCGAACCTGGCGTTGAACCTCAAGTCGAACCTGGTTAGTTCATCCGAAGTCGAACCCGGTTGAACCTCAATCGAACCTTTAGCGTTAACCTCAAGTCGAACTTCGTTGAACTCAAATCAAACTGGCGTTTGAACTCAAGCGAACCTGCGCCGGTTATCAAAAGCGAACCTGGCGTTGAACTTAAGCGAACCTCGTTAGTTATCAAAACGAACCAGCGTTGGTTCTCAAATCACGAACCTGCGTGTTCAATTGGATGAATTTCAAATTTGGGATTAATTGAATTGCTCAAATAATCCATTAAGTCTTTTAGCCCTTATGGGTCTATCTATGGTTGATTAAAATGGAGAAATCTATTTTAATTGTTTAATTTAGTAGTGAATCAATTATTTAATTCAAATAACATGACACTAAGGCATTAAGGTTGTCTTTTATTCTAAATGATTAATTGAAATAAGATGTTGCCAAAGTAACCTCTCTTGTGTAGATCATTCATGAGGGATATTAGATGGTTGTGTGGATGTTTTAAGTAAACATTTAATCGGCCCAAAGGAAGGTTAATATTTATGTAGGCTGCATACATCTGCGATGATAAATGTGTGA
The DNA here is from genome assembly GCA_012295165.1 of Asparagus setaceus. Taxonomy (NCBI): domain Eukaryota; kingdom Viridiplantae; phylum Streptophyta; class Magnoliopsida; order Asparagales; family Asparagaceae; genus Asparagus; species Asparagus setaceus. The sequence continues at coordinate 36,967,572 of CM022709.1, forward strand.
CAATTATAAGGTTTACATGTGAATAATGAATCAATCCAAAGATAGTTTTATTATTTGACATGCGTTATTGTCGATGTTTGATCATTGCAACAAGGTATCACTTGCAATTAATATTCTTGTCAAAGACTTAATATTAATATTGTGCGAATATCTTGAGATGGGATTTTGTAATTATTTGAATTTTATTGATTACTAACTTCTGATTATTAATGTGAAATCTTTTATTTATTTCAGCTAATGCATCTGCTGCATCAATTCGCTAACATCAACTCGATTCCCATGCTAAATGGGACTAATTTCAAGGTTTGGAAAGAGAACATTTGAATTGTTCTTGGTGCATGGATCTAGACCTTGCATTAAGAACAACAACCTCAACTTCTCACTGCGGAAAGCACTCGATGCAAAGAAGGAGTATGAGAAGTGAGCGTTCAAATCATGAGTCTAATGATCATCAAGCGGCATTAGGAAGCCTTTAGGGACACAGAATCCGAAGGGATTACTAAAGCTAAAGATTTTCTTGTCGAAATTGAAAGCGTTTTGCTAAAAGCGATAAGGTAGAAACAAAACGCTTTTAGCTCGGCGATTTCAATGAAGTATAAGGGCAAAGGAAATATCAGGGAGTACATTATGGAAATGTCTCACATTGCTTCAAAACTTAAGGCACTAAAACTCGATCTATGTGATGAGTTACTAGTGCATCTGGTTCTGCTGTCTCTTCCTGCACAATTTAATCAATTTAAGGTCAGTTATGACTGTCAAAAGGAGAAATAGACTCTGAATGAGCTCATTTCATACTGTGTGCAAGAGGAAGACAGGTTGAAGCAAGATAAGAATGAAAGTGCTCACTTGACTTATGCCTCTAAGGATAAGGGCAAGAAAAGAAAGAATGATAATGAAGCTGCTAAGGGTCTGTTCGCGGTAAAAGTCGTTTTGTTATTCATTGTCATTGATCTTGTTTACAGCTTCTTTGGCCTACAATAAAATTCAAAAGAAAATGCCTTTTATTTTAAGGCGTACAATGAAAACAAAAGATTACAACTTCTTCCTGTATGAACAAACCACGGATCTATGCTATCGGGATCACAAACTGCGTGGAGTTCTTTGTCTTAGGGGACTTGAATCGTCTGTGGACCACGCGCAATTCGGATCAGTGGAAACCGGGTTCACGGAACTCTGAGGCGTGAAGGGGCTCGTTCCACGAGAAGGAAGCGGCGCTGAGGATCACACTCGAAGGAGAGGATGCGCCGCCGGGGATCACACTCACGAAGGAGAGAAGGGCGGGTGAGATCTACTAGGAGAAATCCACGGCTATCCACGAGATTAAGGCGAAGCTTAATCTAGAGGGTATCTGTAGTTCGACCGAATTGATTACTGCGATTGAATATCGGCGTCGGCGAACTTATGCTCGCCCGGTGCTCCGGGCGGTGCGTTGGCGGCTCGTGGATCTCGCGAGGGTTCTTGAGAAAATCCCGAAGTCAAAAGATCGACCACGAAGTCAAAAGATCCCGCCGCGAGTCAAAAGATCGGCGCCGAGATCACCCAAAATACGCCGGGTTCCCCAAAAATCCGCCTGAAATCCGCCCCAACCAAGACCCCTCCCTATTTATACAAAAGGGGTTTGTGTCGACCCGCGAAGGTGGCTCGGCCACTGGGCGAGTGCCTCGGCTAAGTTGGCCGAGGTGCCTCGGCCAAGTTGGCGAGGTGGCTCGGCCAAAGTGGCAGTGAAGCAGCCAAAGTGGCCAGAGGTGCCTCGGTTAAATTGGCGAGGTGGAAACAAACCGAGGTTAAGCTAAAAGTCGCGAGGTTCGCCCGAAGCGAGTTCACAAAATGAACGAGGTTGCAAAAAGATCGAGTTCGCCCGGCGAGTTAGCCAAAATGAGAAGGTTCGCCAAGCAGTCGCGAGTTAGAGGGTTAGCTAAAATGAACGAGGTTATAAGCTGCGATGTTCGCCAGAGGCAAGGTTGCGAAGGCGAGGTTCGCCCGAGGAACGAGGTTAGCCATCTGCGAGGTTGCTTGGAAAGAGGTTAGCGAAATCGAGCGAGGTTCGCCATCTGCGAGGTTCGCGAAAAGGAACCGAGGTTCGCCATATCTGCGAGGTTCGCGGAAAGCGAGGTTCGCGAAATCGAGCGAGTTCGCCATCTTGTGAGGTTCAAAGCGAGTTCGCGAGAATCGAGCGAGTTCGCCGAAGGCAAGGTTGCGAGAATGGCGAGGTCGCCGAGTTCGCCGGAAGCGAGGTTAAGCCAAAAGCGAGTTCGCCGAGAAGCGAGTTCGCGAAATGAACGAGTTAATAAACCCGAGTTATGAAGCGAGTTCGTAAAACGAGTTATGAAGAAAAGCGAGGATTCGCCGAAGCGGGTTACAGCGAGGTTCATAAAGCGAGTTAGCGGCAAGTTAGCGGAGGTCGCTTACGCGTTCGTCGTTTCTCTCGGGCTTGGTTTCGATTATTATTTGATTCGGGACTAATTCTTGGTTCGTTCGATTCAGATCTGAAACCGATCGTCTGTTCAAGTCCGGTTTAAACCATGCTTGTGGCCGTGGGTTTGCCGTCGGGTTCGCGTCTTATCGATTCGACGTCGTATCATTCGATGGGTTGTCATTAAATCGACTCCCGTCCGCGAGTTGGTTTCGAGGATCTTGTAAGTATTTTCAGCGCCTCTGATACCCCTCAAAGCGTCTCGGTCTCGATTCTTGATGAGTGCGGGATGCTTTGGACATGATGGTTCCCGACCTTGATCGGTGAGGGTCCCAAAATAGCTTCAAGCCTTGATTCTTCGGATCATCGGTTCTTTGTAGGATTTACGATAAGATCCGCGGTCTTTGCATTTATTGTCGGCTTTGTTGAAATCTTGATTCGAAGGCGGTGGGTGAGTTTTGTTTGTAACTTCGTGTGGATTAGGTTGTTGTTTGACTAACCATCGGACTTTTGGACTTCTCCTTATGTCGGTGAACCCCTTGTTGCGCGACGTTGGTATCTTAGAATACATGGGATTCCATAACCCTCAATCGGTGATTCTTCCATCATCCGTGTGTTGTTGGTTTAACCACAGCGGGAGGACTGACTTCATGGAGATATCCTCGAGGATTCCTTGTTGAGCGGAGACCCTTTAGCTTTCAACCATCGTTCTAGCCGATTCGTGAGTCGCGGCGCTGCCGTTGTTGGGATATGATTATCTTGATGGGAGAAGTTTCTTGGATTTGACCGACGTTGTCGGTGTCAACATGACTTTCCGCCTCGTCGATTATTCCTCTCTTGGATATTATGGTGGGAGGAAATTAAGGGTTATCGAGTTATCCTTAAGAATATGGGTTTATTCTCCAAGAACTCCTCGTTGAAAATTTGGAAGCGGTTTATACCGTATTCTGATTGGGTAGGATTAGGCGGTGATGGCGTCGATGCAATCCGCGATCGAGTTATCCTAAGAATATTTCTTGTGAGAATATTCTTTGGGAACTTCGACAAATTAGGAAGCAGTTTATACTCGTATTCGATTGGAGTAAGTTAGGCGCGTTGATCGTCGATGCAATCATGATCGAGTTATCTAAGAATATTTCTTGTGAGAATATTCTTAGGAACTTCGACAAATTAGGAAGCGGTTTATACTCGTTATTCTGATTGGAGTAGGATTAGAAGCGTTGATGCGTCGATGCAATCGAACGATCGAGTTATCCTAAGAATATTTCTTGTGAGAATATTCTTCAGAACCTCGACAAATTAGGAAAGTTTATACTGTATTCTGATTGGAGTAGGATTAGACCACATGGGAGAATATTTGGGGGATTAGTAGGGTAACATCTCCAAAATCTTTCCAAATATTTAGGAAAGAGGATGGATAAATTCTTGGGCTGTTTTGGATTCCTTTTAGATATCTAATGGGCTCCAATTAGAATTCCTATCCATCGCCAAATAGGACTCCTTATTCAAAGAAATTGGGTCCATATGGGATTGCTATAAATACCCATAAACCCTCCTTCCTCTTGACCTAGGCGGCCCCTTCTCTATGCACTTTTCTTTCGTTTTCTTCCCTACCGTTGTCTCATCTTCTCGAACAACGAGGTATGATGAGGTTTTACATCTCCTCTTCTTCTCTTTTCTTTTCTCTTCTCTCTTTTTTGTTGCATGCATGCATGGGAGGAGAACCGTCATTGGCCATGAATAGGTGGCGGCGGCGGGTGACGGCGATGGCGAGGCGAAGCGGCCACGAGCGGCGGTGGCGAGCGAAGCGGCTGCGTGGCCCGGCAGCGCCAGCCCGGCTTCGGTCCTTGACGAGCAGCTGGCGCTTCGGTGTGACCGGCGCTGTAGGCGAGCAGTCGCGACCGAACGCTCGCGAGCTGGCTTTCGGCCACCTAGAGCACCCTCGGGCGGGTGCGGTTGTCCGTTGTTCTTGTTGACATGCCGTTGATGCTCGGTCATGATTGATAGACCATGACGACCAAGCGGGACTTTTGATGCTATATTTCGCGATTTTCAGCTGCGTATTTGACCTTCGTGGTGTTTTGCGGCTTCGATGTGCGTCGGGAAGATCTCATGTTAGAGTCGATCAACTTCGCCGCGCCCGCGTGAGCGCCGCGCCTCCTTCTTCGGTTGGTGCGCCCGGCATTGTCATATTCATTACATATATCGTTGTATCCGCTTAAGCTCTCCTTTGTGGCGATTGGGAAGAACCAAAATCCTCCTTTGTGGGGATCGTGGCGCGATTTTGTTTCATCCTCTCACATGTACACTCGTTCTGACCAGCCGTTCTCCTTTGTGGCGATTGGGAAGAGTGAAATTCTCCCGTGGGGATTGGCGGCTTCAAAGATCACCGTCTCGATATCTTTGGGGGCGATTTCATCTTTGTACCCTTGCCTTGTGGAGCGGGATATATTGCGCTTTGTTTGCGACTATATTTATCGTTCTCAGGGTATTGTCTGGATCACATCATCATACCCGTTATAAGGTGGTGACTCAATCTATGTAAGATGAATTGCGCCTTTTACTAATATTTTCGATTTGAGTTGATTATTCCTCGGGAGCTTTTAGACTTACAGCGGTTGATGGAGCCATAGTGACTATTATTCCGTGTAATGATCGCGATTTTTATCTGCGCCTCGATTTGCACCGTAAATCGGCGGGCGATTCGGATTAATAGTTGAGGGAGTTCGTATTCTCCGACGATTGGTCACGAATCGCCACTCATAAAGACACCAGCTCGAACCTTTGCAAAAATAGATTATCGTTCGTGACTTCGGTTAAGGATCGGGATTCGGCTTTTCGAGGCGGCGGTGGTTGCACCAAGAGCGGCGGTCCCTTATATTCCTCGGATACCTCGTCGACTCTCATTGACCGATTTGGAACACGCCGTGCCGCGCCGTATGTCATGGCGTCGACGAGGCGTAATCATATTCATTGCGGTTATTACCCGGTAGCGGTTAGGGTTCCAGCGGATCGGCGTCATCGGCCTTCACCACGGGTTGTGGGGCTGACACACCGCCATTGATGACTCTTTGTTCTGCCTCAACTCACGAAGAATCGTCTGCTCGTTGGGGCGAGATCCGATCATCTAGTCATAGATTTTCGGTGGGTTCACTCATCGGGTAAACATTGGTGGGGTCGCGACCAATTCGTCCTCAATCGGTGGGATGGAGAACTTGGCTTGTTGTATTCGTGATTGATTGTGCCACCATGTATGGCCTTCAATCAGCGCCAACCATTTCTTAGCCTTATTTGAGCTCTACAATCCGATTCAAATAGATTTTCCCGAAACCACGGCGAGTTGGGGCTGGCTCTACATGAGATGTGCGAATTTCCGATCTACCCATGGGGAAGATCTTTGTATCGAGTATTTCCCTTCAATCGAGGCGAGTCGGCTAAAGAACACACACCCGATCATCACAAGATTTTGTGGGATCTCACTGTCATTATCATATAGCTTTCGGCCCAATGAGACCTTGTAAAATCACAAGTGAGTGGAAAGCAATTTGCGATTACTTGTTCCGGCATTTGGGGACAAATCGGCGAGGAAATATGACTGTCACGCTCACTCGCCGAAGATTAATGAAGCGTCGAGGTCGAGGCTAACTCTTATCTTTGGCTCGGCTAAGAAGATGGTTTTCCCGGGGACCAAGTTTGCAACCTTTACGTGGCATGCGGTAAAGCCTATCCGGTAGACAACTCTTTTAGCGGCTATCTTGCAATCGGCTAAAGAAATGTGTGCTCCATATCAATCGATGATGCTTTACCTTTGGAGGTCCTTTACCTGCGGTTGACTTGCCCACAGAAGGAACTCTCTCTCCTTCGGTAATGGTGGCCAATATTCATCGTGGATTGCGACATATAGTCCGGCGTTTTCGAGAGAAAAAGCGAGCCATCATCACGTATTCCTTCCATCAGGTAGAGCTCCCATATACCTATTTGATGGCACGGTCCTTCATCGCCCGACATGATGTGCGACGCAGGGTTCCAGGATTCGTCTACTCCTTTCTTGCGGTTGGTAGAGGATTGCGGATGGAAGGCGTGGCTTCTGAGATCAAAAGCAGTCTGATTCATAAAGGGTGGATCTTTTCGGATGTTTTCCTCGATTCTCGGTCAATATGGTGAGTCCTTGATCGGCGAGGAGGTCGAGAACCGCGGAGACTTCACTTGACATTGGGTTGTTTCAAGGCGGCTAGTGAACATCGAGGCAGGTATCTCACCTTCGAGTAAAGGAGAATGCTTCATTGCCGTATTTCCCTTGTCGTTTTCTGCCGGTTCGGTTACGACCAACTTTATGTTGGGAACCCGGCAAGCGGCTCGAGACTTCGTGGTGGACTTGTGGATGGCCTTGAGCATGGTTGTGGGCGTCATGGGATGTGGGTGCTAGATTGAGTCTCGAGCTCAGACCGTCGGCTAAAGTGACATTCCTCCATTGTAGTTGGCTATTAGTAGCTAACGAGCGGTCCTGTGAGGGCTATCTCCGATCACGGTAACGAAGCATCGTTGCGGTGACACTCGAACACTCAAGATGCGCTCAAGCTCAAAGGCGTCGCCAATCTCATCCGCCAATTGAGGCGAGGAGGTTCCACGACTCTGGCGGGGACTCTAGGAGAGGACCATGTTGAGTCTAGGTTTATGAAAGAACCTTGGTACTCTCTCCTTTTCCCCTTCGTTTTCTCATCCTTTCCATTGGACTTCTTATTCAAGCTGAATTTTCAGGAAAATGCTGTTGGAGAAGAATTTCAACCCTCTCAAGGGGTGAAGCGAAAGAGTTAGCCCATAAGAATCGCGTGAATCCTCGGTGCGATATAGACTTGACCCGATGTATTGTCGGTGGCGGAGGTATCAATTGAGTGATGTAATCTGAAATTCGACTCTTGGAGTGACATTTCTCGTTTGCATGCGGGGGTTTTAGGGATTATGATCCTAACTTTGATTTTCCTCACCACAATTCTGCGAGCCCAGTTCTGTTCATCTTGAGGCGAAGTTTTACTCATCAAATGTGTGAAGCTATAGCGGAGGAGGCGACGTAGGACTGATTCGGTGAACCGGGTACATCTAGCGTCGATAACTCCTCTTACGGATGGCGAATGTGAGAATTGAGCGACTTCGAATCGTATCCCGCTAATTATCTCTTAAGCTTTTTGCCTTTTAGAGGGATTAGGGAGACAAATGCACGAACGAAACTAAGCAAGCTAACCCCAGTAGGTAGTAGCTTTACCTATTGTTTGACTTAATTGCATTAGCCTTCCTAATGCCTTCTTTTTAGACTTCTCCATGGAAGATTTAGGTGGAATGGTTTATATGTAACACTTCCATGGATGACCTACTCTGGCAGCTTGTCACGGGATGGAAATACCCTTGGTGAAGATTTACAGAAGCTCTAGTCCACTGAAGGAGGTATGAGTTTTCTCTTCGATTAATTATAGGACCAGCGTTTGGCCAATACCACTATAATTAAAGAGGTTGAGACTTTCCCCTTTGTTATGGCGGCGGTACTCCTCTTTAGCCCGCTCTCGAAGTCGACTACCACGGCGACCATTGAGATAGATGAGAGCTGCGAGGGGCTCGGCCGCGGTTGGCGGACATCGGTGATAGATCGCCTCACGGTAGACTAAGCTAGCCTCACGAGACTACACGAAGGAGGCGGGTAAGGGTCTTTTAAATAAGTTCTGCGCCCATTTTTCTTGAAAATTCTAAAGTCCTCTTTCCTTAGGCGAGTCTACATCTCGACTCCATGACTGGCGAGGCGTTGATCTTTGGATGAAGATCCGTGCCATCTTATTATCTGTTTGGAAATGCAGCTCATTCTTTTCTTTGGTGAACACGGTGATCGAAAAGGTCCTTCATGGCGGGCTTTCTCTTCATCGATTCCGTTGCTTGATCCGGATGGCCTTGTCGGGATATGGGTTATCGTAGCTCGAGCCATTGTTGATGACCTACCATGTCACGGAGCTTGAAGGCTGCGGAGCAGGCTGGGGCTTCCTCATACATAGGCATTGGGCGGGCGTTTAGAGGCATGGCGATGCTAGTGTTTTCTTGGGCTCGAGGTTCGATCTGAGAGACCGGCCGACCGGCTTCGAACTGTTGTTCTTGAAACATATTCTTCCCTAAGCCATATCGGTGATATTGTGGCGAGTCTGGAGAGGATATATCTTGCTTTCGGGGGAGAGCTCCATCGAGGAAGATTAAATGAGTATTTTGGAGATGGCCAAGGCCAACAAGGAAGAAGCCCTCGCCGTCGCGTCTAAAGAACTTGACCTATCGAGGCGAGTGGTTGGCTGGAGGAGGCAACCACGAAGCTTGAACACCGATGAGAGTCCTTGGGGCGAGTTGCGGAAGAACTCCACCGGGCTTACAATGGTGAAGTGTCTCGGATTGAGCGGCAAATCCTTTGTCATAGACTTGATGTTTAAGCAGTTGTATCTCCTTCTATGTTTGCTTCAAACGAATAAGATCTATTCCATTCTTTGTTTATTATGATTCTTTTGCCATTGAGAAATAATTAACCATAATACTTATAGGATTTTGGCAAACCCTCGGCCGTCAGCGGGTTCGATTAGCCTTTACCAACTCTGTTTGAGTTGGGCTGGCGTCGCGGATTATCACGGATCCGTTCGCGCGTGGCGTTGTGCTAGAAGAATGAAACTCTTCTAGGCTTCGTTGCTATGATATTGAATACATAGGCTTCGGTACTCTTTTACGGGCAAGAGACCGCGACCGCAGCGTGTTACCGTAGACTCATCCCTTCTTAGGCCGGGATGAAATACGAAATCGAACTCGGTGTCTTCTTCAATCGGAAAAAGACTAAACCGGCGGCAGCGTGTTGGCGTTGGCTTTATCCTTCTTAGGTTTGGGATAAAATACCCGAATCAACTCGGTGTCTTCTTCAATCGGAGAAAACTAAACGGCGTAGCGTGTTAGGCGTCGGCTTTAGGGTTATTGGCCAACCCGACCCTCAGGGTTTGATGAGCCTTTACCAACCGTTTGAGTTGGGCTAGCATGTGATTGTCTAAATCCGTTCTACACTAGCGTTGTGCTAAAGAATGAAACTCTCTTAGACTTAATGCTATGATGTTGAATCGTGAACTTCGTCTTTTCGCGGGAAGAGCTAACGACAGCGGCGTGTGGCGTTGGCTTTATCCTTCTTAGGCAGGGATAAAATACCCCAGTGAACTGGTGTCTTCTTCAATGGGAGAAAGACTAAACGACAGCGTGTGGCGTTGGCTTTATCCCTTCTTAGGCCGGGATAAAATACCGAATCGAACTCACGGTGTCTTCTTCAATCGGAGAAAGACTAAACGGGCGTGTGAGGCGTTGGCTTTATCCCTCTTAGGCAGGATAAATACGAAGCGAACGAATTGTCTTCTTCAATCGGAAAAAGACTAAACCGGCAAGTGTGGCGTTGGCTTTATCCCTTGGAAAGCGGATAGAATACCCGAAGCGAACCTTGGTGTCTTCTTCAATGGGAAAAAGACTAAACCCGACAGCGTGTGGTGGCTTTATCCCTTCTTGGGCCGGGATAGAATACCCAGGCGAACATGGTGTCTTCTTGACCCATGAGAATAAGAGGCAGGATTAAATTGGTGAGAGGAAGGAACTTTATGTTCTATTTCGGAATGAAACCAACCGGGGGCTGTTATAGAATCAAAGAGACTTCGAGGTGACCTTGATGAGACAACCTAGTCTAAAATTCCGGCATACCTTCTCGGCTACAGATGAAATGGAACTAAGAGTGGGATCTCCCTCAGAGAACGAAAGACTTCGGTGACCTTGGGCGGACAACTGATGCGAAAATCCTTGCACCCGATTGGTAGCTACCTAAGATGAAGATGGAACTAAAGTGGGATCTCCACCCGAGAAACGCGAAAAGACTCAGGCGACCTTGATCGGACAACTGGTTTGAAAATCGGTAGCATACCTTGGTCAGGCTACCTAAGATGAAATGGAACTAGAGTGGGATCTCCTCAGGAACCGAAAAGACTTCGAGGTGACCTTGAGGACAACTGATGCGAAATCCTTGCGCATACCTGGTCGGCTACCTAAGATGAAGATGGAACTAAGAGTGGGATCTCCACTCAGAAACGAAGAGACTCGAGGTGACCTTGGGCGGACAACACAGGCGAAAATCCCGGCGCATACCTTGGTCAGCTACCTAAGATGAGAAATGGAACTAAGAGTGGGATCTCACTCCGAGAACCAAGACTCAGGTGACCTTGGTGGACAACACAGTGCGAAAACCTGGCGCCTACCCGGTCGGTAGCTACCTAAGATGAGAGATGGAACTAAAGTGGGATCTCCACTCAGAAGAGAAGAGACTTCGAGGTGACCTTCCGGGCGGACAACTGGTCTGAAAATCCCCTTATCCCGGCTACCTAAGATGAGAGACTAAGAGTGGGCTCTCCTCCAGAACCGAAGAGACTTCGAGGTAACCTTCGGTGGACAACACAGTGCGAAAACCTTAGCGCATACCTTCGGTCGAGGCCTGAAATAGGATGGATAGAACCTTTCCGTTTATCCTGAGAAATGGATCTTATGCTTGGAGAGGAAGAATTTTATATTCTATATCAGTAAAGGAATTTTGAGTGGGCCTCTTGTTCATAGAAGGAATCAAGGGATTTTGGTAATGTACCCGGAAAATTTGTAGACCTACCATCAAGGAACTTGATCGGTGGGGAGTATGATGGAGGACAAATCTAGGTTATCCTCAAGAAAAGTGGGTGAAACATCCACGAGGAACTTCCGTCGAAGCGGGTTATCTGAAGATACTAAGGGTAGTATTTCTTGGGGAACTTCTATCGGCATTAATTGCGGTCGCCATTGGGTAATTAAATGCACTTATAGTTAAGTAGGCCGTCTCTATTACAAATGGTCCCTCCCATTTAGGTTGAATTTACCTTTCTTTTTGGAAGTGAGGATTATCGGTCGTCGGCGGCGAGGACCAAATCTCCTTCTCTCTGAGGTTCTGTCGAGGAACTTTCTTGTTGAAAGCCCTCGACATCTAGCTTGGTAGAACTCAATGCATTGTTGAGCCTCGAGCTTCTCATCGAACATCTCAAGCTCCGAGGCGTTTTTGATGTTGTTCTTGATCGTCATCTGTTGAAAGGCGTCGTGGCGAATCTGGATTTCCAGCGGGAGAAGCGCTTCACACGTAAACCGAGGATGCGGGGTGGCTCGATTGGCGTCGCGATGCGTTGTCGCGATATGCCCGAGTGCTTCTCGAGTTTATCATCGGTCTAAGCTTGTTATTCTTCACAAGCTTATTGGTACGATGATTGTTTTGTTGAGCATACCGGCTAATCCATTTCTTGGTATTATAGAATTTTGTCGGCGAGGCGTCTTGTATCTTGAATTTCTCACAAAACGATGAAGAATTCTGATGAATTGGGGACCGTTGTCATGCCGCGATCGTCTTGGAACAGGTGTCGGTAGATGACATGGTGTTTGATAAATCGGCGGCGGTACCGCCTTTACTTCTTTCGGTGAGTTATACGCCCTGGAGAAGTGGTGATGATCACTAGAATAAACCGATCGCCTTTGGTAGGCGAGGAGGAAAATGGGGCCTAGCGTCCATTCCCCATGTCTCGAATGGCGGATGTGGTAGAAGGATGCAGCGCTCGGGGAGCACGATGCATATAATTGCGTGAATTTGACCGCAGCGGCATTCGGCGTGCTCATTGCGTCATTAATCATTGTGGGCCAAAGTAGCCCATTCTCGATTCGATCGTGAGCTTGGGACCAGGCTGGTGCGCACCATTCACCGCCGTTATGCCTCCCGAAGAACCTCTTTTGCCTCTTCGTTTGAAAGCATCGGAGTAAAACCATGATACCCGGCGATATAACATCGGGTTTAGTGTCATAGAAGAATCTTGGAGCTCTTAGCGGGATTGACTCTCTCTCCTTCCGTCTTCTAGCAAAATACCATGCAAGGCGTGATGCGATGATAAAGCGTAATCTCGGGCTCCAACTTGGTTTGGGTTGTATGTACCTCTTTGGTAATTACCCCTTCATCTTCGTACCTCATCATATATTGTCTGCGAAGGGTGAGTCACTGGCCGTAACCGGTTACTTTCGGTCTCGAAGGTTATGCTACGACACCGCTAACGCCGCCGGTGCATCTGCGTAAGCGTTTTGGAAGCGGGATATATTCGATGAAGAACTCTTCAAGCGAGCTCGCCATCTCGATTGCTACGATGATAGGAATTAGATCACGGATTTACGACCGTAGTCTCCGGCGGATCTGTTTAACTATCAATTGCTTGAATGCGTGCGCTTGAGATACTCTACCCCAATCCTTGGCGAAACTAAGCAGATAAGTAGCGTTATATTCGACTACGTTATTAGACACGGTTGGGTGAGTGAATAAGCGGGGCATGACATGATTCCACTGAAACTAAGACAACCCGACTCCGCGGAAATCTTAGAACATCGGGGGCACTTACGCGTTGGTAGCTCGGCTTTCAGATCAAAGTACGATCGCCATATTTATTGGTGCGATGTAGTGTTGACCGTGAACTTCGTCAGGAAGATCATCATTATAGCTGGCTAGCGTCCGTTGTTGGGTTGGCGACCAAGAGATCGCAAATCGCTTGTCCTTTGACCGACTTACGTTGTTTGAAGTGCAAGTCATATTGGGACAAGAGTAAGGCCCATTTAAGCCAAGCTAACTCATTGAGGCGGTGGGTCATAAATATTGATTTGGATTTACATTAGAGATAACATAAATCGTCATCGGAGCTAAATAGTGCCGCATTTTAATGTGCGAACACTAATGCAAAGGCCTTGCTTCTCAACCATTGGATATCGAGACTCAGCGCCGACTAATGTTAAAGCTCGGGTAATATTGCATTACATTGGCCGTTGTCGTGCGTCTTGCGTGAAGTAAAAACGAGTGATCCGTTGCCTTGGCGTAGATCAAAAGCGGTTTTCCGACAGCGATGCAACAAAACGAAGGTTTAGCGAGATCTGATTTGATCTCTTGAATGCTTATCGGCGTCGTCCCAAATAAATGACCGCGCTTCTTATTCAACTTTGAAAATGGTTGGCACTTCGAATAGGTTCGATATGAACCGTGGGATGTCATGATCGTCCTTGTAACCCCGAGTTCTCTCGGGTTTCTCGGAAGGTTGCAACTCTTGAATCGCCTTCACTTTGTCGGGGATCGTGGATGCCCTTATTAGTGGCGACAAAGCAGGAACTTGCCACTAGACATCGAGGAAGGATTTGGCGGGGTTCATCTTTAGGCGATGAGTTAGCATGAGCTTCGAATACCGTTCTAAGATCTTGATGTGATCTCCTTTGTCCGTCTTTTCACGACCAAATTAAATCGGCGTAGCATTCGACCGTTTTCGAAGATGATTGGAAAATCTTAGTCATCGCTTCCGGTATGGTAGCCCGGCATTTTGAGGCGAGCGGCATGCGAGTGTAGCAATATATATATTAGATGAAGTTACGACGTGTGTTTGGCATCATCGGGATGCATCTTGATCGATTGTAACAAGAAACCATCCATGAATGACATTCTTTCAAATCCACCGCGTATGCGACTATGACATGATTGGAAGAGGAAGTCATCTTTTAGACAGCGGCGTTGGATCTCGTAGTGACCACGGTCCTAATCGACCATTCTTCTTCATGGCCGGGACTATATTAGCCACCCAATCCGGATGTTGAATTTCTCGATGAATCCAGATTCTATGAGTTTCTTCGCCGTCAGCGATTGCTTGCAATATTTGTGGGCGAAGCCGTCTTTCTTGTTTCTTGGCGGGTTTGACATCCATCTTGATGTTGGCGATGTGTACATTAGGGTCAGTCGGCATGTCCTCGTAACTCGGTGAATACATCGATGCTCACGATCAAGGCAATTAACTCTTCCTTCTCTTAGAGGAAGAGTATTAGCGATGTTTATGAGCTTAGGATGTTCTTCATCACTCATATTAACTGGACTACCTGCGTCCTTAGTGGGGGTTCTCTTTGTTGAATCTATCCCCAAAGTGCTCTTTGAGTTGATGGATCCATGGGTCTTCCCATGTTGGCATATCTTCATCACTCTCAGCGATAGCGGGATCGATATAGCCATATTTGACATCAAAGCCTTGAAAGCTTAGAGGCGGTGTCGAATCAATAGAAGAATCGGGCGATATCCGTCTCCCTCATTGGGTGGATTATCAATCTGACCATGAGCATTCATCTTCGAGGAGGATTAATATCCCAATCCCCTTCTAAATGCATAGTAGTTATCGGCTTCCCTCTTGGGACATATGCAGCTTTAGGGGGACTTCGAGGACCTGCATGAAAGCATAGACCTTCCCCTTGTGTCAAGTTGTACCCCCATTTCTTCATGATACCCGGTGTACGGACTATATCTGAATGTGTGGAGGATAGGCCCATTGTCATCTTCATCTTCTTCAAAGAAATGATTCGCGTTGGAACCGTGATTTCCTTCCGTAAACCAAGTCTTTCTCACTACTTGATCTCGTGGGATGACGAGTGCCGCCCCAAAGGAGTCTCGGAACCGCTTTGTGTAAAGCAATATGACCGAAGTTGGCGTGTGCAACTCGATCGTTGTATAAACCTCGTCATCACATCATTCAAAGACAAAGGATACTCTAAATCGCCATTTATTGATTCATCGGCAATTTGCCAATTACAATGTTCATCTGACGATTCTTCATCGCCAAGATTGATTACAAGGTACAAAACCACCACTATAACCAAGCCTGGTTTCGTACGCCTTCTTCACCGCTGTCCGTATCTTTGGGCCGATGATTCGCGGACTCATTACCGTGAAGGAGAGAATCGTGAAATAATTCTCCATCCCTTTAAACGTTGTTTGTCCGCTAACCACCGCCTTGATTTCATTATTCGTGTCTACATATTTGAGACACCGATGAAGAGTAGATGGGACTATAACATTACCGCGGGATCCAAGGTCGACCCAACAATAAGTTATAGGAAGTCTCGGCCAATCACATAGCAGGTCACTCTACTTTAAGTCTCCCATTTGGCACTTTATCCGATTTTACCAAGCTGCCGAGACCGGTGTTAAGCCCGTGATCACCGTGTCTGCTGACGCCATTTTACTAGCAGGGATTCCAAGGTGATACATGAGGCGCAGGGCATGATGTCACAGCAGTAACCCGGATCGACTTGGATCCGCTAACTTCACCGAGCCAATATACCCGTGAAGTAAAGCGCCTATCGTGCTTGGAATTCCTCGCCCCATATCCTCCTTTGTAAAAGTGATGCAGGGATGTGTTTAGTCGCAAGGTTGTGATGTTAGCCGACTCCGAGTCGGCCTAATCTGGGTGAGGAAGACTTCTAATCGGCGAGGGCTTCTTGAAGAGCTTCTCTCGCCTTTTGATAACCGCAGCAACTCTCAGAGAGTGATCCCCGGCGGGAATATTAGCCAATTGGGCCATAACGCCGGGTTTATAGGGCTGGAGCTTCCCGCTTGTCTCTTCTAATCGGGTGATTGAACCAGATCGCCGAGCCGAACTTTGCAACTGCTTGCCTCGCTTCTTTGGCCACCGCTATGCTTTCTCGGTCCGAGTGAGGGGAATTGTTGGTACCCCCACCGACAATTGTTTTGGCATTAGGGTCGAGACTTCCGTACTTGTATTTGTACGTGTCCGCCCCGTGGCGTGGCTGTGTTCTCCTTCTGATAACCTGGAATGCTACCACCGCTCGCTATCTCCTGCACTGGCGAAGTAGTACGGCATGCCTTTTTCTTCCGCTTTGATTTTCTTCGATGAGGAAGAGGCTACCCATTGCTCATCCTCAAGCGGTGCGGGTGGATCCAGGGACTTAGCCATTTAGGTACGTATATGATACAAGTCGCTACGAAGCGTTGCTTATGCGGGTTAAGTCGTTCACCGTCTTCATTGCGACTTTGACCACTAGTTTAGTTCAAACCATGTCAATGTGACCAAAGCTTATGGACACCGCATTGCTCCGACCTTCTTTTCTTTGGGCGGCTTCATGGTGATGACCCTACGTCCAATTAAAGCACGGATTTTGTCCTTAAAGTGAAGCAGGATTTAGTAGGGTGATGAATTGCTACGTGATCTGCGGTATTTTGGGTGGTTAGATCCTCATGACAAGATATTTGAAGAGGCGGGAATCTTCATTGATCCCACAAGGAATAGGACTTTAGAATCTACGGTTCACGAGGGCCTTTTGTTCTGGCCAGTTTGCCGCGTTGATTTGTTGCACGATTGCGGGGCCACGTTGTTGTTCTTTCTTTGTAGCTGCTTTCTTTAGCTGGGGTTGGAGTTGGAGCGTTTGGTTCGCTTAACCGCCGTCTTGGCCTGCTCTTTCCCTTTGCGCGTGGGACAAAGTTGCGGCGAAGCTTCGGTGTCGGCAGCCTCTTTCCTTTTCCTCTCTTGAGAACCTTTGGCTTGCTCTCCACGAACCTTCAAGTCCTTCCACGTTATAGGACGGTTGAGTCCCCATTGCCTCGAACCGTCTATCGACAAGTTGTTGTGGCAAGTGGAGGATGAACTCCTCGTTATTATTGGATCCGGCGGTTCATTGCCTTGTTAGAATCGTTTGACAAAGATATCCACGGTTTCTCAGGTCATACGCTTCTCATTCAGTGGCGTGCGTCGATGCCCGTATCGTCGTCGAAGAAATTGGTGAGGAAACTAGATTCCATGGTCCCGGTTTGTGAATGCTCACGGCTTGAGGCGGTTTTGATCGAAGGCAGACCCCGAGTACCAACGAATGACAGAACCATCGGGGCTCGTTTCAGATATTACCCAGTGCGACTTGAAATAAATCAAGTCTTTGCGTCAGAGCCCCTTCGTCAAGCGGTGTGAAGTTTATTAAATTAAACTTTGCGGGTATGGGATTGATTCCCATTCCCTAGGATATGGGCAAGGGATGCGGTTTTCTTCACCTCTGGCGGAAATCAATGAGTTGATTTTGCTCTCAGTCTTTGATCTTCGCTTTCTTGAGCAACAACATCTACGTTACGCCCGGTGTTGGGTTCGGAGGTTATCATCCTCTTGTATTTCCCACGAGTCGAATGTCATGTCATCTTGATCAGCGTTGATACGTTGACTCGATTCACCGATGTTTTGTCAAGGCTTGGATGTTGGTCATGCATTTCTCTCATCGTGCATGGCCAACTCCATCTCAACTTGAAGTTTTCGTTGTTTATTCAGCGCCGTCTAGCATTTTAGCCACTTGATGATGCTGATCATAAAGCGTTTCTTAGGGGCTCCTTGGCTAGATCTGATATGATCGGCGATTAGCGGAGCCAATATCCGACGCATCATCCTCCTGGGTATCCCTTTGAAGTTTGTCGTATCTAGACCGTCGGATAGTCCCGGACCGCAAACGAGTTAGCCGTTGCGATGCACCGGGAATAGCCCATGACGACGATTCTTTGCCGGTCATGTTATTGGTGACCTCTGGCAATTCATCCTCTCGGGATGTCATCCTTCTGTGGAGTCGCCTTGACCTAGGTCTCGGCATGTTGGTGCTAAGTCTCTGGAAGACCGAAACTCTTTCTGGAGTTTCTTGCCGGCAATTGCACTCCGAGAGCACCGTTTTGATGAACTTAGAGCACAAGCATGACCGTATGAGCTTGGGGGAATCCCTTCGAGATTTCCTCGTACCCTTTCGATATCTGACTCATCGGTAGAATCTGGGAGCAACGCCATGCGGCACAATCCCTCGGGTATAACGTCGTCATCGTCAGACGAAAGCGTCTCCTTCCGAGGATTACCGAAAGTGACTCGCCTCGACTTTCACTTATGTGAGCGTGAGGTTTCGGCGGACTCTGGACCGACCTTTATTCGGTTGGTGGGACCATAGGATCTTCCCTCTTCGTGGGCGGAGTGCGACCTCCTGCATGAGGAGTGACCCGTGATTCCTTCAGAGGACCCAAATGATCCTTGATAGTACGATTGATGGTGGTGGCGGGAATTGGCTTCACCACCGGTTCAGGTGCAGACTCCTTGGGCTTTGGCGCTGAGTTTGCAACGCCTGCGGTCTTCGACTTAAGCACCGGGACATGAGGTGGAATGTTGGCAATCTTAACTTTTGAAGCTGTGCCAGCTGGGGTTGGAGCATCGTTAGATTTGGGCCTCCAGACCTGGTGGTAAGTTGGCGGCTTCTTTAGTACCTCCTTCTTTAATTCCGCGAGCTTCTTTGCACCGGCTTCGTGCACATGCAGAAGTGCCGCGGCGTTTAGGATAGCGCTCACAGGCGTGGGCGGTTTAAACGATACGGACCCACTTTCGTTGGTTGGCGGCTTGGATGGGCCATCGATCCCTTGAGGTGGAGCCTGCGTAGATCACGGATCTTAGATCCGCTTCATAGCGGACCCCATCCATGGATTACCGCGGCTTTGGTATGTTTCAGCGCCATGATTTGTCGCCGCCTTTGGCGGGCTCGCTTGGAGAGTGTGAGGCTGGCGTCATGGCGTTCATCTCGGGCGCCGTTGTAGTTCGGACTTGGGCCTTGAGGGGATTTCTAGCTACGGGCAGCGGGGTTGGACTTCGCCGTCTGGGGCTCTATCGGAGGCCCATCGGGTTCTCCTTGCGGCGGAGACCTTCTTGGGCGGGGCGGATCGGAAGAGGTGAGGGCAGGTACTCCTCGAACTTCTCTGGTGGTCGAACTTCGACCTCTTCCTCCAGGGATAGGAATCAGCGGTGCGACCGGCGACCTCCGATCGAGGCGGTGGCTCCCCTGTGGTCGCCCGACTTGTTCGCGGTAAAAGTCGTTTGTTATTCATTGTCATTGATCTTGTTTACGGCTTCTTTGGCCTACAACAAAATTCAAAGAAAATGCCTTTTATTTTAAAGTACAATGAAAACAAAAGATTACAACTTCTTCTGTATGAACAAACACGAGGATCTGTTATATCGGGATCACGCTTGCGTGGGTTCTTTACTGTCTTAGAGGGACTTGAATGGAGTGGACCGCATAATTCAGATCGGTGGAAACGGGTTACGGAACTCTGAGGCGTGAAGGGGCTCGTTCCGAAGAAACAAAGCGCTAAGGGATCACACTCACGAAGGAGAGGATGCGCTGCGGATCACACTCACAAAGGAGAGGATGCGGAGGCGGGTGAATCTACTAGGAGAAATCCTGGCTATCCACGAGATTAAGACGAAGCTTAATCTAGAGGGTATCTGTGGTTCGACCGAATTGGTTACTGCGATTGAATATCGGCGTCGGTGAACTTATGCTCGCCGGTGCTCGGAACGGTGCGTTGACGGCTCGTGGATCTCGCGAGGGTTCTTCAGAAAATCCCCGAAGTCAAAAAGATCCAGCCACGAAGTCAAAAAGATCCAGCCACGGAGTCAAAAAGATCCAGCGCCAGATCACCCAAAATACGCCACCAGGTTCCCCAAAATCCAAACCAAACTCCCAACCAAAGACCCCTCCCTATTTATACAAATCGGGGGTTTGTGTCGGCCACGAAGGTGGCTCACCACTGACGCAGGTGCCTCCTAAGTTGGTCGAGGTGCCCTGCCTAAGTTGGTCGAGGTGCCTCTACCAAGTGGTCGAGGTGGCTCTACCAAAGTCGAAGTGGCTCTACTAAAGTGGCCTAGGTGCCCCTAAATTGGCTAAGGTGGAAGCAAACACAGGTTCGCTGTGCGCGAGAGTTCGCTGCATATGCAGGTTCGCCAAAATGAACCGAGGTTCGCCAAAAGTGCGAGGTTCGCCGTATGCAGGTTCGCCGTAAGGAACCGAGGTTCGCCAAAAGTGCGAGGTTCGCCAGAAAGCGAGGTTCGCCAAAATGAACCGAGGTTCGCCAAACAGTGCGAGGTTCGCCAGAAAGCGAGGTTCGCTAAAATGAACCGAGGTTCGCCAAACTGCGATGTTCGCCAGAAGGCAAGGTTTGCCAGAAGACGAGGTTCGCCAGAAGGAACCGAGGTTCGCCATACTGCGAGGTTCGCCAAGGCGCAGGTTCGCCGTAATCGACGAGGTTCGCCATACCGCGAGAGTTCGCCGTAGGCGCAGGTTCGCCGTAATCGCACGAGGTTCGCCGTAAGGCAAGGTTCGCTGTATGAACCGAGGTTCGCCACACCACGAGGTTCACCGAAGGCGAGGTTCGCCAAAAGACGAGGTTCGCCGAATGAACCGAGGTTCGCCAAACCGCGAGTTCGGCCAGAAGGCGCAGGTTCGCCAAAGATGAGGTTCGCCGTAGGCGCAGGTTCGCCAAGGCGCAGGTTCGCCGCCAAGTTGGCGGAGGTGCGCCGCTGCTTTTCCTCGCCTTCGGGCTTGGTTTTCGCCTGTATTTGATTCCTCGACTACCTTGGTTCGCTCCGCTCATCAGCCCCGAAACCGATCGTCTGCTCAAGTCCGGCGAACCGCGTTTGTGACGCCGCTGGGTTTGCCGTCGGTTCGCTTTATCGATTCGACGCTCAGATCATTCGATGGGTTGTCATTCACACTTCGCCACGAAGTTGGTTTCGGGATCTTGTAAGTATTTTTCAACGCTTGTATCCAGCCGTAAGAAATAACATAAGGATGATAATAATTATTTCTTCAGAATAACCGACACTTAAAGAAGGATTGTACCAAATATCACCGGGCGTCAAGAAGGATATGTTCCTTACTTTGGTCCGCTCGAGGTTAATTTAGTCTCAATACCGAAACACTTGGTGGTTAGATTCTACCGCTACTACTCACATAAGTGTTTCTATGCATTGCCTCGAGCTACCGAAAGCCAAGTGATGGTGAAAGACACATCTTTACGTATGGACAATCGGGATGGGAAGCAATAGGGCACTTTAGGTTTTATTAGAACTCCGGTTCCTATTTGAATTTAAAAGATATTTTGTAGTACCGCCTTTTAGACGAATTTGGTTTCTATTCCTTTATTGGACAAATCAAAGTTATTATTGTTCATTTGGAAATAATCGTGCTAGTTTATCTTTAAATTCAAATATTGTGGAACCGGTTTCTTAAGTACTTACGATAACCTATATCCGCTTGATACAATTGCTTCTTATAATGAAATCCTCGATGTGGAATCAATGGTACTAAACATAAATTAAATAAGGAAAATTCAAAGAACATTATGGCATAAGCGCTTGGGTCATATCTCAAAAGGTAGAGTTGAGCGCCTTGTGTCCGATGGCATTTTGAATTTCCTTGATTTTACGTGACTTTGATGTATGCATTGGATCAGACAAGGGAAACACCAAAGTTAAGAGATTAAGTGCCAACAGATGTTCGGATGTCTTAGAATTGATACATACAGATATTTGTGGGCCATTCCCTACCGATCTTGGAATGGTCAACAATATTTTATATCATTCATAGACGACATTACTCACGCTATGGGTACCTATATCTCATTCATGAGAAACTGAAGTCTCGACGGTTCAAATTATTTAAAGTCAAGTTGAAAACCAACTAAATAAAAAGATTAAAACCGCTAGATCCGACGTGGTGGTGAGTACTACGGCAGATATGATGGGTCGTGAACAACGCCCGTGACCATTTGCTAGATACCTAGAGGACGCGGTATCGCCCCACAAGACACCATGCCGTGATCACCTAGCATGAATGGTGTAGCCGAAAGATCTAAACAGACTCTTAAGGATATGGTAAGAAGTATGATTGCTCATTCTTTTTACCGAGTCACTGGGAGAAGCACTAAAGACACAGCCTTACATTCTAAACAGAGTACCAAGTAAAGCAGCTTGCTAAAACACCTTATGAGTTTTGGACCTGACGAAGCCCGCTTAAAGCACTTACACATTTGGGGATGTCCAATCAAGCAAGGCCTTATAGGCCAAATGAAAAGAAATTGGACTCCAAAACACGCCAGCCTACTTTATCGGGTATTCTCAACGCTCTAGGGGTACAAATTTTATGATCCCACACTGTGACTATTTTTGAGACGGAATAGCAACATTCTTTGAGGATGTTGAGTTTGAGGAGAAATAAGGTTAGAGACATTGCTTTTGAGGAGGAATTGGCTTCAATCCAATTCATACTGCCATTTCTAACAATATTCAAGTACCTATACTTGTTATTGATCAAGAAATGAATCCGGAACCTCAAGAAGATAATGTTGAACAACTCCCTGTTCCAGAAGAACAAACTCAACAACCTCAAGAACCAATGCCATTAAGGAGATCCACGAGAGAAAAGAGAAATGTTATTCCGGATGATTATATTGTATTTCTCCAAGAACATGAGGAAAATAATGGAATGATGGAGGATGATCCAATCAATCTTCATCAGGCCATGAAAAGTTCTAACTCTCAAAAGTGGATTGATGCCATGAATGAGGAATTCAAGTCTATGCAAGACAATAAGGTTTGGGAACTTGCTCCATTACCAGAAGGTGCAAAACCAATTGGTTGTAAATGGATATTTAAAACCAAGCGGGATGCAAATGGTAATGTGGAGAGGTATAAGGCATGTCTTGTAGCAAAAGGCTATACTCAAAAGGAAGGCTGATTATACGTGATACTTTCTCCGCTTTATCAAAGACACTTTTAGAACAATCATGGCACTTGTTGCTCATTTCAATCTTGAGTTACATTAAATGGATGTTAAGACTCCATTTCTCAATGGGGACATTGATGAGATATTTATATGGTGCACCGTAAAACTTTGTGTCGGGAGACCCAAAGAATATGGCTTGCAAATTAAGTAAATCCATTTATGGACTCAAGCAAGCTCCTCGTCAATGGTATCACAAGTTTCATCAAATAATTATCTCGCTTGGTTTTGAGATGAATGTTGTTGATGACTGTATATCAAAAGTTCGCTGGGAGTAAGTATATTTTTCGGTTCTCAGATGTCGATGACATATTGCTTGCCACTAATGATATAGGCATGTTGCATCTAAACTAAGAGATTTCTATCAAAGAATTTTGATATGAAAGATCTTGGTGACGCTCTCTTTATATTAGGAATCCGTGATACATCGAGATCGCTCTCGAGGTATACTCTGGATTATCACAAAAGAGCTATATCGATAAAGTATTCAAAAGGTTTGGCATGCAAGATTGCGCACTGTGACACCCCCGCTAAAGGAGACAAATTTAGTCTCAATCAATGCCCTAAAAGTAACCTTAAAATTTAGGAAATGCAGAAGATTCCCTATGCTTCAATTGTAGGGAGTCTAATGTATGCTCGTGTGTACACGCCCGCATATTGCGCATATTGTTGGTATGTTAGGCGATATTTAAGCAACCCTAGTATGGATCATTGGATAGCAAATAAAAGGGTTATGAGGTATCTTCAAAAATAAAAGATTATATGCTCACATACGTGAAATCGTAACGCTTGAGGTCATTGGGTACTCGATTACGATTTTCTTTGGATCAAAGATAGCGAAAGTCTACATCGAGGCTACATTTATATGTTAGCCGGAGGAGCTATTTCTGAAAAAGTGTCAAGCGGACACTTGTAGCTTCTTTCACTATGGCAGCAGAATTTGTAGCTTGCTATGAGGTATCCAATCATGGAATATGGTTGCTAAATTTTGTCACCGGATCATGCGATTCGAAAACATTGAAAGACCACTAAAGTTATTTTGTGTCAATAAATCGCAAGAATGTATTCCAATAACAACAGAGCTCAACTAAGTCAAAACATATTGACATTAAGTTCCTAGTTGTGAAAGAAAGGGTACAGAGGAATGATATCCATAAAGATATTGGGACAAACTCCATGATAGCCGATCCTCTTACTAAAGGATTACCACCCAGGTCTTTTATGAGCAATACAATACCATATGGGTGTTGTAATATTTGAGGATATCTTGTTTTAGTGGGAGTTTGTGATTTTATTGCTTTATGTGTATTTTGATATATTTATGTTTGGTTATTTTCTCGACGTAATAAAGTATTCGGATTAAACACTCGCTACATTATATTGAGGATGACCTCACTAAAGTTTAAGGTAGGACCAGTTGAAAATAGACATGCAATGCATCATATTGCATGTAATTTTCATGCTACACATCCATGATTGATCTAAGTTATTTGATCGTATTGGTATATGTGACCATTGATGGGTTTAGCCACGATAAATGTGACGAAGACCGCTTTGATCTTATATTGATATAGTCAATGGACGAGATTGTTAGGAAATATCCTTATCAGTGATAGCAATTTTGAGCTCATAAGGTTATACACATTTTAAAGAAACATACGGTGGCGGTGGGAGCTTGAACCTTGTATCCCGTTGACGATCCGACCGTCTTGCTCGTAGAATCACGTCGAAAAGAACTTGCTAGACAAGTTTAAGAACTTGCAAAGCAAGTTTCTAACTCTAACGAAGTTTGATAACCCGAAGAACGAAGTTTTGTAACTCGCACGAAGTTTGTAAACCAAGCCAAATTGAAGAAGAACCGGCGCTGAAGCAGCTCGAAGCTCTCCCAAGTTGATTCACTCCTTCAATCTCTATCTTCCACTTAGATTCCGAATCAAAATCCTGCCCCCCTTCTAAAAATTCTTTCTTCTGCCTTTTTATATGTATTTTAGGGGTGTAACTGATCCCTTAGAATGAGGATGTGTGGCCCTCAAATCGTGAAAAACGGTTTTGGAGCCGCTAAGTCGTGTTTAAAGAGCAAAAGCGAAAGACCAGCGTTTTTAGATGACCCTCGCGCCTCTGGCTTAGGACTAGGGCGGGGTTGAGATCCACGCTGCCTTCAACGCGGCCATGACGCCCGTGTTTTGAGCTTGGACGCTGGCCGAGAGCTCCGCTTTGAGCTTGACGCCGCTGAGAGCTCCGCATTTTGAGCTTGGGCCGAGAGCTTCGCTTTGAGCTTGGACGCTGGCCGAGCTCCGCGATTTTGAGCTTGACGCGGCCGAGAGCTCCGCTTTGAGCTTGGACGCTGGCCGAGCTCCGCCACTTTGGACGCTGTGCTAAACCTTTGGTTTGTTCTCAAGAGGTTATTCTCTTGGTTGAATCTTATCCTTGTGTTTGTGACTCTACTGCTTCCTTAGAAGCCTTCAAACCGGACTTCGCTCGATGATATCTTAGTGGGTCGTGGCTTATCAAGAGTAAAATTTTGACGCCTCTACAAGTAGACCGGTAAATTATGAAATTTATTAGCTAGAGAGATTGAGTATTCGATTAATATCTCCTCACATGGTATGTTGAGGATATGATATGATCCAATCAATCATCTCTAATAAGACAACCGCCATGAAACGAGGCCGAAGTTGGGGTCTAGCATAGTAACCGAATCAGATGAGTTCACCGTTATGAACCTTTACCGCTATATTCAAGTTTTAGGACAGGCCCGGGTCGGTCGGATTGTATGTTGAGTGCAAATGTCCAATACTTTGTGCGGCGTTCAACGCGGGTCACCAAATGCAAAATCTAGGTTATATGCAAAAGATGAGGAAATATTTTGGGCGATTTACAAGGAAATTGTCAATCTAAAAAATCCACTACAATGCAATCCTTGTGAAATGACTTACCATCAAAATTGAAAAGGGATCCAAGAAGTAGAAAGATCAAGCACTTGAAAAGATTAAAAAGAAATTACAAGGGAATTGTTTTTCTTCCCCAGATAAAACAATCGAGGCGTAACGTGAGAGCTCTGGGTCAAAGAAAACCTAATTTACGCTCCCAAATATCAAGATCTCAAGAAAGGTAAGAAATTATTATGGAATAGTAAATGTAATTATAATTAGGTAATTTATTTTTACCTAACCCATAGTATAAAGATATATTGCTCTTTTAAGATACATCTAATTTTGTCAAAAATAGCTAAGTATCTAAATATATATAATAATTTAAGAAATATTCCAAATATTTATGGAAAAAATTGAAATTGTTTTCCAATAAATTTTACTTAATATATTTCTAGACTTTAAAGTTAATCTATGAGAGATATTCAATTATAATTGTTACATGTATTATATTTTAAGATATATTTAGAATATTTACAATTCATTCATGTATCACATTTGTTATATGTTACTATTTATAATACTTAAGGTATATTAATATTTAAGAAATAATTTTAAAATGTTTACACATGTGTGTATAAAATTTTGTTTTTGTTTTTTTTTTTTTGGTGGGTGGATTGTGGGAGGGAGGGAGGAGGGAGGGAGGGGGGGGTTTGGTTAGGTGGGGCACCGTAAATAATATAGGAATTAAATAGGGCATAAAATATTTTAAAATAAATACTAGCCGGCGCTTGGGCCAAAATGCTAGTAGGCATATGAAATAGAGCGAACACGTGGAGAACTAAAAGTGCAATTAAGGGAATATAGTAATCCAACACCCTCCCTAAGCCCTCGCCTCAACGACGTGCACCTCGCAACCATTCCCCTCCATCAAGCCACCTGCCACCAGCAGCAACACACCCCGAATCAACCCCCACTAGCGCACTGCCCCCCACCCAAAGAAACTCAAATCATCCTAGGTTCCCCAACCCATAAACCCAAAGCTCCCACCAAGCCACGATCCAACTCCCCACCTCGGCCACCCATAATCCTCTTCCTTAGTCGACGAACGGCCTCGCTCCTCCGCCAATCTTCTTAGTGCTTAGGCGTTGTTCTTACTATCAATCATAACAATCTCTGTTTCAATGTCGCCATTCATCAGTTTAACATTTGACTGGTTTTCCTTATCGATAACCAACAAATTAACTTGAATATTTACCCCTTGGCAAAAACTTGAAGTTAATTTGTTGGTTATGCCTATGGGAGGTAGTCAAATTGTGTTAGGAGCCGATTGGATGAAAACCTTGAAGGACATTACTTTAAACTTCAGAAACTACGTGTTACATTTATGGTTGATGAAGTTAAAAGAACTTGGCAGGAGTAATTCCAGGGAGATGCACCGTTAATGAGAAGACTATAGCTAAATCTTTCAGTGGAGCAAGGAGAAGGATATTTGATTCAGATGTGTAGTGTGAGTTTACGTGAATCAACAGGGATAATTTGAGAAGTTACCCAAGATATGCAAGAATTGATACAAGAGTCTGATGTTGTATTCCAAGAATTACATCATCTACCTCCTAATAGAAGTATAGACCATAAGATTCCACTAGAAAAGGGTACTAAGCCAATCTTTATTAGACCTTACAGACATGCACATTTCTTAAAGGACTAGATTGAAAGACAGTGGAAGAAATGCTTCAAAGGGAATCATTAGGCCTAGCAACAACTCTCTCCTCACCGTGGTTATGGTTAAAAATTTTGATGTCGGAGAATGTGTATAGATTAAATGTCTTTAAATAAATCTACAATCAAAGACAAATTTCCTATTCCTATTATAGATGAATTGCTAGAGGAACTTCATGGAACTCAGTTTTTCACCAAGCTTGAGCTGAAGTCCTGTATCATCAAATCAAAATGTATGAATCGACATTTCTAAAACAAAATTTAACACATAGTGGGCACTTTGAATTTCTTTTGCCATTTGGGCTTACTTAATGCCCCTTCAACTTTTCAGGCTCTTATGAATACTCTTTTTAAACATCTGCTCAGGAAATCTATTTTGGTTTTCTTTGATGACATTTTGATTTATAGCAAAGGGTAGCAGGTGGAGTATCTGGGTCATATTGTGTCACAAGAGGGAGTTGGTGTAGATCCTAATAAAATTAGTGCTATTGTTGAATGGCCAACACCTAAGACATTGAAGGGGTTAAGAGGTTTCTTAGGCCTAGCAAGCTATTACAGGAAGTTTACCAAAGGTTTTGGAGTAATAGCTCAACCTTTAAGCATCTCTTGAAGAAAGGAGCTTTTACTTGGAATGCAATCGCTGAAGAAACTTTTAAATCTCTAAAGCTTGCACTAACTAATCCACCAGTTCTAGCCATGCCTGATTTCAGTCTTATCTTTGTGATAGAATGTGATGCCTCTGGTTCTAGAATTGGAGCTGTGTTGATGCAAAGAGACAAACCTATAGCTTATTTTAGTTTTGCCTTGAAGGGAAGAAATGCAACTCTCTCAACTTATGAAAAAGAGCTTTTGGCAATTATACTGTCTGCAAGGAGGTGGCAGCAATACTTACTTGGGAGGAACTTTGTGATAAGGACTGACTATCAAAGTCTAAAGTATCTGCTTGAGCAAAGAATCCATACAGGAATTCAGAATAAGTGGCTTGCGAAGCTACATGGTTATGATTATACTGTGGAATATAAGCCAGGGAGATAGAATAGAGCTACTGGTGGATTATCCAGAATCCATGAGGATGAAGAGGAGGCTCAAGCAAAAGTCATTGAAGTTTTGACTGTCTCTACTGTTAATAGTGACTGGTTGGAGGATATCAAACAAATGTGTTCTGCAGATCCTTTTTTTAAGGAGCTAGACATAAAGTTACTACAAGGCCAATTGAATGCAGATGAGTACTATAGGAAGGAGGGAGTATATTACTACAAAGGCAAGCTTTTAATTAGTCCTACTGCTCAACAACTAAAGACTTCTTTACTCAAAGAGCACCATGATAGTCCTTCTACAGGACATTCAGGAATTACTAGGACTTTGCATAGATTGAGGAGAGCTTTCTATCGGAAAGGAATGAAGAAGGATGTCCAAATGTATGTCCAAGCTTGTGATACTTGTCAGAGAGCTAAAGGGGAAAATGTAGCCTCTCCTGGGCTCTTACAGCCTCTGCCCATTCCAGATTATATATGGGAAGATCTCTCTATTGATTTCATAACGAGCTTGCCTAAGAGTGGGAATAAATCTGTTACATTTGCAGTTGTTGACAGGCTATCAAAGTACGCTCACTCAGTGGCCCAAGTATTTTTTGAGGGAGTGTTCAAGCTCCATGGCAGGCCTAAGTCTATAGTAAGTGATAGAGATCCCTTATTTACTAGTTTATCTTGGAGAGAATTATTTAAATTACAAGGGAGTCAACTTAAATTCAGTTCAGCATATCATCCCCAAACTGATGGACAGACTGAGGTGACCAATAAAAATTTGGAGAGCTATTTGAGGTGTTTCTGTTGCCACAAGCCCAAAGAATGGTGTAAATGGTTGTCTCTTGCTGAATTTTGGTACAATACCACTTGGAGGGTCTCTACACATACCACCCCATTTGAGGCAGTATATGGAAGACCTCCTCCCTCTTTGCTCTCTCATGTTCCTAAAAGTTGTAAGGTGCAAGCAGTGGATGAAGCTCTCTTTTCTAGAGATATAACCTTGCAATTTTTTAAGGATAGCCTGAAAAGTGCAGCAGAACAAATGAGGAAGTTTGCTGATAAACACATAAGTGACAGATGCTTTAATGTGGGGGATTGGGTATTTCTTAAAATCCAACTGTAGGATCGAAAAAAGTTTATTGATTGAATGAATGGGTTTACAATCAAATTCTCTCGATTACAGAGGAAGAGAAGATTGATTCGACTTCTCTTTTGTATGGGTTCTTGGTAGCGATGGGATGCTTCACTCAATGCTCACGTTGAGATTGCTTCCCGTTGACGATCGTAATCGCACTGCAGATGATCTTGAGATTGCTGATGAAGAGCTCGATCTCACTTGTGCGCAAGTGTTGAATTTTCCAAAGTCCCTTGCAATAGTCGCCCAAGACTATTTATAATAATTAAGCACACAACCGTGTGCTATAATCGTGGGAATGTGGGTTAATTGATGTGGACGGGTATAACCGATACCCACGTATCGCCGTGGCCTTCGTGGCCTTCGTGGTCGCTGGCTTTGCCGCTATGGCGAAGCCGAAGCCATAGATGACGAAGCCGCCTTCATTGACCGGGCCAACCTTGATTGAATGTAGAGCCACCGCTGGCTTAACCTCGCTCAATGAAGAGCTTCACGCTACGAGCCTCGACCGAATGGAGAGCTTCACGCTGGCTAACCTTGGCCGAAAGTAAAGAGTTTCACCGCTGGCTAACCTCGCTCAATGAAGAGCTTCACGCTGGCTTAACCTCAATCGAATGGAGAGCTTCACGCTGGCTTAACCTCGGCCGAGTAAAGAGTTTCACCGCTGGCTAACCTCGCTCAATGAAGAGCTTCACGCTGGCTAACCTCGGCCGAGTAAAGAGTTTCGCCGCTGGGCTTAACCTCGCTGAGTGGAGAGCTTTGCCGCTGGCTAACCTCGGCCGAGTAAGGAGCCACGCTGGCTTAACCTCAATCGAATGGAGAGCTTCACGCTGGCTTAACCTCGGCCGAGTAAGGAGCTACCGCTGGCTTAACCTCGATCTCAAGCTCAAACTAGTAAGCTTATGACCCTCGCCTTCGTGCTTACATGGATTTTTTGATCGCCTACAAGACCCCTTCAAAGTTTTCGATCGTAACCGTGCTGTGAGGGGTCCAAATACTTTGAAATAATCCCATAATCATCGCTGACGCTCGCTTGTCGACTTCGTCCGCTACATACGGTTCGAGCCTCGTGTTCGCTGAACCTCGCTATTTAGCCCCAACCTCGACGAAAGCAAAGATAAAGATATGGCGGTTTAGGACTTCAATTCCAATTGCGGCCCCAACTTTTGTTTTGATGTCAATCCCGTGAACTCACTGCCGATCTTGTCACTGAAGATCGTATGCTTTGTCAACGATCTCAACCGTGAAATACGCCATTTCAATACCCTATATATAGGTGGTCGGAAAATAGGAACCGACGCTTCCTATCCCCTCGCTCATCTTCCTCAAGCCGCCGCCCCATCCTTCGCTCATGACAACTTCACCTCCTTTCACCATGGCCCCAAAACCGCCAACATAAAACAAAGAGGACCACCAGATCCGCCACCACTCAACCGAACCGCCACTTTCTCGTAAAAGAACTCGGCGCAGGCCGCGATTTGCTCTAGGGCTTAGAAATGGGTTCATTTCTCGCGACTGCTTTTGTGATGAGATCCATCTAAAAGATGGCGCTTTTCGCTCGCTCGCTCGCTTGTCCAACCACGATAGACGCCGCAAGGTTTGCCTTGTTCGATTAAACTTTGTCTTCAATGACAAGTTTTCTGACTAAAGGGTTCCACTCTTTTGACGAACTTCGTGATTGGTTTAATTGCTGAACCTCGCTTTCCGCTGAGTGAGGCTCGCAATTTGTTGACTTAGACGAAGTTCGTCTGTTGATGATGCTCATTGTTGTAGACGAAGTTCGTCTTTTTGACGAGGCTCGTTGATTGAAGGCGAAGTTCGTTTATTTGACGAGGCTCGTTGATTGAAGACGAAGTTCGTCTATTTGACGAGGCTCGTTGATTGAAGACGAATTTCATCTATTTGACGAGGCTCGTTGATTGAAGACGAAGTTAGTCTATCTGACGAGGCTCGTCATTCAAGTGCTTTTATTTCTTTAAAGTAATGGTTTAATCCCCTTGGACTAACTCCTCTCGTTCTTTTCTTTTATGTAGTTGAACATCCTTCTACCCCATTCCTCGCCGAGGTGCTTTCGAGCAAATGGTGCTCAAGAGGCGAACCTCGATTTTCTCCCTCTCGTGAACGCTCTCAGATTTGTGGATAGAACTCAAGAGGAGTTGAAACTTCTTCGAGCCTTCAACATCCACCTTCAGCGCTGGATTATGGATGCCCTCTCGAGTCTGTTAACCGACCAAATCGCAAAGCCTCGCCTTTCCGCTTTGGAGATGATATCAAGATCCGTGACCGTTGATTTGGGTTCATATAGGTGGCTCGGGGTGGTGAACTCACGCTATATGTTCTTGCTCCAAATAACGCGGATCTGCTCACTCACTTCGCTAAGAGCTGTTTCTACTTCTAGGAAGATGAATTGGGATCTAACTCCCACTCAAGATGGAGTAATGTGTGGTCGCTTTTCCCGAGATGGTGCACAGGTGGACCGCCATGGTCATCATGTAACTGGTCTACAACCTGGGCTTTTCCAAAGGGAGTTTCCTGTTGGTGAATCAGCTGTCGTGGCCAACACTTTTGGTCGTGCTTTCCATAAGGCGGAGGGGCAATTCCCCGCCAAAGATTTCCGGACTCCTGGTTGGTCTCGATGGAGTTCTTCACAATGGTGGCCTCGCATCACTGAATACATTCTAGAAGAAAATCGTGACGAATTGGAGAGGTTTGGCCTTAGGGCTCCTATCAGGGCAACTCAACTGGGCTTGAGGAACAATTCTCAGCAATTCTTTGGAATTTTGGAGTTGTATAATCCTGATACCCACACTTTCTTCACTCCAGATGGCGAATTGGGGATTGCTTTGCATGAGATGGCCGAGATTTCTGGACTACCTCATGGAAGGTACCCGTATGAGGAGTACATCCCGGGGTATAAAGAGCTGACAGACTTGGAGAAAGATCACCCCCAAGTAGTGGAGACTTATTGGGAGGTGATGTGCCACTACCATATTTGTGCCTGTATGCACGGACGCACTGATAAGAAGGGGGAGAAGCTCTTTTGTCACAACACTTGGGCCCGCTACATCTTTGAAGGGCTAGATGATAAGGAAAGTGTTGTGGTGCCCCTGGGTCCTCTTGAGGCGGGTGCTTTGTCACGGCTTGTGCTCAACAACCTTCCACTTTCTTATGTGACTTACACAGACGAGCATGGCTTCCCAGAAGGGATGACGTTTGACACTTATCTTTACCAGAGCGGGGAGCCGATTTCTTCGGAAGGTCAGCAAAGCTACCTCATGTTGTGGCTCAAACACATCGCCGCCTCACGGCAGCCTTTGACCCACGGGCACCGAGGTGATTTTCCTCGCTGCTTGCTTAGCACACCGCCACACGCACTTCTCCCCGCCATGATTGCCCAGATTCATTGGGGATTGCGGCGTCTTTGTTCGCCTTCGCCATGGTGTTGAGAACCCAAGGGTGGAATTACCATATGCCTATCTAATGGCGTGGTTTGTCATGCATCGCCTCTACTCATGGGTACACCCTCTCGCCATATAGAGAGACAGATTACTCCTTTCATCCGAGGCTAGAGAACGCCGATTGAGCAAACATTACATGGCTTCAAGCGGCGCCGACTATAAGAGTTATTCTTTTAACCTGCCTCCTCATTTTCCGGGTCACTTATGGACAAGCTTTGGTGGATGAACCCAATGCTCGTGGTTATACCACTTTGTCACTTGGTCGCTTCTTATGGCTCATGAGCATTCGACCGGGTATTTTGTCTCGCCTGCCGGTCCTCAGATGCTTATTGGAGCCTTATCTACCTTGCCGCTTTGCCCGCCAATTTGGGTATGATCAAGCGTATGTCGGTAATCCCACTCTCACTACAATCCCACGGTTGCGCTTAGTCGGGAGCCGTGGCTTGGTACTGACCGCTGTGGCACGGTGCTTTTTCTTCCGCAACAGACCCTCAATCCCAGGCTACGTTCGCTTATTGCAAGTGGCATTGCATGGCAAACACCGAAATTCCAGGCTTCAACATCAACTCTTCTGGGCTACAATAGATTCGGCGCCGTTATAGGGAAGGCCGGACTTCAACGAGGAGCCGCATTCCGGGACTGAAGGAGTATTTGCATGCCGAAAAGGATGCTGGAATTGCTAAATCCCAGGTTGGTGTGGAGCCATCACGCCAATCCAGCCCTCATGAGACCCAGGAGCAATCACGCCAACCCAGCCCGCATGAGACCCAGGCGGATATAGATGAGGCTCTAGATGAGTACGGCAACAACATTCCTTCTTCTGCTGGTGTTGAAGAAACTTCAGGGGCTGAACTCAGACGAGGCACCTAGAGATTTTGTTCCTTTTGACGAACCATCGGAACATCTTCCACAAGACCCTCTTGAAAGCTCTACCTCACCCAGTCAGTCTGTTGGAGCTGTGCCCCAAGAAACCGCCCCCACTTCAGAGCCTGGAGGAATCAAAGCCTTGGTGTCAACATCTCAAGGATCTAAAAGACTAGGGCCTCCTCGGACCAAGCGTGTAGTCAAGCGGGTAAGGAGAGAAGCCTTGATTGAATCTGCCGCCAGCTTGAACCCCATTACTGAAGGCCCTCCTGATGTTGCCAAGGGTATGCCGGATGATGCTGAAGAGCCTCCGGTGGTTGCTGTTGTTTCTGAGTCAGAGACCAAGACTCAAGCTGATGATACGGCGATCCTCGCCGCTGACAGCCCGGAATTCCACTTGCTTTGACTGCCGCCACTACTCCTCAATTGAAGTTCCGGCCATCCCAAGATCGGGTTTGTCCGCTAGTCAAGCTCCTTCGCCGCTACTCCCTCTTCTTTTGACTTGTCAAAAGACTACGGTATCTATGATTCGCAATAGTTTCCTCACTATCCTAAAAGAATCTCCTACTCAAGTGTTGGAGCGCAGGGGACTTTGCCGATCAAGGTCGCTTTTGGAACCCTCCCCGATGTGATGCGAGCTTGACTAATGCTACGGCTATATTTCCCTATCGCACACGCCCGCACAAGCAGGCCCTCTTCCGCAAATGGCAAAGTCAGCCGATCAGCCCCTTCGCTCCAAGATTGAAGATCGTGCCATGCGACTTAAAAGGCAAAGGGATGATTCCCAATTTGAGCTCCGCCACAAATACTTGAGAAGAAGGTGTGGTTCAAATGAACTGAACTCCACAACTATTTTTAATGAGAACAAGAGGATTGCCGACATCGAGCGCAACCAACAACTCCTGGTTGACTCTTACAAGGCTGCGCTTGTCGATATCCAGGCTAAGTTAGCGGCGGCAGAGAGTGAACTAATAGCTGCTACCGAGAGGCATCAGACTCTAACAAACCAATGGGCGTAACACCGCTTACGCGTTTTAACTGATGAATTGGATAAGCTAAGTGTTGCCGTGAGTCACATGCCGGTACTTTCTGACGACGATCTTTATAAACAGGCGACGGAGGAGATCAAAGTCGCTCATAAGGAAGCTATGGTCAATATTGCTACAGAGATCCGCCAAGCCATCGAGCACTTGTAACTTGTATGTTTGATTTTGCCGGAATAAAATTTCACTTTGTGTTTGTTCAATGTTTTCTTGCGCAATTTGCATCTGCAATTTGGAATTTTTAGCAAACCCCCAACTATCAACGGACTTGGTATGTCTTTACCACCGCCGCTTGAGCCGGACTAGCCATACTTTTCCCTCAAGATGGTGAGTTTTCGAGGAGTTTCTTTTAGGCTTAGTGCTAAAGTCTCCCCTCTATCCTTAGCC
Source organism: Asparagus setaceus (assembly GCA_012295165.1). NCBI lineage: Eukaryota > Viridiplantae > Streptophyta > Magnoliopsida > Asparagales > Asparagaceae > Asparagus > Asparagus setaceus. Next base: position 37,003,009 of record CM022709.1, read on the forward strand.
ATTCAAGACGTTGGATTAAAAGATAGGGGCGAATCGCCTGTTAAGTCATTATTAGGAATAAAATCATGTGGAGATGCTCGAATCGTTCAGTGACATAAAAGTATAACGATCGTGATCAAAAAAAACAATCAAGTTGTTCAGTGACGTTAGAGTATAACAACAGTGATTACAAACAAAGTCATTCAGAGGAATGACCATGTGGGAGTAGTCAAGTCGTTCAGTGACATAAAAGTATAACGACTATAATTGGAATAGGAGCACATCGCATAGTAGGCCGCTATTCGGTGAGGGAGTTGATAGGGGTGTATCGTTTGGTTAACCACTATCTAACATAAAGTCACTCGGACAAGTGACGATATGGAAATGACCAGGTCGTTCAGTGACATAGAAGTATAACGACTGTGATCGAAAACAATCACATTGTTCAGTGACGTGAAAGTATAACCACTGTGATTGACATGGAGACACATCATTCGATAAATCAAAATTAGGTGACAACCGTTGTTTATGAGGAATTGAAACATTGGCACATCGCTAGTAAGCCTATAATGGGTGACGAACATCAAGTATGAATAATAAACGCCAAAAATAGAATATTACATCACTTGGTAGGCCAATATAGGACAATGAACATCACTTGTGGAAATGGTGGACATCAGAAAGATAAAATATTGACACATCACTTTGTAGGCCAATATTGGACAATAATCGTCATTTGTAAGAATCGGCGAATATTGCGGATATAAAATATTGGTATATCACTTGGTAAGCCAATACTTAGAGATAACAAGATAATTAACTAGGGGTAATATTTCTTCAGAAACTTACCATTGATAGGCATCATGATTTTGTCGCCTTCTTGATTGGTCAGGCGGTATGCTCCATTCGAGTAAACAGACTCCACTACGAATGGTCCTTCCCATTTTGGTTCGAATTTCCCCTTCTTCTTAGAATTGAGGATCATTGGGCGTCGGACAGCGAGAACAAGGTCGCCTTCCTTGAAAATGCGACACTTAACTTTCTTGTCAAATGCTTTAGAAATCCGGACTTGGTAGAACTCGATATGTTGTTGAGCCTGTAGTCGTTTTTCATCCAACATTTCAAGTTCCTTAAGGCGTCGACGATGATTTTCTTGATCGTCATTCCGTGGTTAATGCTATTCGTAGCGGCGAATTTGAATCTCCATCGGCAAAATAGCTTCGCAACCATAAACTAAAGAATATGGGTGGTACCCGCTGTGGTAACCTAAGAAGCGTAAGCCCACAAACTTTGTCCCAACATGTCATCCCAATCCTTCTTATTTGAAGAGACCATCTTAGTAAGGATCTTGATGATCGCCTTATTAAAACCTTCACTTGTCCGCTCACGCAGATAGTAAGTCGTTGATGCTAAATTCGATTCGAATTTATCGTAATCGCGGAAAGCTTGGATCGACAAATTGCGACCATTATCGTGGACACCGCCTTGGCACACCGTATCGGTATATGACGCGGATGTTTGACAAATTTGATCACATCACTAGTCTTGACCATTCTCAATGGAACAGCCTTCACCCATTTTGAGAAATAATCGCTATTGCCAATATGAAGCAAAGGTCCCTTTGAAGAAGGCGGAGAAATGGGACCAACAATGTCCATTCCCCATGTTTCAAATGGCCAGACGGGCGGTAGGATGCAAATGTTCCTGGTTGATGAAGATAATTAGCATGTATCCGCATGCATGGCATCGCTTAGCGAAGCCACGGCATCCCTTACCATTGTCGGCCAATAATAACCGAAGCCCACGCGAATCGTCCCATAACTTAGGTCCGTGTTGGTGTGCTCCACAAACACCGCCATGAGCTTTTTCAAGACTTGCTCGCTTCCTTAGTTGACAAACATCGGAGCAAGAACTCCATCATATGACCTTCTATATAAAGTCCGTAATTGGGAATCATAGTAAAATCTTGATGCTCGCCGATGAATTGACTCTCTTTCTTTTATGTCTTCGGCAATATCCCATGCAAGACATAGTCGATGATCGGAACCGCCACCTCGTGCTTCAAGTGACTTAGGTTCGCCTTCGACCGCTTGATCAGAATGCATATTTTGGCCGAAATAGTTGCCGACTAGACACAATAACCCTCAAAGTAGCATTCTCAGTGGTTAGCGAGCCGCAAGACACGCCAACGACGATAAGTGTTCTCGCAAACGAGGTACATGATCAATGTAAAAGCTTTCAAATGAGTCACTAAAGTCACGGCCGCCGCGATGATGAGGGATAAGGTCCTCGTGCCCGACTTCAGACTTCCTCTTAGTCGCTTTACTATTAGTCGCGGAATCCCAAAATGCTTCAAGGTGTTTCACGCCTAAATGTTTGGCTATGTCGAGACCAATCAATAACGATTATACTGCCACGCTATTGGTGCATGGTTCGACAACGACCATTTCAGCGGTATCCGTGGTTTTGTGGAGATATCAATACTACCCCACCGCTACAACGGGTCAGCCGTGGGTCGCTGCTCCATCGAAGAACAACCGCCATACCGCTCCTTAGAGACCAAATTAGCTTCATAAGGTTCATCGTGCATGTCTTGATACAATTCGACTTTTCCTTTCAATGGATGGTTAGCCATAAGATCACACACGCCTTGACCCTTCATCGCCGAGGTTTGAAGTGAATGTCGCATCAGATAATAACAATGCCCATCTAGCCATTCGCCATTCAACGCGCTGCCGGTCATAAATACCGTATGGGTCGATTCTAGAGATGACATGTATAGTCTATCCCACTGTAATGCCGCATCTTTTGATAGCTAAGGCTAAAGCCAAACATTCCTTCCAATGGGAGGATATCGATATTCGCCCCGACACCGGCCCCACCAGGTAATAGACCGCCTGCTCGTGGCCATTGTCATCGCCCCGCAGCAAAGACTCGCTAACGATACTCAGAAGCGCTGATGTAAATCGTGAAGGGCTTTCCGATTTAGGTGCAACTAACACAAGGGGATTAGAAAGATAAGTTTTAATCTTCTTCAATGCCTTCCGCAATCTTCATCCCAAACTAACGATACACCTTTCTTCATGAGCTTCGAGAATGGTTGACATTTCCTCGATAAATTGGAAATGAATCTGCGAATGTAAGCCAAACGCCTCTTGGAGACCACGGCTCTCTAAGGCTTCTAGGAGGTGGAAGTTCCCGATAGCTTTGACCTTGTCCGGTCGAGACGATACCATCCGCAGGACCACTAACCCTAGAAATTTGCCACTAGACATCCCCTTAAAAGACTTAGTTGGGTTCATCTTCACCGATGTGCCCAAGATTATCTCAAATGTTGTCTTCAAATCATGCAAGTGATCACTTTTGCATTTACTCTTGACTACTAAATCATCTATTTAGCATTCCACCGCTTTTCCGTAAATGTTTTCGAAAATAGTGGTCATGGCACGCCGGTATGTAGCCCCGCTTTTTCAAGCCAAAGGGCATGATCAGATAACAAGATATCCCCGACGGTGTTCGAAGGCAGATGCTTTTCATCATCGATGCATTTTAATTTGATTGTACCCCAAAATCCATCCATAAAAGACATCCTTTCAAACCCGCATGTGTTGTCGATGATAATATCCGTAATTGGTAGAGGGAAATCGCCTTCTGACATGCCGATTTAAGTCTCTGTGAATCAACACACTACCGGATTTGTCCGCTTTTCTTTACCACGGTACTATATTTGCTACCCAAATGATGTCCGTGACCTCCGATGAACCCCGCTTTGATCGCCTTCTCGATTTCTTTCGATGGCCTTCATGACCTGAGGGGAAAATCGCCGCTGTTGTCTGCTTAACGTGCTTAGCACCTGGTTTGATATTAAGGCGTGCATAGCCACTTGAGGATCTAAGCTGCATATCTTCGTAATTCCATGCGAAGACATCAATGTATTCCCGTACTCAAAGCAATAAGGCCCTCTTTTCTTGAGCGGTCAAACTATCACTTATAAATATGGGTTTTGGATTAGCTTCATCCCCCATATTAACTTGGACTATTTTGTCATCGGGCATGGTTCTCGTTCAAAACGATGTTCCCATTGCATTCCAAGCTGTTGACTCATTGGATCCTCCAATAGCGGTAAGAGATCATCTTCTTGAATCTCTATTGGATCAGCTGAGGTCATATTGGCCATTAGGGACTTAAATTCATGTCCTATACTGACGTCAGAATCCCATGAAGCTGCTTCAGAAGATGAGTGATCTGACTCACCCTCAGTCATAACATGCCATGAGTACGGCGGCGACTCATATCCCAACCCTTTACGAGTTTTATGATAGTAATCATCAGGCTGGCCTTCCGGGACATAAGCAGATCGGATCGGTGTCCTGATGCCTTTTCCGAAGTTTAGTCCTTCTTTGTGGAGGAAGTCATACCCCATTTTCTTCATCAAATTTTTATACTGCTACAGAAATATGAGAATTGGGGTTCTTTTCCTTTGCTTGGGATTGTTCCACTCACTTGCAACGGCTTGTTAACTTGCCCAAAGATAATGTCTTCTCGATCATCATTCCGCCCAGATCACAAAACCGCTTGTGAAGAATTAAGGTGCCTTTGAGTTGTCATAAATGACGACTGGATGGGCATGTGCAATGCTGGTTCAGCATACAACCGTGGAAGAATTTTTGACATCAAGTCAGTATGACTTTTAACACCCGATACGTAAGCTAAATCATAATTTTCATTAAAAATGACTATGTCATCATCAGGATCATTCAGATCGATTACAAAGGGTTTTACATCATTGAAAATAACTTCTTGTTCGGACTCTATGTCAGCTTCATTTCCACTGTCATAGTCCTCGATCTGTGGTTCATCGGTTTGGCCTTCCTCAAGGTAGTGGACAGAATCAGTAAAATAATTCTCCACACCTTTGAATGGTTGCCTTTCCGCGACCAATGTTTTAACCATCCCTTCTTCATCTACATACTTCATGCATTGATGCAACGTAGAAGGGACTATCAAGTTTTCATGGATCCAGGGTCGACCCAAGAGTAAATTATAAGATGTATCCGCGTCGATGACATAGCAGGTAACATCTGTCTTCAAGTCTCCTATTTGGCATTTGAGTTTGATCTTGCCCAAGGGACGAGAATTGGTAGCATTGAAACCATAGATGGTGGTTCCTATTGTTGCCAACCGATGCAACGGTATCCCAAGATGTTGTATAATTCTCAATGGGATGATACTCAATGCAGATCCCGGGTCAACTTGAGCTCGGTTGATTCGGACAGAGCCAATGTAACCGGTAAAGTATAATGGCCTATCATGCTCCGGGTTCTTCACTTGCATGTCCTCCAATGAAAAAGTAATGCAAGGTATCGGCCCTTTGAAGACCTGATGACATTGGGCACAAACTTCCGTTGTCCTTTCCGGGAAATGAGCTAGAACGCTTCGCTATTCCGCCAACGCCGCAGAGCTTCTGTAGATTGGGAGGCGCAAGAGCTCAATAAAGTAATTCTCACGATGTTGGAGAGTTGAGCTAGAACATCAAACCGAAAGGGCCTTCGCTTCAGCGGTACTTCCTAAGCTTTGTTGTAGCGATCTCCCTTATTTTGGGCTCACCGACCGGCGCTTTGCGGGTATCGCCGGTATTGCCTCGATACCTTTGAGAACTTTTCCTTCCGTGGCCAACGCCGTATAGGCAGGGCTGTATGCATTTGTTGCTCTATGGAGTCATTGACTTGTTCTTTTCCTGCCGCTAGGTGGCGCATAAGTCTTCCCTTTGGACTTTGAAGAAGTCCATTGTTCATCCGATAACAAGTCGTGGTTAACCACATAATTTTGCCTTCGGCGTAGTGTAAGGGACCATACCTTGTGCTTCCCGCCGCCGAGATCAAAGTTCACAACTCGCTTCGCTCGAGGGATCGGTTTACACCATCCCGCGACTTGGAATTCCGCAAAATCGCCAAATTGGAGGGCTTACCATGTTTGCGCAGACATCTTCTCTCGATCCTCTCGCAGAGTCATAACACCTGCTTCTAACAAGACTTGGATCTTGTCTTTCAAGATGTAGCATGACCCCGTCGGATGGTGTACCATTCGATAGTACATGCAGTATTTTGGATCATCCGCCCTGAAGCTTCCTCCGCTTCTTTATTTCCTAAGCTGATCTTGTTCATCTTGAGCAAAGTCTTGAAGATAGGGACAACCTGATCATCCTTGAAATCATACTTCTTCATAGGACGGTTATCGGAGGCATTCGGTTTCTGCTTAAAAGGTTTTGAAGTAGGTTGAGTCTCCACAGCTAGAGTCTCCTTCCCCTTCGATTGTTTTTGAGGCGTAAAATTGCTCTGATTACCCCCTTTTTTAGAACGATAGTCCTGAGGTTCTTCTGCCTCTATCCTCTTAAGCATATTTTCAACTTGTTCGCCTTGCCTCACCAATTCTCTCCAAGAGTGTGCTTCAACTGCACGCATCTTCGAAAGTATGTTGATCGAGAGGTTGGCTCTGCACATCGCGATGAATGTTTCCTCCGAGACTTAGTCCCGGGAGTGTAAAGATTGATTTCGGAATCTCTTGACAAAAGTGCTGACAGACTCCGTCTTCTTTTACTTTTCGACCAACAAAGTGGCCATAGACACCTCAGTGTCGTCATCGAAAAATCGGGCCATAAAAATCCTTTGCAAATCTTTCCAAGAGCCGATAGAACCGTGCTCTAACCTTCAAACCACTCAAAGTTTCCTTTAAGAGTGCTAATGAATAATCGGGTCATAATAGGATCGTTACGGTTATATGCGTCTGGCAAATAGTAGATGTGTTGTGACGGAGAACTTTTTCCGCCGAACCGCACTAAGTTAAGTGGCTTGAATTTCGAGGATATGGGACATCATCCCATTCTATAGGATATGGCCTCGCCACCCACTCCTTAGATTGCCCTTGGAGTTTCGTGAGCATCCAAATGCTTTTGGAAATCCCGCAACATATGATCTTGCTCTTTGTACGCGGATTCGATTCCGCTCGATGACACCGAGTGGACATCATGATCCCCGCCGTAGCCTTCTTGCTTCGATTTGATCCTCCTTCGCCCATCTTCTTCTTGCCCACAAGTTTTTCCATCTTCATTTCTAAACGCCGATAGATTCTTGTTGCAAGAATAGTAGCTTGTTGCTCTTCAATTCTTCGTGTCATCTCCTCTTCTCGCTCGCCATGAGGACATCGGCCCGACACCAAATCGCTGTTCAAGGTTGAGACGTAGCAATGCCGAGTTCTCATGTTCATCGGTACCCCTACCAAGTGTCTATAATCGAACGGAATTGTCGCCCGAACGAAGACGGTACTCGATAAGCTCGGCTATTGATTAATGCGCCTCGTAACCACAGGGAATATTCGAGTCGGGCGATTACGGACTACTGTTGGGGTCTTGCTCCCGCTTTCTCCCAACCATGTTGATAGTCACCCCATGGAATGACCATCGCATCGCCGCTTTTGTGGTGAAACCGCCGCCTATTTGATGATCGATAATCGCCAAAACCGGTCGATGTGTCGATGAACATTGGGCGCATCGCGAAATGAGCTTCTCCTGGCGGTGAGATTGCATCGGCGGCATCACGCTTGCAGTGAGATAATCACGAGGTCGGCGGATGTACCTCCGCTGATTTCAAAAACGAGCCTCATATGAGAGAGGCTCTCTAAGTTGGGTTTGGCGAACCTGGCGAGGTTGCCGTTTTCTTTGGTTACGGCGAGGTTCGCCACTTGGACGAGGCTCATCTCTTTTAAGGGGACCTCACGTTGTTGGCGCAGGTTCGCCACTTGGACGAGGCTCATCTCTTTTAAGGGGACCTCACGTTGTTGGCGCAGGTTCGCCACTTGGACGAGGCTCATCTCTTTTAAGGGGACCTCACGTTGTTGGCGAGGTTCGCCACTTGGACGAGGCTCATCTCTTTTTAAGGGGACCTCACGTTGACGGCGAGGTTTGCCACTTGAACGAGGTTCGCAGCTGGGGCGACGTTCGTCTTGTGGACGAGGTTATGAACATTCTTTGGACGATAGTGGAATCCGGCCCAACGAGACCAAAGCTCGAGCACGCCGGCGAAGCTTGGTTCTCATACGACGCTGTCCGGCACGCCTTGAGAGTGGACCGTTAGAAGGTCCGGTCTTCACACGCGAGCGAGGCCCGCCGAAGCCAAAACTTGGCTAACAACACCCGAGGTTGATTTGGGTTGCTTAACAACCCATTTCTTAGCCTGTTGGCTAGCTTTTGGAGCCTTGTCAAGAGACATAGGCTGGTTCTCGAGATTCGCCGAGATGATTCAAAGATGAGCCACGGGGTGAAGTCTCATACGAGACTCGCCGACACTTATGCGTCTTCACCGGGCTAGATGCCCTGCAGGAGAGGAACTCCTCATACTTACTCGATCAAATTCAATGACCAAGGTTTGAACCTCGCCTAACCGCAACCTTGTTCGATTGCGCCACCACCATCTAATGAATGGTTGTTCCCACTGTGGTCGCCATCTTCAGAGGATCGAAAAAAGTTTATTGATTGAATGAATGGGTTTACAATCAAATTCTCTCGATTACAGAGGAAGAGAAGATTGATTCGACTTCTCTTTTGTATGGGTTCTTGGTAGCGATGGGATGCTTCACTCAATGCTCACGTTGAGATTGCTTCCCGTTGACAATCAGAACAGAATTGCAGATGATCTTGAGATTGCTGATGAAGAGCTCGATCTCACTTGTGCGCAAGTGTTGAATTTTCCAAAAGTCCCCTTGCAATAGTCGTCCAAGACTATTTATAACAATTAAGCACACAACTGGTGTGCTATAATCGTGGGAACATGGGTTAATTGATGTGGACGTGGGTATAACTGATACCCACGTGGCTGTCGTGGCCTTCGTGGCCTTCGTGGTCGTTGGCTTTGCTGTTATGGCGAAGCCGAAGCCGTTAGATGACGAAGCCGCTTCTTCATTGACCGGGTGAACCTTGATTGAATGTAGAGCTTTTGCTTGGCGAACCTCGGTTGAGTGGAGAGCCACGCTGGCGAACCTCGGTGAATGGAGAGCTTCACGCTTGGCTAACCTCGCCGAGTAAAGAGTTTCGCCGCTGGTGAACCTCGACGAGTGGAGAGTTTCGGCCTTGACCTCGGTGAATGGAGAGCCACGCTGGCGAACCTCGGTGATAGAAGTTTATTGCTTGGCGAACCTCGGTTGAGTGGAGAGCCACGCTGGCGAACCTCGGTGAGTAAGGAGCTTCACGCTTGGCTTAACCTCGGTTGAGTGGAGAGCCACGCTGGCTTAACCTCAATCGAATGGAGAGCTTCACGCTGGCGAACCTCGGCTGAGTAAGGAGCTTCGCTGCTTGGCGAACCTCGATCTCAAGCTCTGCAACTAGTAAGCTTATGACCCTCGTCTTCAGGCTTACATGGATTTTTTTGACTGTCTACACCAACCATATAGGCAGATTAATGTCTCTTCTTGTAAGCCACATAAGCTCTCTCCCAAGTACTATGGGCCTTATCAGGTCTTACAAAAGATAGGGGAATTTGCTTATAAACTGGATCTTTCAGGTATTGCTCAGATTCATATAGTCTTTCATGTCTCTCAGCTCAAAAGGAGAGTCGGATCTGATACTTTCATTCAAGTTGATTTCCCTAGTTATGTGAAGGCGAAAGTAGATGAACCAGAGGAAATTTTGGACAGAAGGTCAATCATCAAAGGCAATAGATTACTATCTCAGGTTCTCATCAAATGGAAGCAGCGCAATGGTTTGGACTCAACCTGGGAATCTTACTGGGATCTTGTTAAAAGATTTCCTACATTGGACCTTGAGACAAGGTCCAAATTAAGAGGAGGGAATTTGTCAGGTGCTGATATGCGAAGAGCAATGTTGATGAATTAAGAAAAGAGAAGGAAGGGCAGATATGCAAAGATCTTTGAAGTGGAGGGTTTTCTGAATCATTTTGTGGTTTGTAATAATTATTTTCTTTTACCGTCCTTTTTTTTAAGATTCATTAGTCATTTCTTTAGATCTTGCTGCTTGGCAGTGGATATTTTCTGTTGAAGTTCACAATAAGATGAAGGCGTATAAGAAGGAAAACACTATACATCGAGAGTTGTGAAAGGAAATAATCAAGTTCTTCCCCAATTCTCAATCTCTGTGAGCCTTAATTCTTCTCTCAATCCTCATCTTCGATCTCTCTAATTTGAGCTTAGATCTTATCGATGGCAAGAAATGGAGCAAGGAAAGTGAACAGAGGTTCTAGGACCTCTCAATTATCCTCAAACCCCCCACAGCACGGCACCCGCACATGTTGCATCCCGAAGCTGCAACTCCCAACACTCAAAAACCCACCACAATGACGTGCGGGCTTTCCCCTCAAGACTGCATCATCTTCATGTTGTTCACACATGCTGGAGACAGCTACCAGACCAAGACCCCTGCAATGCCACCATGCTCCGCTCGATACCCGTAGATACCGAACTCTCGATCAGCCCTCAACCAGCACCTCCCTAGCTACACATGCAGCGTGTCAACTCTGTCAACAATTCATTGCCTCGACCTCGGCGATGTCCACTCTCTGCACTCGATGCGAACTGTTCTGACTCCGAGCAGAAACTGATCGCGGCTGATCGAAGCCGATGATCAATTCGAGCCAATGATGTTTGACAACCTCCAGCGCCACCTGCAATGTGTTCAACCTGCTGCAACACCTGCAGAACGCAGCAACCCCGCAGCCACGCACGCTTCTTCTCGCTCGAGGCAGACACAAACCACCAAACGGTGTCAAACATCGTCGGACTTTGTTACCTCCACCTCCAACAAAGTTTCCCTGCCTGAGGTCAGCCCACGATCTCGCCAATCATCCTTCCAAAATTATAATTGGCCTCCCCAAAATTTAAAGAATTTGCACCCAGCCCACAAAAGAAACTAATTGACAATTTGCATTTAATCCTAACCATTGCCTTCGGCAAACCATCGCAACCAACCATCGAGATGCTCAGAACAAGTTCAACTGAATGCCCTCATTTTCTCCCAAAGCCAATGGCAAACCCTTGGCCAAGTCACTAGGAATAACACACTACAACCAATGGCACGTTTTCTTTTCCTTAAAAGAGATGAAAATAACAATGAATTTAAGTCTAACAATCTTTGATAAGATGAATGCTGTGCAAATAATATATATATAAATTCAAATACTAGATAAAATAGATCTAAATAATTATACAATATTATTTTCGATTCGTTTTTTGTTTTTTTAGTGTGCTGTAAATCGGACCCTAATCATGATCTGTACCAAATTGAATACAATCAACTTACAGCCTAATGAGCACCACACAAAGTAAGAGTAGTTTTTAGATCATTCCTCAAACAGGGTGGAAATTACGTCCAAAATAGAAGGTAATTACTCGGATATATAGTCGAAGATGCATGCCGAGGAAGTTAATTAATTACAAAATAGTTGTGAAAATTACACATTAAAAACCACAATCGGGCTCGTCACGTTGTGCAGCCCGTCGGTCCATGTGTAGGAACCAGCCACGTGGCCATTCATCCCTTTTGCCTGCTTCGTGAGGGTGATATTAAAACTCATTTTCTCGCCCACGTTTCTGAAACTAAGAACCTCAGGAGAAATGTGAACCCTGACTCCTTGGGGTTCTTTTATGCTGACCTGATATCGGGCTGTTTGCTGGCCAACATTTGTGACGGTCCTGTAAACTTTTACCGTACCGTTAACCCCGTCAACGGCGACTGATGGATAGTTGAGATTGTAAGTGGCGGGCGGATTCGGTGGGCACGGGAAGGAACCCTCTACTTGAACCCCGGCGGTGGCGCAAATGAAAAGAAGGTAATCTTCGTACCTGGCGTCATATATCAGACCCGGGTCCATAGCATGGCTCGGTCTTACGTGACCCGATCCGAAGTCTAGGGGCCCAGCAACTTCTCCTGTCAATGTTGTTATTGGCCCTCCTTGGGAATTTCTTGTGGTTGCTGATAAAAAAAAACAATTAATGGAGCTAATTAATTTTACCAAATAAAAAGGTTATTTAAAAAAATAATAATAAACTAACTATATATTTCTAATTTAAATATCTACCAGTTGTCATCAGTGCAGATCGGATTGCAGCAGAACTCCAATCAGGATGCACGGACTTGAGCAGTGCCGCAATGGCACTTACGTGAGGACATGCCATCGATGTCCCGGAAAGGAGACTGAACTTGATCCTTTGGTCATCTTTGCTAAGCAAAGAAGATTCAGTCCATGCCGCCAAAATATTTAAGCCCGGCGCCGTTATATCAGGCTGTAACAACATAATTATATAAAAAAGAAAAATTATGAATTAGTCTATAATATATAATTAAGGCTGCGGTAAGCAGCTACATATCTGCAATCTGCAGCACAGAAAACACATCTAATCTAATAATACTTATAAAAGCCGTACCTTGAGAATATTGGGCTCTACCCTGTTCGGCCCACGAGATGAAAAATCAGTGACCACGGGAGATGGCCGGATGCCCAATCTTGTTTGGCCCTTGCAAATTGAAGCTATGGGCTCTTCGGTAGAGTTGAGGTAAGCCCATATTGCCATGGCGTCTTCGAACTGTACTCCTGTTCCGGGAAGCACGTGTGAATCAAGGGGTATCTCCTTCTCCCCAGCATGCCTATTTCCTACTATAATGGCTGCTCCGCCGGCCCTTTTCACCTCCTTCCCTTTTTCGACTCTAGTAGTAGTCCCTCTGAAGCACAAAACTATCTTATTTCTCGCCTTTTTTGGAGAGAGGGAATTTGCTAGGCATTGGCTGCAGTAATTAGTTTAGATTTAGTTAGTAATCTATGAATAATTACAGTTATGAAGTTCACTAGTAAAAAAATTGCATTGGTGATGGCCTATTGGTGATGGATTATCGACATCCATCGCCAATAACTTGCCACCAATGTCAGCATTGGCAACGGCATGGTGGCCGTCACCAATGTCTTTTGTCGCTAATGCACAATAACAACAGGCACCCGTGGCCAATGCGTGGCCACACATTTTAAAAAAAGAAAACGCCCAAACGTGGAACCTAACCCTCATTCTCTCATCTGCTCCTTTCAAAGCAGTCGCCAACCCAAATCATCTCAGCTCCTCCCAAAATCATTGTCCGATGCCGTCCACACCCGAGCCCTATCTAGGGATGTTAAATAGGCGGGTATGGGTCATAAACGGGCGGGTAATAAATGGGCAAGATATTTCGCCCATTTTCGTTTGATTCTTAAATGAGTTTTTGTTGCCATTTAATAAACCATTCGGCCCATTTAACTTCTAATAATAATTATATATATAAACTATCAGGATCTTTTGTAAACTTTTAGGGCTCTTGCAAACCGACCAAAAATATATCAAACTTACTAAAAATCCCAACAATAAAAATTATAAATATCCCTGTAAAATAGAAAATTACAAACAACACCCAATAATTTCAAAACTATAAAAAGCCTCAAAATTTTCAAAAATTGTAAAACATCATATAAGGTCAAAACATACAAATAACACTGAATGTTTAAAACTTTACAAGAAATACCCTAAAAATTTTCAAATTCTGAGAACCCTGAAATTTTAAAAATTATAAAAATACCCGAAAACACAAATTAAAAACTAAACTGAAAATTTCAAATCTAAAATATTTCAATGAAAATCAGGAAAGACAAACAGCCCCAAAAGTTTTAGAATTTGCAAAAACACCCTAAAACTTTGAAATTTTGATAAAAACACCCTCAAAAATTTAAAACTTGCGAAAAAGCTTGAAAATTTTAAATCTAAAATAGAAAACTTAAATCTATGAATTGCAAACAGCCCCTAAATTTTAGAATTTGCAAAAACACCCTAAACTTTCAAAGTTACAATATACACCCTCAAATATTCAAAATTTATAAAAAATCTGTGAATATTTCAAATCTACAAATAGTACATTGAAATTCTTAAAACTACAAACAGCCCCATAAATTTTAGAATTTGCAAAAACACCCTAAACTTTCAAAGTTACAATAAACACCCTCACATATTGAAAATTTAGAAAAATCTGCGAATATTTCAAATCTACATATAGTTCAATGAGATTCTTAGAATTACAAATAGCCCCTGCAATTTTTAATTTGCAAATAACACCCTAAAACTTTCAAAAGTTTGAAAACGACCCTAAAATGCAAAATTATCTAGAAACTCTTTGAAAATATTTAAACTTCAAACAGAAATTGAAAATCTAGGATTACAAACAGCCCCATGAAAATTTTAGAATTTGTAAAACACCCTAAAACTTTCAAAATTACAATAAATACCCTAAAAATTTTGACATTTACAAGGAACAACCCGAAAAGGTAAAAATTACAAAGAGTTGTTTTCTTATAATTTCAAATTTAAGGAGTTTTAGCATTTTTAAACTTTTGGGGTGTTTTTGCAAAGTCAAAATTTTAGGGGCTGTTGGTAATTCCTAGATTTTCAGCAGATTGGTTGTAGGTTTAAAATTATTATGGTATTTTTCTATAAATTGCAAATTTAGAAGGTGTTTTTAAACTTTTGAAAGTTTTAGGGTGTTTTTGCAAATTCTAAAATTTTAAGGGCTATTTGTAATCCTAGTTTTCAATTTTACTATATGTAGATTTGAAGACTTTTCTGTAAGTTCTAAATTTTTAGGGTGTATTTTGCAACCTAAAAGTTTTAGGGTGTTTTTGCAAATTTTAAAAATTTTAGGTAGTTGTTTGTAATTCTTAGATTTTCTGTATACTGTGTTCATTTTAAAATTGTAGGATTTTTATAATTTTGAATTTTAAGGGTGTTTTGGCAATTTTAAACTTTTGGGGTGTTTTCTCAAATTTCAAAAATTTCCTTAGCTCCACCTAATTTACAGATCTTGTACTATTTGTAAGTTTTGATATTTTATGGGTGTGTTTTGAAAATTTTAAGGGTATTTTTGTAATTTTTCAAACATTTAGGGTGTTTTCACATTTTTAAAACTTTGAGGGTGCTCTTGAAAATTTTGAATTTATAGGGAACTGTTGAAAATTTTCAGATTTCATGTATCATTTGTAAGTTTAGAAAATTCTGAGATTTTTTTTGTAATTTTGAACTCTTGAGGGTGTTATTTGCAATTTTTTAAACTATGAGGGTGTTTGTTGCAAACTATAAATTTACAGGGGCTGCTGGTAATTTTCGGATTTCATGTACCTTAGTTAGGTTTTGAAAATTTTAGGGTTATTTTTATAATTCTAAACCCTTGAGGGTGTTTTTCAGATTTTAAAAACTTTAAGGGTGTTTTTGCAAATTTAAAATTTATAGGAGGTCACTGAAAATTTTCAGATTTCATGTATTTTTTGTAAGTTTAGAAAATTCTCGAGCTTTTTTATAATTTTGAACTCTTGAGGGTATTTTTTACAAATTTTTAAAACTTTTGAGGGTGTTTTTGCAAATTCTAAATTTACAGTCTTCTTTGCCAATTTCTTGATTTCATATGTCCTTTGTAGGTTGTGAAATGTCGGATGGTTTTAATAATTTTAGACCCTTGAGGGTGTTTTTGTCATTTTCTAAAACTTTGAGGGTGTTATTTGCAAATTTAAAATTTTAGGGGCCTTCTATAAATTTCATGATTCCATGTGTTATATGTGAAGTTAAAAATTTTGAGAGTTTTTGTAATTTTAAACTTTTGAGGGTATTTTTATAAATTTTTAACTTTGGGGTGTTTTTCAGAACTTTAAATTTCTAAGGGTTGCCGATAATTTTCAAATTTTATGTTTATTGGTCGATAGTTTACCTTTACGTTGTTTTATGTAATTTTAAAAATATTTTTACAATTGTTAAAACTTTGAGGTGTTTTGAAAGAACACCTATTTAAATGGCAAATGGGCTGAAATATTCACCATTTAGACCCATTTATCTTTAATAGAAACAATACCTACCCATTTATGACCCATTTAACTAAATGAGTGGGTTTAAATGGGCATTTAGTGGGCAGGTATGGGTGGGCAAATGGGTTTGGGTCAATTTTGACATCCCTACGCTATCCTAATCCCCGCCGCGGTTTCAATCGCCCGCAAAGGACCGCATTGCCCAAACGTGAACCCTAACCCAAAATCTCCACCGCAACGACTCCCCTCGGTCCAGCCAACTCCCCTCCTATGCTTGCCACCTCCTTCTTCAACTTGTCGTCTCCTCTACCTTCATTTTGCTGCTTACCGCCTTTTTTTTCTCCTCCAACCAACTTGCTATCACCTCCTTCTCCCCCCTGTAAGAGGTAAATTAACCTCTTTTTTGAATTTTTCAGATTTTTTATTTAATTACTGATGTTGTAACTTGACAATTATGCAATGAGTATGAACCTAATTACCCTAATTATGCTTCTAATCACATAAACATTAATAACCTAAAGCCAATTAATCTTACCTAATACCCTAATAATGCTAATTTCCTTGTCAATCACCCTTTGGTTATACATAATACAAAACTAACCCTAATACCCTAAAATTGTAATTTAATCAAACAATTATATGTGTTTTCCAAAAGTAGTAATGAAATATGTAACACAATAATATGTTAAATGTCCATCTTAGGTGAATAAAAAAGTTAACGCTATCCATAGACTCCTATCTAATAATTATCACAATTCTTTGGACTTATAATATAAGATAGACGACTCAATTTTAGGTACAAAATTAAGTTTTACACCCAAAAGGATTGTTTAATTTATATACTATGAGTAGAAAGAATTGACATGTAATTATTGGATCTGTCTAGCTCGGACATGTAAGGAATATCAGAGTGCGATATCTAGCTATGTATACTTTGTACAGCTTCATTTCTAGAAAATTTTGGCCACACCATACTCGTTGTTATTTGTGTATAATAAGTGTATGCTTTTCTACTTTTGATCTTTTTCAATATGCATAATAATATCCTCACAATGTGCTTGGAGAGCAGTAGATAAGTGATGCCTGAAATTTTCTAAAAATGAAAATGTTCAAAGTCTACAAAGTTAGATGTAAGCACAATTATATTCTTAATGGGATGAAAGCCTTCCTATGACAGCCGATAGAGTATTTAGACTAACATTGTATTTGTTCAAATCAACTGCAATGAAGATTGTTAACGAGTGTTTAAACCAACCTAGTACTATAATAAAGATTATAAAAGAGTGTTTAGATCAAACTAGTTTTTTTCAAATAACCAACAGTGAAAATTATCAAACATACCGTGATTTATGAGATATAAAACAATTAATAAATTTACCTAACATACATATGAGAGAAGTTCCTAATAAGTTGTGGATCGATATTTCTATTATGGAAGAAGAAGGAGAGGTAGCACCCTCGATATCGAGATAGATGGGAAGCCTTCCTTTCGTATGCAGATATGAATTTAAGGAAGTTGGAGACCGGATATGTTTTATTATACACTTATGGACATCTGGATCGTGTTAGACACATATGGACATGTGGAGTTATTTTTATATTTAATTGCTGTATGTATTCGTGATCTAATTGCTTTATGGATGGACATGTAAGATGTGGTTTATATATTACTTGTGTATGTAGGATATCGAGACATTGTTTGAATGTTGGATATTATGATTTGATTGTTGGATATAGACATGTGATATGCAATTTGTATAAAGGATTATTGAATAGAATTGTACAGGGAGCCAATTGATACAACCAAAAAAAATTGTTTTTTGCACATCAATAAACATTGGTGACGGGTAGGCCATTACTAATGTTTATTGGCAACAAGCTACCCGTCACTAATGTATAAAATATTGGCGATGGCCGACGGGTAAGCTGTCGCTAATGAGCATTAGTGATGACCTACCTATCCCAAATGTTTTCTACATTGGTGACTAGTAACTTGTCTCCAATGAGCACTGGTGATGGGTACACATCCATCGTCAATGCTTGCCCGTCCCCAATGTTCATTGGTGATGGATCCCCCATCATCAATGCACATAGGCGACACACTTATTGGCGATGCCTCAAAGCCAATCGCCGATCGATGTGCATTAATGATGGATTTCTTAGCATTGGTGATGGATCACTCCATCACCAATACTCTATTTTCTACTAGTGGTTTTCATCTCTTTACCTTCAAAATAGATGTAGGAAATCCACTCTTTGATTTTTATTTTTATTTTATTTTTTTTGACCCCTACATATTAATTACATCTTCATAATTGGTCCCATTGTTTTGAAGCAAAATTAATTTGCCATTTTAGTGGAATGAATTTAATGATGTGAAATATTTGTTAATTTATACTTGGAGGTTAATTCTTTTTTTTTCTTTTTTTCTCTGGAAGATTCAAAGCCCTATCAAATTATTAATTGGAGCAGAGAACTCACCCTGAAACATTGCTTTGCATGCCAGGGACTTCAATATCTCCTGCGAAAACTAAGGAATACATCTTCTTTTCTAGTGTGTACCGTGTCAGCGTCTGACCCTGATGCATCCAAGTTTATTAATACACAAACTAATTATTTGACAAATGCAATGTTAGTAAATTAACTCGTAGTTCCGTAAATACCTCAATCCTCTTGCCGCTCCCCAGCACAACTGCAGCAAAAAAGCCCCGATCAATGCTTCTAGCAGCGACGGTGATCATCCAGGGCGCTAGGTTTCTAACCGTTCCGAGCACCGGCCCCGAGTTACCCCCACTGCACACAACCACCACCCCTCTCTTCTCCGCAAGCAGCGCCCCGATCGCCATCCCGTCCTCCAGAAATCTCTTTGGGCTGCCTTCCGTCCCTATGGACATGCTGATCACGTCAACTCCGTCAGTAACTGCATCATCGAAGGCATTCAGCACGTCGGACTCGATGCAGGTGCTCTGTAACTCGGAGTTTGACCTACGAATCGGCCAGCAGACCTTGTAGATTGCAAGGCGGGCATGGGTGGCTCCACCGGAGGCGTTTCCATAGGCAAAGCCGCCAGGGTCGGAGACACCAAGGACAGTGCGGCCGGCGACGGTGGAGGCAGTGTGGGTTCCGTGACCGTCGCTGTCACGTGGAGAGCGATAGGAGTAGGAGTGGTTCAGAGGGCCCACCAATTTCTCATAGAATTTAGTGTAGTACCGGGCTCCGATCAATTTGCTGCATGCATTGTAAGATATCAAGGGTTTAGTTATGTATTGATGATTTAATATTGACAGGCAATAATTCAATTTTTATGAAAAAATTTGTTCAGATATTATCTACAAATTTTGCACTTAACGAGCTTGGCACTTTGAATTACTTTTTTTGGAGTAAAAATGGTCTCTTTCTAAGCCAACACAGATATGTGAGAGATCTTTCGGTTAAATGCAAAATGGATAGTGCCATGGTTTTGGTCACTCCTATGTCCAGTACTTGCTCCCTGAAGCTCAATGATGATAGTCCTAATTCAGATGCTAGTGAGTTCAGAACGATAGTTGGAGCCCCCCCCCCCCAAATATTTGCTTATGACTAGGCCTGGTATTGCCTATGCGATCAATAGGCTATCTCAATTTTATGCACAAGCCTTTGGGTAGTCATATGGTTGCACTAAAACGAGTTCTGAGATATCTCAAAGGTACAATGAAACATGGTATAGCTTTAACTGTATACAAATTTATATCTTCATGGATATTCAAATGCGGATTGGGCCGATAATCCAGATCATAGAACTCCAACAAGTGCTTTTGCTGTTTACTTGGGAGGCAATCCTATCTGTTGGCGATATAGAAAGCAATGTTCAATTGCATGTTCATGTACTGAAGCTGAACATGAAGCAGAAACTACTACCACAGAACTTGCATGGATTCAGAGATTTTCAAAAATTGAGAGTTCAATTTTCTTCGCCTCCAAAGATATTTTGTGATAATATAGGAGTTACTTATGTTTTCTCAAATCTAGTAATTCATTCACACATGAAACACATTGAAATAGACTACCACTTTGTGTGTGATAGTGTCTAAATGTCAACTCTCAGTGGTTCATGCATCTTCATAGGAGCAATTTGCAGACACGTTAACGAAGCCTCTGGCTAGTGCTCAGTTTTTCAAATGCAGATTCAGGCTTGGTGTTCTTGATGGAACACCTCCCTTGCGAGGGCGCGTTAGAGAGACTTGGTCATACAAGACTAAGTCCATTCTTGCCGCTTGTTATTTCTCTCTTTAAATGTAAATGTTATAAATACCTTGTACTACACTTCTGTAAAGTCAATTTGAATCAAGATATTAACAAAGTCCTACTTCTGTTATAACTAGTTCGATGGGTAATGTGGGACTAAAAATAGTTTAATGGATAAGCATAAACATAATTTAATAGTTTAGACGACAAAGTTAGACAAAATACAATTAAGGGCTAAATCCAATAGTTTGGGGGCAAGTAGGAGCTATCTAAAAACCAATTAACAATTAGCACAAGTGTTTTGACCAAAACGCCATCTGAACTACATCGTACTCAGGTGTGCATAGCGACTCTGTTTTATTATGTACATTAAAAAAGACCGCTATTAGTGAAACTATTCTTAGCAGTCTTTGTTTTGTTAGGACTCTGAACTATATCATAGTTTTTAATGATCCTTTAACTTACCCTTTCATCGAACCATTACAATATCCTTCAAACATATATACCGCTTCTGTAATAGTTAATGTAGTTTTCCTATTTCTTATGAACTATTACTATTGCATTGATGCACATGCTAGCTTCGAAAGACTCTATGCCTACGAGAGTAGCAGGGGGGATATTAACTCACTTATTGCACGAAGATGAATTGAAGGAATCTCCTTCGTCACAAGCTCCGTTCCAACGTGTGGGGATTGGCCCCATGCCTTTGTCATCAAAACTTTTGGACTCGGGCCAAACACCTATATATCACAAATACAAATTCAGAAGAACTAATTTTCTTCAAAAAAAAAAAAATTCAGAAGAAGTAAATGGTTAAACTATCAACCAAACTCTTAAATAGTTAAGGTTTAATTAGTCTTCATAGGGGAGGAGGAGTAAAGGTCATCTAATTACCAGTATCCAACATTCCTATGATCACATCTTTCCCATGGTTTGCTTTTTCAGGCATCATATTAATCTTGGATAAACTAGTCAGTCCCTCTTCTATCCCCATGAACTCCCACGACCTTGTTGTGTGTAAGGAATATCTCCCATGCCCTCGAAAGACTGAAACCACTCCTTCCATCTCTGCCATTGGGGGAAAAAAAGTTACCAACAGGTTTTTGACCAAACTAAAAATAGTGAAAAACCAATGGAAATTTTTCTTATTTTTTTTCCTAACCCGATATCTTCGAAGCTTCATCTTCAGATAGGAAGGAAGCAAAACCATTGATGAGGTTCTTGTAGCTGTACAATAGTGATTCTTTTGCCTCCTCCTCACTGAAAATATATAGTTGTACGATGAATGAATATTTTATTAAAACTTTGTCCTTTCCTTCAAAAATTCAACAAGAAATTTGAACCTGCAGTTCTTCGCAGACTGAATAATAGAGTGATGATCGCTGTGGATTTGTTGTAAAGTTTTGTTCTCCACATGGTGCCCGAGGTATACGATATATACCTTACAACATGGGGGAAAAAAGAAAATGAATTAAGCAACTTTTATTTATTACTAAAATTATACATTAAAGAAGAAAGTAAAAATTAGTTGAACCAACCTCTTGATTACCACCGAGACAAGTTTTCGTTAGAGTAAAGAATATAATGAAGAGGGAGAGGAAGAGTGAGAAGAGAGGAGAGGAATAGAAAGCCACCATAATGTATAGTGAAGTTTCGAGATGATGGATCTTGGAATAGGCGGTCGGAGTAGTTTACTGTTCTACAATGAAGATTGAGGGAGGGAAAGGCCGATTGAAATTGAGGATGATCCACCCACATTTACAGCGCTATATTTAAATAGTTGGAGAGGATACAAACTTTATGACAGTTAGGTTGCAAACATTTTCTGTTTACTTAGTTTGGTCTACCCACATTTACCGCGCTATATTTAAACATGAATACCCACCCCTTCATGATTCTCATAAAAGAATTTGTGGATAGAATTTTATTTAAGGTCACATGGGTTTTGGCTCGTTTGTGTGCATACAAGACCACGAGCGCCTATAAATGATCAACAAATGAAGGATGATGAAAGAAGATGAGGATGAAAATGGAAACAATAGATTAAGGCACATGATTGAAGTAATGGTCCATTCTAGCATATACTTCATACTAAAGTCAATGGGAAATGAATGTTTCTTAGCTACATTAATGATAAATATTATAAATGTTTATTTGCAAAAGATTGTTAAGGGCTAATTAACACATCTGCTTAGAGTATTGAGCTTTGATATAGACGTCTACGGTTCAAGTAGAGGCTTTGAAATTTAGTTTGTTGACATTTAGCTTTTTTTCTTTAATAAATACCCGTTTCTCTTGGTACGAATTTCCTTTTGACATTTAGTTTTTTCAATAATAAAATACACATTTCTTTAATAAAGACCCGGTTCAAGTACATTTTGTTTTTTTTATATAAACCCAATTTTACCCTATTTATATTCAAACCCATTTACTTTAAAAAATTTAGTGTTTACATATAAACTCAAAGTTTTAACCCTATTTATTTTTAAATCCTTAACAAAATACCCATTTTGTTGGTCTGAGTCTCCTTTGACATTTAGTTTTTCCCTTAATAGAATACCCATTTCTGTTGGTATGAATAAAATACCCATTTCTTGGTATGAATCTCCTTTTGAGATTTATTTTTTCCGCTACATTTCTATTCGCACGAATCTCCTTTTGTACGTTTTCTTGAGTACATTTTCTTTTTTCCATATAAACCAAATATTTTACCCTTGTTTATATTTAAACACATTTACTTAAAAAGTTAGTTTTTGCATATAAAATCAAAGTTTTATCCCCATTTATTTTTAAATCAACCCACTATCAAAATCTCTCTTTAACCGTAAAATATTCCAATCAAAGGTTTACCACCTTTTTTATATTAGTCCCTTAAATTTTCAATAGTTCCATACCATCCCCTCAAGTCTTGAAAATTGCATGTTAGTCCTTAAAATCCAATGAACTCTTGCAAAAAGTGCCTAAGTTTTTTAGTTAAAAACCCAATCATCCGCAATTACCAAGTTACCCTCTTCATAAGATCTTCCCCAAAAAATGTAAAGATCCAAGTGTTCTTGAGATCTTAAACCATAATAAAAGAGGTAAAAATATCTTTGCTTGATATTTCAAATGTTGGAGAGGAAGATGATAGATAAGTTAGATGAGAAATTTAAGAGGACTTTTGAGATTTTAAAGGAATATAATCATTGTGAAACTTAGCTTTGGTTGGGGTTTTGTCTGATCGTTAGAATAGAACTCTAAGTGGTTTAGGTGTTTAAATCGGGTATAGGATTTAAACCAATTAAGAGTGGGTTAAGAAACTTAACAAAAGGAAAGAATCACCAATTTGCTGCCAATAGTTAGAGTTGAGGGAATATTCGCCTCAAATCTAACATGAGTTTACCTGAGGAGCCATTTTGTAAGACCCAAAAGGATTCTAAGGACTAATATGCAGTTTCAAGATTTGAGGTGCTAATATTAAATTATAGATGACTTAAGGAACTAACATCTTGAAAACCCTTATATTTAAACCTGCCCATTTCCCAAAAAAGGTTTTAGCTAATAAAGTCAAAGTTTTACCAATCTATTTTCGAATCCACCTACTTCCAAAATCGCTCTTTGTCCCAAAATATTTCACCAAAATAATAGTGTAAGTTTTTATACTTTTCTAAATGGTAAGCTATACAAGGTCTATTTTTTAAATACTTAAACCTTTTTTTTTTGAGAAAATGATTACTACACTACGGCCGTGTTTGGATTGGGTATTATTTTCAGGTAATAACCCTTTATCCTTTAAAATGAAATAGTAAGGTGTTTGGTTTAAAATTTTAGGAGGGATTAGGTTGGACTAATTAGTCCTTTAAATTGAAATAGTCCAGAGATTTTGGACTAAATAAAGGAGGGGAAGGGGGTGTTATTATAGTCTTGGTATTATTATCCTATTGAGATTATACCTAAAATGACCATATTACTCATTAACATTTCCACACAAAAAAAACCTAGGGTTTTCATTATTTCTTTCACCCGCATTCTTTTTGTAGCATTTTATTTCTCCCTCCCTCCCTTCCCATCCTCTCATGCATCTTTCTAAATTCTCTCTCGTCATCTCTCCTAAATGTATGTGAGAACATATAATTGAAACATTCTCTCTCCCTCCCTCCCTCCATCCCTCTCTCTCTTTCTCTCTCTCTCTACATTTCTTAATCCTCTCATGCATCTTTCTAAATTCTCTCTCGTCATCTCTCTCAAATATAATTGAGAACATATGATTGAAGCATAACACTATTTCGTCTAAAATAAATGGGAAGAAATCTATCTCAAATAATAAAAACTATCGGTTTATTTTAATATTAATAAAAATTTATATCTAACAAAATTGAGAAGAAAGTCGACACCCAAAACTCGAGGTTATTTTGCTTGTTACACCATTAAGAAGCTATAATTCACTCTTGATAGGAAGAATGACATTTTTATATTCTTGTTATTTCATAATCCTATACACCTTTACAATAACAAGTTCCAAACATGCCATTGGTATTAGATGTGTTAATAACAAATGAAACTAAATAAATTATTAAAATTTAACTCACTATAGTCTCCTGGATTAATATATCCTGTGATTATAGTGAGTTAAATTAGTCCCAGGATAAAACAAATCCCTAATCCAAACATGGCCTACAAATTTTACACTATTCCTACACTATGCTTACATGGGATTGAGGTGGCATTGCTGATGTGTATTCATTGCCTTAATTGTCATTACTATTAATAATCTTTTATGGTGAAAAGTAATGCAGCTTAAAATATCATATTTCTAGATATACCTCATCATCTTCCAGTTATTTTTTCCCTCTCGTTCCTGTATGCCTCTCTCAACCCCATCTAAAAAAAATGATTTGTTTCTTTCCCTCTCTTGCTCACTAGGGTTCCTAATCACCCAAGAGCCACTACTACTCCCAAAGGAGTTCAATCCTCTTATTGGGTTATACAAAGCATCCGAGAGCAACTTCTCCCTTAGTTAGAGTCATCTTCTTCTCACAAAAGGGTTTGCAAACAAACTCGCATGGGAAAAAGAATAACTTTTGCTCTTCATTAACTGAGATATACTCTTCCTCCAAGGCACAAGCTTTGCCAAGGGGCAACGCCAACACCTTTCACGTCGTCATATAGTCAACGGGGATCCTCGACTTATCTCCATCAGCACACGGTCAAGAATCCACCTAAAGAAAAATAAGCAGTAAGCAAACCAGATCCATTCTCTCGTCATTCGAAGCCTAAATCACAAAGGCCTCCACCAACTATATATTCATCCCCCGATTTGTGCAGAAAATAGATGGCACGCCCGGACGATGAATATGTTTAAGAGTTGAAAGGTTAGAAATCGGAAATGATGGTCCATATTGACATACTCGATCCAAAGTCGCTATGCCCTTTCATTATAGTCGAATCCAATCGATAATGGAAATCATCTATCTAGAAAGTGAGTAAGCATTAGAAAACATTCCTTCTGATGATGAACGGGGGTCAACATATGCCTCATCTAACACTGAGATTTCCATTCAACATAGAGTAGTCACTATCAATATGATTGAAGAAGGAAATGAAGAGGGAGGGAGTGAAGGAAACATCAATCCCAATGAAGTTGTGGCTCACCAAATAACGGCGGGGTCCGATACCGAATGAAAATGGCGCTGGTAGTAGTAGGGTAGCTCCTGTTTAGACTTTAGAAGATCTGTCATGGAAATTCTTGGCACAAGAGCAAGTATACCGAGCTTAGCAAAATGCCCTTAATGACCTCCATAATTCCATTCAATAGTTGGTTGCGCTCTAGATGACGAACTTGGGGAGCAAAATTGCCACGATAGGTACATGGTGGTGTGACCACAAGCGTTACTGCCTATATGGCCGCCCAATATTCCGGCATAACTCTAACACCATCGATAGAAGCGGTCAAACAGCAGGTCAATGCGCCTTCCTTATTTTTCTGAGTCTACTCATATAGAAGTTCAAATGACCTCTCCT
This sequence comes from Asparagus setaceus, assembly GCA_012295165.1. Classification (NCBI taxonomy): domain Eukaryota; kingdom Viridiplantae; phylum Streptophyta; class Magnoliopsida; order Asparagales; family Asparagaceae; genus Asparagus; species Asparagus setaceus. Next base: position 37,029,075 of record CM022709.1, read on the forward strand.
ATAATTACTTCTGCAGGTACTAATGCTTCTTTGTCTCCTGTACATCCACATTTTCCTTCAATTCAGTGTGAGCACAATATCACTTCTAGTAAACATCAGGTACCTGATGTAGAACACATTGCGGATACCTTCATGGAGAAACGGGATCGTAACAAACCCTTGCGGATACCTTCATGGAGAAACGGGATCGTAACAAACCCAAACGCGGACCCGTTCGAGGAAAATAGGTTGCAACGAAGAACGGGTCGTAACTTTCAATCCGTAAGTCGAATTTGGATGATTTTTTTTAAATCGCGTATTTTTTCGAGACGGTGCCAACCAAACCTACCAACGTTCGGTTTGCTCGCCATTCGTTTCACCAAATTCCTTCCGGATTGAGAGATATTAGCATTTTCGTCGATTTTTTACTATTTTTAGTAATGTTTTAGGAGTCTGTTTGGATTAGGAAGCAAATCCGGTTTGATTCCAAATTTGACCAATGTACTTTCCTAATCGTAGGGAGTCTTTTGAGGATAGTTTTCTTATTTTTATTTTTGGCAAAGTTCGGGTCAATTAGAGTGCTTATTTCTATTTTTAGTAGGAGTTCGAGTCCTTGTAGGATTCTTATTTGTTTTCTATTTAAACAGAGTCTTGTAAGCCCTAGAGGCAAATCTTTTCATCAATAAAATTTTCGTTTAATATATTTTCTTCGTGGATTCGAAGCTCTTCGTGGATTCGGAGATCAACCCTCGGTGGGTTCCGAGATTTCAACTTCTGCGCTGCGTCAGTACCCCTTTCACCCTCTTCTCATTTATCATCTTCTGATTTATCTACCTCCTTATATGTCTCACCTCCTCAGCCTACTACAATGGCTACTATATCTCAACATCACATATTTAAACCAAACCCTCAAAGCCACCAAACATTCTCTGCCTAAACCTGTTGAGCCAGTTTATGTTACACATGCTCTGAAAGATGAAAAGTGGCGTACTCCAACGTCATTGGAATATAATGCACTGATTCAAAATGGAACTTGGAGTTTGTTCCTCCTAATTACCAGAAAAATGCAATTGGGTGCAGATGGGTGTTTAGAATTCAAAGAGACCTAGATGGTTCGTTTAGTTGCTACAAAGTAAGACTTGTTGCAAAAGGTGTTAATCAGGTTGAAGGGAAAGTCCACAAGGATACTTTCAGTCTAGTTGTAAAACCGGACACTATAAGGATTGTACTCTCTCTTGCAGATTCAAATCTCCGACTATTACATCAATTTGATGTAAATAATACCTTCTTTAATGGTGTGTTGGAGGAGGAGGTATACATGGTGCAAGCGCCTGGTTTTGTTGATAAGGAAAATAGCCATTTTGTGTGCAAGCTTGGGAAAGCAATATACGGGTCAAAGCAGGCCTTGTGCTTAGTACACTGCGTTGAGCAGTTACCTAATTGAGCAAGGTTTTGTGCATTCCATATATGATACTTTGCTATTTATATATTTCCATGACAACATTATTGCTTCCATTCTAGTATGTATTGATGATTTAATCTTGACAGGCAATAATTCAAATTTTTATGAAAAACTTTGTTCAGATATTATCTACAAAGTTTGCACTTAACGAGTTGGCTCTTTGATTTACTTTTTTTGGAGTAAAAATGGTCTCTTTCTAAGCCAACACAGATATGTGAGAGATCTTTTGGTTAAATGCAAAATGGATAGTGCCATGGTGTTGGTCACTCCTATGTCCAGTACTTGCTCCCTGAAGCTAAATGATGATAGTCCTAATTCAGATGCTAGTGAGTTCAGAAGGATAGTTGGAACCCTCCAATATTTGCTTATGACTAGGCCTGGTATTGCCTATGTGATCAATAGGCTATCTCAATTTTATGCACAAGCCTTTGGGTAGTCATATGGTTGCACTAAAGCGAGTTATGAGATATCTCAAAGGTACAATGAAACATGGTATAGCTTTAGCGTATACAAAATTATATCTTCATGGATATTCAAATGCGGATTGGTAGATAATCCGATCATAGAACTTCAACAAGTGCTTTTCTTTGTTAACTTGGGAGGCAATTCTATCATTGGCGATATAGAAAGCAATGTTCAATTGCATGTTCATGTCTTGGTGAACATGAAGCGAAACTACTACTACCATAGAACTTGCATGGATTGAGATTGCTTCAAAATTGAAAGTTCAATTTTCTTAGCCTCAAAGATATTTTGTGATAATATAGGAGTTACTTATGTTTTCTCAAATCTAGTATTTCGTTCACACATGAAACACATTGAGATAGACTACCACTTTGTGCGTGATAGTGTCTAAATGTCAACTCTTAGTGGTTCATGCATCTTCATAGGAGCAATTTGCAGACACGTTAATGAAGCCTCTGGCTAGTGCTCAATTTTTCAAATGCAGATTCAGGCTTGGTGTTCTTGATGGAACACCTCCCTTGCGGGGGCGCGTTAGAGAGACTTTGTCATACAAGACTAAGTCCATTCTTGCCGCTTGTTATTTCTCTCTTTAAATGTTATAAATACCTTGTACTACAGTTCTGTAAAGTCAATTTGAATCAAGATATTAACAGAGTCCTACTTCTGTTATAACTAGTTCGGTGGGTAATGTGGGACTAAAAATAGTTTAATGGATAAGCATAAACATAATTTAATAGTTTAGACGGCAAAGTTAGACAAAATACAATTAAGGGCTAAATCCAATAGTTTGGGGGCAAGTAGGAGCTAGCTAAAAACCAATTAACAATTAGCACAGGAGTTTTGACCAAAACGCCATCTGAACTACATCCTACTCAGGTGTGCATAGCGACTCTGTTTTATTATGTACATTAAAAAAGACCGCTATTAGTGAAACTATTCTTAAGCAGTATTATCCTTTAACTTCCCCTTTCATCGAACCATTATAATATCCTTCAAACACACATACTGCTTCTGTAATAGTTAATGTATTTTTGGACTCGGGCCAAACACCTATATATCACAAATACAAATTCAGAAGAACTAATTTGCTTCAAACCATTATAATATCATAGTTTTTAATGATCCTTTAACTTCCCCTTTCATCGAACCATTATAATATCCTTCAAACACACATACCGCTTCTGTAATAGTTAATGTATTTTTGGACTCGGGCCAAACACCAATATATCACAAATACAAATTAAGAACTAATTTGCTTCAAAAAATCGAAGAAGTAAATGGTTAAACTATCGAGCAAACTCTTAAATAGTTAAGGTTTAATTAGTCTTCATAGGGGAGGAGGAGTAAAGGTCATCTAGTTACCAGTATCCAGCATTCCTATGATCACATCTTTCCCGTGGTTTGCTTTTTCAGGCATCATATTAATCTTGGATAAACTAGTCAGTCCCTCTTCTATCCCCATGAACTCCCACGACCTTGTTGTGTGTAACAGTGTAAGGAATATCTCCCTTGCCCTCGAAAGACTGAAACCACTCCTTCCATCTCTGCCATTGGGGGCAAAAAAAAAGTTACCAACCCGATATCTTATTTTTTCTTATTTTTTTCCTATGGACCTTGTTGTGTGTAAGGAATATCTCCCATGCCCTCGAAAGACTGAAAAACCAATGGAAATTTTTCTTATTTTTTTCCTAACCCGATATCTTTGAAGCTTCATCTTCAGATAGGAAGGAAGCAAAACCATTTTTAATTTTCGAAAAATTTCCATTGGTCAAAAATTTCCATTGGTTTTTCACTATTTTTATTTTGGTCAAAAACCTATTGGTAACTTTTTTCGCCCCAATGGCAGAGATGGAAGGAGTGGTTTTAGTCTTTCGAGGGCATGGGAGATATTCCTTACACACAACAAGGTCTTGGGAGTTCATGAGGATAGAAGAGGGACTGACTAGTTTATCCAAGATTAATATGATGCCTGAAAAAGCAAACCATGGGAAAGATGTGATCGTAGGAATGCTGGATACTGGTAATTAGATGACCTTTACTCCTCCCCTATGAAGACTAATTAAACCTTAATTATTTAAGAGTTTGGTCGATAGTTTAACCATTTACTTCTTCTGAATTTTTTTTGAAGCAAATTAGTTCTTCTGAATTTGTATTTGTGATATATAGGTGTTTTGCCCGAGTCCAAAAGTTTTGATGACAAAGGCATGGGGCCAATCCCCACACATTGGAACGGAGCTTGTGAAGAAAGAGATTCCTTCAATTCATCTTCGTGCAATAAGTGAGTTAATATCACAACCCCATTGATGAGGTTCTTGTAGCTGTACAATAGTGATTCTTTTGCCTCCTCCTCACTGAAAATATGTAGTTGTACCATGAATGAATATTTTTACTAAGACTTTTTCCTTTCCTTCATAAATTCAACAAGAAATTTGAACCTGCAGTTCTTCGCAGACTGAATAATAGAGTGATGATCGCTGTGGATTTGTTGTAAAGTTTTGTTCTCCACATGGTGCCCGAGGTATACGATATATACCTTACAACATTGGGGAAAAAAGACAACGAATTAAGCAACTTTTATTTACTAGTAAAATTATACATTAAAGAAGAAAGTAAAAATTAATTGAACCAACCTCTTGATTACCACCGAGACAAGTTCATTCGTGTATAGTGAAGCTTCGAGATGATGGATCTTGGAATAGGCGGTCGAAGTAGTTTATTGTTCTACAATGAAGATGGAGGGAGGGAGAGGCCGATTGAAATTGAGGATGATCCACCCACATTTACAGCGCTATATTTAAATAGTTGGAGAGGATACAAACTTTATGACAGTTAGGTTGCAAACATTTTCTGTTTTCTTTCAATATCGTGAGTTTACCTGTTGAAGTAAAATATCTCTTTCGGTCATCAAAACCAGTCTATCTTTAGTCAGTCTTCTTCAGTTTTGCTTTTTCTTTCCCTCACTCTTAATTTACATTTGAAATTAAATGCTTCGAAAAAGTAAAACATGAATACCCACCCCTTCATGATTCTCATAAAAGAATTTGTGGATAGAATTTTATTTAAGGTCACATGGGTTTTGGCTCGTTTGTGTGCATACAAGACCACGAGCGCCTATAAATGATCAACAAATGAAGGATGATGAAAGAAGATGAGGATGAAAATGGAAACAATAGATTAAGGCACATGATTGAAGTAATGGTCCATTCTAGCATATACTTCATGCTAAAGTCAATGGGAAATGAATGTTTCTTAGCTACATTAATGATAAATATTATAAATGTTTATTTGCAAAAGATCGTTAAGGGCTAATTGGCACATCTGCTTAGAGTATTGAGCTTTGATATAGACGTCTACGGTTCAAGTAGAGGCTTTGAAATTTAGTTTTTGACATTTACCTTTTTTTTCTTTAAAAATACCCGTTTCTCTTGGTACGAATTTCCTTTTGACATTTACTTTTTGTTCAATAATAAAATACACATTTCTTTAATAAATACCCGGTTCAAGTACATTTTGTTTTTTATATAAACCCAATTTTACCCTATTTATATTCAAACCCATTTAATTTAAAAATTTACTTTTTATATATAATCTCAAAGTTTTAACCCTATTTATTTTTAAATCCTTAACAAAATACCCATTTTGTTGGTACGAGTCTCCTTTTGACATTTAGTTTTTTCCCTTAATTGAATACCCATTTCTATTGGTATGAATAAAATACACATTTATGTTGGTCTGAATCTCCTTTTGAGATTTATTTTTTCCGCTACATTTCTGTTGGTACAAATCTCCTTTTGTATGTTTTCTTGAGTACATTTTCTTTTTCCATATAAACCGAATATTTTACCCTTGTTTATATTTAAACCCATTTACTTCAAAAAGTTAGTTTTGCATATAAAATCAAAGTTTTATACCCATTTAGTTTTAAATCAACCCACTATCAAAATCTCTCTTTAACCGTAAAATATTCCAATCAAAGGTTTACCAACTTTTTTTATATTAGTCCCTTAAATTTTCAATAGTTCCATACCAGCCCCTCAAGTCTTGAAAATTGCATGTTAGTCCTTAAAATCCAATGAACTCTTGCAAAAAGTGCCTAAGTTTTTTAGTTAAAAACCCAATCATCCGCAATCACCAAATTACCCTCTTCATAAGTTCTTCTCCAAAAAATGTAAAGATCCAAGTGTTCTTGAGATCTTAAACCATAATAAAAGAGGTAAAAATACCTTTGCTTGATATTTCAAATGTTGGAGAGGAAGATGATAGATAGGTTAGATGAGAAATTTAAGAGGACTTTTCAGAATTTATAGGAATATAATCATTGTGAAACTTAGCTTGGTTGGGGTTTTGTCTGACCGTTGGAGAATAACTCTAAGTGGTTTAGGTGTTTAAATCATGTATAGGATTTAAACCAATTAAGAGTGGGTTAAGAAACTTAACAAAAGGATAGAATCACCAATTTGTTGCCAATATTTAGAGTTGAGGGAAAATTAAGCCTCAAATCTAACATGAGTTTACACGAGAAGCCATTTTGTAAGACCGAAGAATTCTAAGGACTAATATGTAGTTTCAAGATTTGAGGTACTAATATTAAATTATAGATGACTTAAGAAACTAACATCTTGAAAACCCTTATATTTAAACACCTTATTTCTCATAGAATGTAGTGTAGTACCGGTCTCGTGGTTCTCTCTTTCTCTCCTAAACTATTTTTAGTGCCTATATGCATCCTAAACTATTGAACTTACACCTTGTCAAGTGAACTATGTTGATTTCACCTCGCCCTCCCTCGAACTATCACTTTATTCTCATAATTTTATTAAAACATCCACAAAGTAATAAATCAGAGTGGTAAGTAGCTAGGTACCTAATTTGGTAATTTAGAGGATAACCAGGGGACAAACTTACTAGTCTTAAAGTCCCTCTAATCATTAGACAAAAACTCAAGGCTGTGATAAAGGATTGAGGGTTATAGTTTATATTACTTCTAACATGCACCTGCAAGTTGAGCATCCTTTCTATGGGTTGAAACCTAGACTTACGTATCTAGTTTGAGGAGCTTCTTGATAAGGTTGAGGATCCGGCATAAACTCAACAAGATTCTTGAATCCACTAGTTCTGCAGCAGCCTGACAAACTACACCAAAAGAACTATTGTTTCTACTCAATTGTAGGCGGTCAAAGCCGAGAATTATGTAGGTCTTAACAACAAAAGAATTCTAGTAATTACGGCCATTCTAATGTTTATAATTTCGAGTATCTCATGGCTCCCAAGTTGTATATCAATTATGTGGCAAGTCTAGACATTGGCTAAACAATGTTACAAGGCTACGGAGATCATTCTCTGTCGATACAACAAATTATGTAGGCCCTCAAAATCAACAACAATGGTTAGTTGATTAGGGGCTTAGTATCACATAAAACTTGAAAAATCGAGTTTGCAAGAAGAGTATAGAGGTCCTTGAACTTGAAATTGGTGATGGTTCAGTTGCATATCTCACATGTTGGCTCAACTCAAATTCAAACACCCTCTACCTATTCTACATTTTTCAATGTCCTGTACTGCGGTGAACAAAAATCTACTTTTGTTGCTAAATTGTGCAAATATCATGATGTGTCTATTTAGTTTTTCTCGATGTTTTTCTTATCAAGCATCTTACGGAGGATTGACCAAAGGCGAGAATGAAGAAGATGTGCATGCATGGCCAACAAAGGGTGCGGTGCTCTTCCCATCCGCATCGGTTGGCATCAAAACAAGAGAGGATACTTGGCACCATCATTTAGGGCATCCGTCTAATTCTATTCTTGACTAGTCTTAAAACAACATTCTCTTCCATGATCAATCTACTCTTTCTAATAAAACATCTTTAGATTTGATTTATACAGTTGTTTTGGGACCTAGTCTAATTCAATCTACTAATGGTTTCACTCACTACTTGCTTTTTATAGATCATTTTTCTAAATATGTTTGGTTGTACCCAATGAAAAATAAATCAGATGTTTATTCCATTTTTCCAACCTTCAAAGCTCTTATAGAAAAATATTCTAGAAATCTATTATTGCTATGTTTAGTGATGGTGGAGCTGAATACCAAAAGTTATCAAATTTTTTTCGAAAATCATGGTATTTCTGGTATTTCTCATTTCAGGACAACCCCCTCATAAGCCTCAACACAATGGCACTGCTAGGCATAGACATTGACAAGTTGTTGAGACGGGTCACCGATTACTTGATCAACTCATGTTACTAAAAAACTTTTGGTCTTTTTCTTTTCAAGCAGTTGCATATACTGTGAACAGATTACCCACACCAGTTTTGAATCAAAAATCTCCTTTTGAAGTCCTATTTGGGGTGCCCAATTACATGAAGTTTAAAATATTTGGGTGTCAATGTTTTCCTTGGTTAAAGCCATATACTAAAAACAAAATTGAAGCTAAGCCTCAAATATGTATTTTCCTGGGTTACTCTTCAAAGCAAAGCTTGAATAAATGTTACAAACCACAAACTGGCAAGCTATTTGCCTTTTGACGTGTAGTTTTTGATGAAGACATCTTTCCTGTTCCCAAATTAGCTGATATTTCTAACTCTTCTAACTTGAATTGTAATCACCGTGGCTTCCTTATGTTTGAGTTTACTCATATAGAAGTTCAAATGACCTCTCCTATAATTACTTGCGGTACTAATGCTTCTTTGTCTTTTGTACATCCACATTTTCCTTCAATTCGGTCGAACACAATATCACTTCTAGTAAACATCAGGTACCCTTTCACCCTCTTCTCATTTATCATCTTCTGATTTATCTACCTCCTTATATGTCTCACCTCCTTAGCCTACTACAATGGCTACTAGATCTCAACATCACATATTTAAACCAAACCCTCAAAGACACAAAACATTCTCTGCCTAAACCTGTTGAGCCAGTTTATGTTACACATGCTCTGAAAGATGAAAAGTGGCGTACTCAACGTCATTGGAATATAATGCACTGATTCAAAATGGAACTTGGAGTTTGTTCCTCCTAATTACCAGAAAAATGCAATTGGGTGCAGATGGGTGTTTAGAATTCAAAGAGACCTAGATGGTTCGTTTAGTTGCTACAAAGTAAGACTTGTTGCAAAGGCGTTAATCAGGTTGAAGGGAAAGTCCACAAGGATACTTTCAGTCTAGTTGTAAAACCGGACACTATAAGGATTGTACTCTCTCTTGCGATTCAAATCTCAGACTATTACATCAATTTGATGTAAATAATACCTTCCTTAATGGTGTGTTGGAGGAGGAGGTATACATGGTGCAAGCGCACGTTTTGTTGATAAGGAAAATAGCCATTTTGTGTGCAAGCTTGGGAAAGCAATATCTGGTCAAAGCGAGGCCTTGTGCTTAGTACAACTGCGTTGGCGATTACCTAATTGAGCAAGGTTTTGTGCATTCCATATCGATACTTTGCTATTTACATATTTCCATGACAACATTATTGCTTCCATTCTAGTATGTATTCATGATTTAATCTTGACAGGCAATAATTCAATTTTATGAAAAATTTTGTTCAAATATTATCTACAAAGTTTGCACTTAACGAGCTTGGCTCTTTGAATTACTTTTTGGAGTAAAATTGTCTCTTTCTAAGCCAACACGGATATGTGAGAGATCTTTTGGTTAAATCAAAATGGATAGTGCCATGGTGTTGGTCACTCCTATGTCGATACTTGCTCCTTGGTGAATGATGATAGTCCTAATTAGGATGCTAGTGAGTTCGAAGGATAGTTGGAGCCCTCCAATATTTGCTTATGACTAGGCACGGCATTGCCTATCTGATCAATAGGCTATCTCAATTTTATGCCAAGCCTTCGGGTAGTCATATGGTTGCACTAAAACGTGCTCTGAGATATCTCTAAGGTACAATGAAACATGGTATAGCTTTAACTGTATACAAAATTATATCTTCATGGATATTCAAATGCGGATTGGGCGATAATCCGGATCATAGCACTTCAACAAGTGCTTTTGCTGTTTACTTGGGAGGCAATCCTATCTGTTGGCGGTATAGAAAGGAATGTTCAATTGCATGTTCATGTACTAAAGCTGAACATGGAGCGAAACTACTACTACCATAGAACTTGCATGGATTGAGATTGCTTCAAAATTGAAAGTTCAATTTTCTTAGCCTCAAAGATATTTTGTGATAATATAGGAGTTACTTATGTTTTCTCAAATCTAGTATTTCGTTCACACATGAAACACATTGAGATAGACTACCACTTTGTGCGTGATAGTGTCTAAATGTCAACTCTCAGTGGTTCATGCATCTTCATAGGAGCAATTTGCAGACACGTTAATGAAGCCTCTGGCTAGTGCTCAGTTTTTCAAATGCAGATTCAGGCTTGGTGTTCTTGATGGAACACCTCCCTTGCGAGAGCGCGTTAGAGAGACTTGGTCATACAAGACTAAGTCCATCCTTGCCGCTTGTTATTTCTCTCTTTAAATGTTATAAATACCTTGTAATACACTTCTGTAAAGTCAATTTGAATCAAGATATTAACAGAGTCCTACTTCTGTTATAACTAGTTCGGTGGGTAATGTGGGACTAAAAATAGTTTAATGGATAAGCATAAACATAATTTAATAGTTTAGAAGGCAAAGTTAGACAAAATACAATTAAGGGCTATATCCAATAGTTTGGGGGCAAGTAGGAGCTAGCTAAAAACCAATTAACAATTAGCACAGTGTTTTGACCAAAGCATGGCCGAACTATATCCTAGTCGATGCGTGCATAGCGACTGTTTATTATGTACATTAAAAAGACCGCTATTAATGAAACTATTCTTAGCGGTCTTTGTTTTGTTAGGACTCTGAACTATATCATAGTTTTTAATGATCCTTTAACTTCCCCTTTCATCGAACCATTATAATATCCTTCAAACACACATACCGCTTCTGTAATAGTTAATGTATTTTTGGACTCGGGCCAAACACCTATATATCACAAATACAAATTCAGAAGAACTAATTTGCTTCAAAAAAAAAATTCAGAAGAAGTAAATGGTTAAACTATCGACCAAACTCTTAAATAGTTAAGGTTTAATTAGTCTTCATAGGGAAGGAGGAGTAAAGGTCATCTAGTTACCAGTATCCAGCATTCCTATGATCACATCTTTTCCATGGTTTGCTTTTTCAGGCATCATATTAATCTTGGATAAACTAGTCAGTCCCTCTTCTATCCTCATGAACTCCCACGACCTTGTTGTGTGTAAGGAATATCTCCCATGCCCTCGAAAGACTGAAACCACTCCTTCCATCTCTGCCATTGGGGGGAAAAAAAGTTACCAACAGGTTATTGACCAAACTAAAATTAGTGAAAAACCAATGGAAATTTTTCTTATTTTTTTCCTAACCCGATATCTTTGAAGCTTCATCTTCAGATAGGAAGGAAGCAAAACCATTTTTAATTTTTGAAAAATTTCCATTGGTCAAAAATTTCCACCCACATTTACAGCGCTATATTTAAATAGTTTACTGTTCTACAATGAAGATGGAGGGAGGGAGGGGCCGATTGAAATTGAGGATGATCCACCCACATTTACAGCGCTATATTTAAACATGAATACCCCTTCATGATTCTCATAAAAGAATTTGTAAATAGAATTTTATTTAAGGTCACATGGGTTTTGGCCCGTTTGTGTGCATACAAGACCACGAGCGCCTATAAATGATCAACAAATGAAGGATGATGAAAGAAGATGAGGATGAAAATGGAAACAATAGATTAAGGCACATGATTGAAGTAATGGTCCATTCTAGCATATACTTCATACTAAAGTCAATGGGAAATGAATGTTTCTTAGCTACATTAATGATAAATATTATAAATGTTTATTTGCAAAACATTGTTAAGGGCTAATTGGCACATCTGCTTAGAGTATTGAGCTTTGATATAGACGTCTACGGTTCAAGTAGAGGCTTTGAAATTTAGTTTTTGACATTTAGCTTTTTTTTTTCTTTAATAAATACCCGTTTCTCTTGGTACGAATTTCCGTTTGACATTTAGTTTTTTCAATAATAAAATACACATTTCTTTAATAACTACCCGGTTCAAGTACATTTTGTTTTTTTCATATAAACCAATTTTACCTCCTATTTATATTCAAACTCATTTACTTTAAAAATTTAGTTTTACATATAAACTCAAAGTTTTAACCCTATTTATTTTAAATCCTTAACAAAATACCATTTGTTGGTGCAGTCTCCTTTTGACATTTAGTTTTTCCTTAATAGAATACCAATTTCTGTTGGTATGAATAAAATACCATTTGTTGGTGCGAATCTCCTTTTGAGATTTATTTTTTTCCATTTACATTTCGTCTGAGAATCCTTTTATGCACGTTTCTTGAGTACATTTTCTTTTTCCATATAAACCAAATATTTTACCCTTGTTTATATTTAAACCCATTTACTTAAAAAGTTATTTTTGCATATAAAATCAAAGTTTTTCCCCATTTATTTTAAATCAACCCACTATCAAAATCTCACTTTAAGTAAAATATTCCAATCAAAGGTTTACCACCTTTTTTATATTAGTCCCTTAAATTTTTAATAGTTCCATACTAGCCCCTCAAGACTTGAAAATTGATGTTAGTCCTTAAAATCCAATGAACTCTTGCAAAAGTGCCTAAGTTTTTAGTTAAAACCCAATCATCATAATTACCAAGTTACCCTCTTCATAAGTTCTTCCCCAAAAATGTAAAGATCCAAGTGTTCTTGAGATCTTCAACCATAATAAAAGAGGTAAAAATATCTTTGCTTGATATTTCAAATGTTGGAGAGGAAGGCGATAGATAAGTTAGATGAGAAATTTAAGAGGACTTTTGAGATTTTATAGGAATATAATCATTGTGAAACCTAGCTTTGGTTGGGGTTTTGTCGAGTTGGAATAGAACTCTAAGTGGTTTAGGTGTTTAAATCGGTATAGGATTTAAACCAATTAAGAGTGGGTTAAGAAACTTAACAAAGGATAGAATCATCAATTTCTTGCCAATAGTTAAGAGTTGTGAATATTAGCCTCAAATCTAACGTGAGTTTACTGAGGAGCAATTTTGTAAGACCAAAAGGATTCTAAGGACTAATATCAGGTTCCAAGATTTGAGGTACTAATATTAAATTATAGATGAGTTAAGGAACTAACATCTTGAAAACCCTTATATTTAAACACCTGCATTTCCCAAAAAGTTTTAGCTAATAAAGTCAAAGTTTTACCCATCTATTTTGAATCCACCTACTTCCAAAATGCTCTTTGTCCCAAAATATTTCACCAAAATAATAGTGTAAGTTTTATACTTTTCTAAATGGTAAGCTATACAAGGTCTATTTTAAAATACTTAAACCATTTTTTTTTTGAGAAAATGATTGCTACACTACAAATTTTACACTAATCCTACACTATGCTTACATGGGATTGAGGTGGCATTGCTGATGTGTATTCATTGCCTTAATTGTCATAACTATTAATAATCTTTTATGGTGAAAAGTAATGCGGCTAAAAATATCATATTTCTATATACCTCTTCATCTTCCAGTTATTTTTCCCCTCTCGTTCCTGTATGCCTCTCTCAAACCCATCTAAAAAAAAGATTTGTTTATTTCCCTCTCTTGCTCACTAGGGTTCCTAATCACCCAAGAGCCACTACTACTCTCTAAGGAGTTCAATCCTCTTATTAGGTTATACAAAGCATCCGAGAGCAACTTCTCCCTTAGTTAGAGTCATCTTCTTCTCACAAAAGGGTTTGCAAACAAACTCGCATGGGAAAAAGAATAACTTTTGCTCTTCATTAACTGAGATATACTCTTCCTCCCAGGCACAAGCTTTGCCAAGGGGCAACGCCAACACCTTTCACGTCGTCATATACTCAACGGGGATCCTCGATTTATCTCCATCAGCACACGGTCAAGAATCCACCTAAAGAAAAATAGGAAGTAAGCAGACCAGATCCATTCTCTCTTCATTCGAAGCCCAAATCAAAAAGGCCTCCACCAACTATGTATTCATCCCTCGATTTGTGCAGAAAATAGATGGCACGCCCGGACGATGAATATGTCCAAGAGTTGAAAGGTTAGAAATCGGAAATGATGGTCCATATCGACATACTCGATTCAAAGTCGCTATTCCCTTTCATTATAGTCGAATCCAATCGATAATGGAAATCATCTATCTAGAAAATGAGAAAGCATTAGAAAACATTCCTTCTGTCAATGAACGGGGGTCAACATATGTCTCTTCTAACACTGAGATTTCCATTCAACATAGAGTAGTCACTATCAATATGATTGAAGAAGGAAATGAAGAGGGAGGGAGTGAAGGAAACATCAATCCCAATGAAGTTGTAGCTCACCAAATAACGGCGGGGTCCAATACTGAATGAAAATGGTGCTGGTAGAAGTAGGGTAGCTCCTGTTCAGACTTTAGAAGATCTGTCATGGACATTCTTGGCACCATAGCAAGTATACCGAGCTTAGCAAAATGCCCTTAATGACCTCCTTAATTCCATTCAATAGTTGGATGCGCTCTAGATGATGAACTTGGGGAGCAGAATTGCCACGATGGGTACATGGTAGTGTGACCACAAGCGTTACTGCCTATATGGCCGCCCAATATTCCGGCATAACTCTAATACCATTGACAAGCTAGCGATGGAGTGTCGCCTTCCCACCCTCAAATTACTAAAATCATGGAGAGCACTCTAATTGTTCCATTAACCATGAGGCGAGGCGAGCAGCGACCTTCCTTTAGTGGTAATGGAGGCTAAGCTTATGGAGGATATGTAGATGCAATTCGAGGGCTTGGCACGGAAGAATGAACTAGAGGGCACTGGAGTGTCATGTTCGTACTCACCAGAGTGGAACAAAATATTGTACACACCAAAGTTCAAACTACCTACCTTCGAGAAATTCAACAGGATAGAATTGCATAGCCAACACATATATAATGTCCACTCTCTAACGGGGCGTGATCGATGATGGCCTTAATTTTGACTAATTTGTTGGGACATTGAGGTGGCGGCTTTCAATTGGTTTAGAACCCTACCAGCTAGTTCCATTTAGTTATGGCTGATTTTGAAAGGAGGTTCCTAACACAGTTCTGAGCGACGGAGACTCACATGCTACAAGAAAAGTAGAAGCCTAACAAGAGGGTTTGTGATTTCATCAAGAGGCTCGAAGCCCTACAGCGAGGTTCCTTTCCACAGTTACCAATGGACTTCCTAACACAAACATGTGCATAAAATTTCCTAGCAATGGTGGAGGAACACATTGGGGCGGTCAAGGCCAACGGATGGGCTGACTTGCTAGAACAAGTTGAAATTCTTGAAAGGTCTATGAGGCGCCATGAAGCTAGAAAATCAAGCACAATCCTAGTCGGCAATGATGGAAGGGTTAGAGTGGACAAAATACCCGATGGTCTAAAAGTAAATAAACTCATATGGTTGAAGTGCTTGCGGCCTGGATGCACAAATAACAATGTGAGAAGAACTTTAACTAGCCTACTCGCCAATGTTTCTATTCTTAAAATTGATAATCTTACAAAGAAGAGTTACAATTCCATGAAATAAGAAACAAGAAAAATTTATAAAGATCTATGTTCTTTTCTGTGTGCCGATGGAAGGTCGTTCTTGTCTTCCATTAATGGCCCGACTTAAAGACGGTGTGTCTTTAGCTGATGGATGATCTCTAAGTAAGTAGATAACTATTTATCTCTAAGAGATGCTAATAGATCTTTTCTTACAAGAACTATTAATTAAGCTAGATGGCTAGCTGATGAGGATGATCTATGAAGATCAATGAGAATAGAGGAAGGGCGGGTTTGTTGTCAACGTCGCTCGCGCACGAAGCTTCAGCCAATAGCTTTTGAGTCTCTCTCTCTCTCTCTCTCTCTCTCTCTCTCTCTCTCTCTCTCTCTCTCTCTCTCTCTCAAATGGCAAAAAAGCTTTGCGAGGATAATCTGACTCTCCCATAATCCTATCTAAAATGAGCAGTTTCCTCTCAATTTATACGCAAAGAAAGGGAGTTAATGACTGTTAAATATGGGTTAATGGACATTAAATCAGGGTTAATGGGGTTACCCACATTTCCTTGAAAATAGCTCATGAAATGGCTTGGGCGAAGTTCAATGATTGAAGTTCCCGAATTTTGGGTAGTAATGGTCATGGGAGAGGTTCACTGGGCAAACTTTGCCGGAACATGGGTAGCCCACGTTCTTTGGGAGGGTATTCATGTGGGTGGTGTGGCCCACATGGGTTAAGTTCAGCTAGAAAATCAAGTACAATCCTAGTCCCGGCAATGATGGAAGGGTTCAGGGAGTGGACAAAATACCCGATGGTCTAAAAGTAAATAAACTCATATGGTTGAAGTGCTTGCAGCACAGATGCACAAATAACAATGTAAGAAGAACTTTAACTAGCCTACTCGCCAATGTTTCTATTCTTAAAATTGATAATCTTACAAAGAAGAGTTACAATTCCACGAAATAAGAAACAAGAAAAATTTATAAAGATCTATGTTCTTTTCTATGTGCCGATGGAAGGTCGTTCTTGTCTTCCATTAATGGCCCGACTTAAAGATGGTGCGTCTTTGGCTGATTGATGATCTCTAAGTAAGTAGATGACTATTTATCTCTAAGAGATGCTAATAGATCTTTTCTTACAAGAACTATTAATTAATCTAGATGGCTAGCTGATGAGGATGATCTATGAAGATCAATGAGAATGGAGGAAGGGCGGGTTTGTTGTCAGCATTGCTCATCTGCGCTTGACCAGCAGACTTTGAATCTCTCTCTCTCTCTCTCTCTCTCTCTCTCTCTCTCTCTCTCTCTCTCTCTCTCTCTCTCTCTCTCTCAAATGACAAAAAAGCTTTGCCGAGGATAATGCTAGCTCTCCCAATAATCCTATCTAAAACGAGCAGTTTCCTCTCTATTTATACGCAAAGAAAGGGAGTTAATGACTGTTAAATATGGGTTAATGGACATTAAATCAGGGTTAATGGGGTTACCCACATTTCCTTGAAAATAGCTCATGAAATGGCTTGGGCGAAGTTCAATGATTGAAGTTCCCAGAATTTTGGGTAGTAATGGTCATGGGAGAGGTTCACTGGGCAA
Organism: Asparagus setaceus; assembly: GCA_012295165.1. Lineage (NCBI taxonomy): Eukaryota > Viridiplantae > Streptophyta > Magnoliopsida > Asparagales > Asparagaceae > Asparagus > Asparagus setaceus. Next base: position 37,046,113 of record CM022709.1, read on the forward strand.
ACTTTGTCGGAACATGGGTAGCCCATGTTCTTTGGGAGGGTATTCATGTGGGTGGTGTGGCCCACATGGGTTAAGTTCGCTAGAGAAAATCAAGTACAATCCTAGTCCCAGCAATGATGGAAGGGTTCAGGGAGTGGACAAAATACCCGATGGTCTAAAAGTAAATAAACTCATATGGTTGAAGTGCTTGCAGCACAGATGCACAAATAACAATGTAAGAAGAACTTTAACTAGCCTACTCGCCAATGTTTCTATTCTTAAAATTGATAATCTTACAAAGAAGAGTTACAATTCCACGAAATAAGAAACAAGAAAAATTTATAAAGATCTATGTTCTTTTCTATGTCTTAGATGGAAGGTCGTTCTTGTCTTCCATTAATGGCCGACAAAGATGGTGCGTCTTTGGTGATTGATGATCTCTAAGTAAGTAGATGACTATTTATCTCTAAGAGATGCTAATAGATCTTTTCTTACAAGAACTATTAATTAATCTAGATGGCTAGCTGATGAGGATGATCTATGAAGATCAATGAGAATGGAGGAAGGGCGGGTTTGTTGTCAGCGTCGCCATCTGGCCTTGAGGCTTTTGATCTCTCTCTCTCTCTCTCTCTCTCTCTCTCTCTCTCTCTCTCTCTCTCTCTCTCTCTCTCTAATGACAAAAAGCTTTAGAGGATAATGCTAGCTCTCCCAATAATCCTATCTAAAGCAGCGTTTCCTCTCTATTTATCATAAAGAAAGGGAGTTAATGACATTAAATATGGGTTAATGGACATTAAATCAGAGTTAATGGGGTTACCACGTTTCCTTGAAAATAGCTCATGAAATGGGTTGGTAGTTCAATGATTGAAGTTAGCGAGAATTTGGGGTAGTAATGGTCATGGGAGAGGTTCCTTTGGCGAACTTTGCGGAACATGGGTAGCCCATGTTCTTTGGGAGGGTATTCATGTGGGTGGTGTGGCCACATGGGTTAAGTTAGCTAGAAAATCAAGTACAATCCTAGTCCGGCAATGATGGAAGGGTTCAGGAGTGGACAAAATACCCGATGGTCTAAAAGTAAATAAACTCATATGGTTGAAGTGCTTGCAACCGAGATGCACAAATAACAATGTAAGAAGAACTTTAACTAGCCTACTAGCCAATGTTTCTATTCTTAAAATTGATAATCTTACAAAGAAGAGTTACAATTCCACGAAATAAGAAACAAGAAAAATTTATAAAGATCTATGTTCTTTTCTATGTGTAGATGGAAGGTGGTTCTTGTCTTCCATTAATGGCCGACTTAAAGATGGTGCGTCTTTGGTGATTGATGATCTCTAAGTAAGTAGATGACTATTTATCTCTAAGAGATGCTAATAGATCTTTTCTTACAAGAACTATTAATTAATCTAGATGGCTAGTGATGAGGATGATCTATGAAGATCAATGAGAATGGAGGAAGGCGGGTTTGTTGTCAGCGTCGCTCATGCAGCTTGACCAGCAGAGATCTCTCTCTCTCTCTCTCTCTCTCTCTCTCTCTCTCTCTCTCTCTCTCTCTCTCTCTCTCTCTCTCTCAAATGACAAAAAGCTTTAGAGGATAATGCTAGCTCTCCCATAATCCTATCTAAAGCAGCGGTTTCCTCTCTATTTATCACATAAAGAAAGAGTTAATGTTGTTAAATATGGGTTAATGGACATTAAATCAGAGTTAATGGGGTTACCCGTTTCCTTGAAAATAGCTCATGAAATGGGTTGGTAGTTCAATGATTGAAGTTAGCGAATTTGGGGTAGTAATGGTCATGGGAGAGGTTCCTTTGGCGAACTTCTTGGAACATGGGTAGCCACGTTCTTTGGGAGGGTATTCATGTGGGTCCGTGGCCCACATGGGTTCGCCAGCGGGCTTCTCATAAACCTCATGTGGGCTTGGTTCATATTGATTTGGGCTTGGGCTCAGAGCGAAGTTTGCATGAGACTTGAGCGCTTCACTATGGCTCAGGAAAGCTTCTCTATGGGCTTGTATTAAGGAATTTTGATCTGATTTAGTAATTATCCTTTGGGCATCCACTTCTTCAGCTTGTATTGAGCTTGAATGTCAGATTTGTGCTATTTGCACTGAGCATCAGTCTAGGCCTCTAATAAATTGAGAGATCCACTTGTACGTCGAAGGAACTTATATATTTTGACCATCTACAAGAACCCCCACCCCCCAAAGTTTTTAAGATATTGTATTTGACTCGTAGCAGGGATCAAAATACTTTGGATAATAGCTAGATGTGTACTATTGAACGTAGCTTCATTTGCTTTGCCTAGAGTGGTTTGTCTCCATTCAATTACTTCGCTGCCAGAGGTGCACTATTGAATGTAGCTTTCATTGTAATAGATTCATCTTATGTTGAATGCTTAGTCATGTTTGCACATCCCCTCGTAAAGTGTTGACCAATTACGTGTTTGGAACAAAGTTAGTTAAGCCCTTGAATTAGAGTGATGTTGAAGCGACTTGAATTTAAGTGAAGTTTGCCTAGCGAAGTTCACCATGAATTTGGCAAAGTACACTCAAATGAGCCTTAAGCGAGGTTCATTTGGTGTTGGCAAGGGTCACTGACACTTTTGCTCCGAGATTTGTTCCCTGATCTTTGGCTAAGATCGCTCTTAGGCAAGATTTGGGGGCCATGTCTTGGGCAAGATTTACTAAAAAGCCTATAAATAGGCTAATTTCTTAGCCTTTGAGTAGTCTAATCGCCTTCCTCGTAAAGAGTGATCTTGGAAAAAACTCATTGAAAGACCTATAAATAGTACCTTCATCTTCCATTTTTTACCTTCTAATGCCTTGATCCACCCTTAATCCCCCGACGCTTCTCATTAGCATGGAGTCTGAAATTGAGAAGCTCAGGAAGGAGTTCATCTAGACCACTAGTGGCCCTACGGAGGAGAACAAGGTTCTCCATCGGTTGGTAGAGGTGGTGGTCGCTAAGAAGGTGAACCTCGTGCGGGTTATCGAGAACCAATCAAAGGCATGGCATGAGGTGAATGACAACAGAAACTAGTGATAGTTCGAATGCGTGACCTTGAGAAGGACCACTTGGAGGCTTCGATGGCGCCTCAAGAAGGATCTTTAGAGATCCACAAGGAAAGATTCGGAGAGTGACCGATCAATTTTCGACATTGGACATCACTTGCTTTTCTCCTCTTTTTCCTTCTTTTGTTCTTCACTTCCCTTATCACTTGTAGAATAGAAGTGGTTTGTAAGAAAGCTCCTCATCAATGGAAAATGCTATCTGTTTTAATATTGTTTCTCCTATCACTTTGGTCTCTGGATATTCTGTGTTCTCTTCCTACTCTTGAATTGAAGTTGTAAATGTTGTTCAATGCTTGAAGCGAAGTTTGCTCACTTTAGGATTAGGGCAAAGTTCATGTTTGGGCAAGGATCATCAAACGAGGTTCGCCAAGCGAAGTTCATCATGAATTTGGTGAAGTTCATTCAATTTTGGGTCTTGCGCTAGGTTCGCTAAGTGGTTGGCAAGGGTCACCAAAACTATTTCAAATTTCAAAATTATCTAACTTTGTGCCTTGATTTGTGGCAAGGATCACTCCTGGGTGAGACTGGGGGCCAAATTTTGTGCGAGACTTGCTGCAAGCCTGTAAATTGGCTAATTTCCTCTCTTCTCCTTCATCACCTATTTCAAAACCCTAAACCCTTCTCAAATTTGTTCTCAAAAACCCATCTTCATTAATGGCTCCTCGACAAAACTCTCCAAGAAAAGCAATCTGTCGGTTCTTCACATTGACCAGATCCCATTGTCGTGCTGCCACAGCTCGAGATGGCTTTAGGTGGGTTTTGGCACCGATTAACTAAGCTTCATCATCAATGGTGAAGCTCTCAGCTACCATTAATAGCGTCCTCAAGCTTGAATGATGCTTCAAAGCCATCTGAGCCAGATTTGCCATCGATGGCGGGGTTGCTTCTATCGGGCCCTGATTTTTTCAACAAGTGGTATCAAAGCCTACCTTAGGGTGCGTGCATCTGTTTATCGTATGTTCTGTGACTGCCACTAAAGGTGCATCCTCCATATTAGAAAATAAGTTAGATTATTATTTACCCTTCGAAGGCACTGGGCACTATTCACGAGGACGGTATTATTCACACGTACGGTACTATTCACAAGTACTATTACTATTCATGAGTACTGTTGCTGTTTGTTCGCGGGGAAAGTTGATTTCTCGATCTTCATTGCTTTTGAACTCATTACACCTTAATGGGATTACTAACGAATTCAAAAAATAAAAAATAAGTCTTTTTATAAGACCCGATTACAATGAAAATCAAATAAAAATGACAACTTTACTCCTCTAAATAAGCGAGGGATCCGTTTATCGGCTCCTCGCTTGCGTGGGTTCTTTGCCGGTGCCGGGGTTTATCCGTGGACCGCCGCGTGATCTGATCCGATGTGAGATCTACACGGTAAAGGGGATTATTTCACGAAGGAAATTATAGCCCAAGCGAGTGAAATCGACCAAGCGAAGTCACACTCTTCTCGGGATCAAAAGCAAAGTTTTGACCCGGAGGAAACATGTGTAGATCTGAGATCCGGTCTCTCGAACTTGCTAAGGGGATTATCTCACTAAGGAGGATAATAGCCCGAAGGGTTCACCGAGATCTAGATCTGGTTGTCGAAGAAGATGATCGTCGAAGAGCCGCCCTTTCTCCCGAGTTTAGATCTGAAGTTGGAATTCAATTCGGCAGAGCTTCGGCTTCTCCAAAAAAATCCGATCCCTCACAAATGAACCCCCTCCCTCTTATTTATAGCCTCACAAAGCGGTCGAATTGGCGGGCAAAAGCCCGGTAAACCTGGAATGTCTCGGTCAAGCCGAGACACCTCTTGGTATCTCGGCCAAGCCGAGACACCTCTTGGTGTCTCGGCATTTGGCCGAGACTCCACGTGGCTTTTCTCCACTCTTTTATGGGTCCGATGCTTTATTTCGGGACTTGTTCCGCTGACTTAGATGTTTCGTCGACTCGCTTTGCTGACTTGGACGCCTCGTCGACTCGCTTCACTGACTTGGACACCTCGTCGACTCGCTTCATGCATTTCGTCGGCTCGCTTTATGCGTTTGCGTCGTGGTCACTTGTTGTATTGTCAGCGGTTCACCGTTACATCGTCGGATGACCCGTCGATCGTTATCTCACCATCACGAGCTACATTCGGGGACTTATAGGTAATTTTCAACGCCTACAGATACCCCCTCCAAAGTATTTCGGTCTCGTTCTTTTATAGAAAAAACCAAAATATTTTGGATATGATAGGCCCAAACCTTCAGTCGGTATAACAGGACCTGATAATGGCTTCGAATCTTGACTTTTCCAATTCTTTCAGACTATCCAGTGCTTTGTAGGACGACTGAAAGTGTCGCGGTGCTGTATTTATTGTCTGACCGCTGTCAAAATCTTGACCAGAAGCCGATGAATGAAGTTTTTTTTTGTTTTAGCTCGTGTTGGTGAGTTGTCGTCGAACTGACCATCCAATTTCTTGAGATTTTAACCTTTAATCGGTGAATTCTCCATTGCGATGTTTGTCGTAGAACTGACCACAGCGGGGAGAATTTTCTTGAGATTTCTCCTTTAATCGGTGAATTCTCTATCACGATGCGTTGACCGGCGTCGAAAATGAGATTCAACCTTCAATTGGCGATTTTCCATTGCGACGCATTGGCCGGCGTCAACATAGTTTATACTCGTACGTTCACTAGAGTTTCGGGAATTAGTTTATCCTCATATATCCGTTTGGAGGTGGTCGAGTTATCCTTAAAATATAAAAAATTTTCCAGGAACTTCTCGACAAAAATAGAAAACAATTTATACTCATATACCTTTTTGGAGTATTTAACCACCATGGGAGGAGATTGAGGGCTGTCGAGTTATCCTTAAGAATATTTTATAAAAATATTCTCCAGAAACTTCTCGATAAAAATAGGAAGTAGTTTAGACTCATATACCTTATTGGAGTATTTAACCACTGTGGGAGGAGATTGAGGGCTGTCGAGTTATCCTTAAGAATATTTTATAAAAATATTCTCCAGAAACTTCTCGACAAAAATAGGAAGTAGTTTAGACTCATATACCTTATTGGAGTATTTATGAGGCTCGCATAATTTGAACCGGATGAGAATTGACCCTTAATGGGTGGCAACCTTGTTGAACAAATATTCAGGGTCCTTGCGGTGTTGGAAAGGGAAAAGGAAGAGGAGTTGAATTAGGAAACCCCCAAGAAAAATCTCCCTTTTTTCTTTCTCTCTTTCTTTATCTCCTCCTCCTAGGATTGGGTTTGGTTGAATCCTCCTCTCACTCAGTCTCCCTTTTCTTTTCTTTTCCCCCTTTTTTCTTTTTCTCTCCTCCTCCTATTTGGTTTGGGCCGACCCGACCTTTCTCCTTCTATTTATAGGATCGGCCCCCTCCCTCTTTTTATTACATTTTTTTTATTTACAAGAATTCGGCCGAACCCCCCTAGGGTTTTCGGCCGAACACCTTCTCTCTCTCTCTTTTCTCTTTTGCTTTCATCTCATCTTCTTTAAACCCTAAAGCATACAAGATCCAAGCTTCCTCCACATCTCGGCCCCAAAGATTCCTCCAAATCCTCGCGCTTTTTGGTCTCTCAGGCCCCTTGAGCACTTTCCTTCAGATTTGGGTTTATCGGGCCCTTGAGCTTTTCGTCAGGTATATTTCCCATAACTTTTGCATATTTGATCTTTATTTTGGTGCACAAATCAGTGGGTAGATATGCAAGAATTCAGGGTTTTGATTTCACACTCCAAATTAGGATTTTTGGGGGAGAAATTGCATGAAAACTGAAGGATTTTGATTATAAAAAAAAGATGGTTGAAATTTGAGGGGTTTTATTGCGAAAATTAGGCTATAATTTGGGGGATTGATGGGCCAAAGGTCGCTGGAAATTTCAGGGTTTTTTGCGTTGGCCGAAGTTTGGGGGGCTTATGTGCAAAAGGTGGCTGAAATTTTGGGTTAAATCGCAAAAAGAGGCTGAAATTTGGGGGTTTTGTGCAAAATCAGCCCAAAACTTAGGATTTAAGGGTAATTTGAGTGGCTGAAAATTTTTTTGGGCTTGAAAGTGACTTAGATGGTTGAAATTTCAACCTGGCCCCAGGGGTATTTCGGTCATTTTATGGCCAAATTTGATTAGGAGGGTTTTGAGCGGAAGTGAACGTCTGAGACCATAAGTTTAACTAGATTTTAACCCTAAAATACCACATATATATATATATATATATATATATATATATATATATATATATATATATATATATATATATATATATATATATATATATATATATATATATATATATATATATATATATATATATATATATATATATTTTTTTTTTTTTTGGGTAGGATTTTGGCTAAAATTAGTAGTTTCCCTTTAGGTTGATATGTCATCGGTGAGATCAGCTCGACATTTGCCAGCTACACGAGTCGCCGTCACTAGCGGTGAGCCTTTTTCAATTCTCAGTACATTCAAAACATGCATACAACATCCTGCATCCCCGCTTTGTTCTCCTTTGTGAGGCAATTGGGAAGAACCGCGATTCTCCTTTGTGAGGGTCGCCGCTTAAAAGATAGGTTTTGCTTGGCCAACACCTATCTCGAGGGGGCGATTCCATACCGTATTATGTTCCATAGGATGGGGTATATTGTCACTTTTATTTATGTGATAATACACGTTGTCCTATGAGCGCATAATGCAGCTAGAGTCGTCTCGCTCCTCGTAGAGGCAGTGACTCTATCTCGTAGGTTTGCGAGATGAGTTCGACGCCTTATATTCCCCTTTTTTAAAAAATCTTCTTTATGGCTGAGTCTAATGAATATTAATTTCTCTTTCTCAATTGAGTATCCCTCCGAAGCGTTCCCCTCTCATGCAGTTGATGGACGCCGTAGCGAGCATTACGCCACTTCCGATGCTCCTTCGCCCATTTTGGTTACACCTCAGTTTACACCGGGTACATCAGCGGAGACCATTTGGGTGGTACGTGAGGGGAGTCCTTGTGTGCTTCGACTGTTGATCACTGATGCGCTGCTTGTGAGGGACACCAGTTCCACCCAGCCTCTAAAGAAGATGGATTACTTGTTCGGCGACTCCGTTGAGGATCTAGATGCGACTTTTATTGAAAGTGAGTGGTGGTTGCATAAAGATGATGGAGGGTTCTTATATCTTCCACAGATACCTCGCCATCGCTCGTTGACTGAGTTGAGGTGTCAGGCCGTGACACGGGGGATGTCGTGGCGCTTGACGGATGAGCATGACCACATACACTGCGGGTATATTACCCACCAGGCAGTTCCGGGTTTGAGTAGAAACCGTGTTATTGGACTACGTCCTGGTGTATTGGGATTAGACACACCACCCCGCGACGAGCTGTTCACTGATGCTCATACCTTGAAGAATCGTCTTGCAAGGCTGGGGCGAGAAATGCCTACAATTCGTCACTGTTCGCGGTAAAAGTCGGTTTGATTGTCATTGATTTGGTATTACAAACTTGGTCGCTGAAACAAATTCAAAGAAAAATATAAGCCTTTTATAAGGCTTACAATGAAAATCAAAAAGATTACAACTTTTCTGGATGAACAAACCACGAGGATCTGTTATATCGGGATCACCGGCTTGCGTGGAGTTCTTTGCTGTCTGGGGACTTGAATCGTCAGTGGACGCGCAAATTCAGATCGAGTGGAAACCGGGTTGCAGGCTACTGAGGCGTGAAGGACTCGTTCCGCGAAGAAGCGAAGCGCTAAGGGATCACACTCACGAAGGAGAGGATAAGCCGGGGATCACACTCCACGAAGGAGAGGATGGGGCGGGTGAGATCTACTAGGAGAAATCCGCGCTATCCACGAGATTAAAGGCGAAGCTTAATCTAGAGGGTATCGTAGTTCGACCGAATTGATTACCTTGCGCTTGTAGATCGGCGTCGTGGGTTTGTGCTCGCGGTGCTTTCGAAGGCTGTCGTCGGCGGACAATAGATCTTGCAAGGGCTGGGGTCAGAAGGAAAAATCCCAAAATCCCAAAAATCCGCCCTCAAGTCATTTGGAAGCCGGAAAATGCGACCAAAGTCAAACTCTCCAAAGTCCGGCCTTCAAAATCCGCCTCAAAATCCACCCCTTAAATCAAGAAGACCCCCTCCTATTTATACAAATCGGGGTTTGTCCGACCACGAAGGTGGCTCGGGCTGATGGCGAGTGCCTCGGCGGGTTAGCAGTGGCTCGGCCAAAGTGGCGAGTGCCTCGGCTAACCAGCCAGGAGTGCCTCGGCTAAGTTGGCGAGGTGCCTCGGCGAATTCTTAGGTGCCTCCGGCATGAGGTTCAAGCGAATCTGAGGTTCGAGGTTAGCTAAAAGGCAGAGGCTCGCCAAGCGAATCTGAGTTATTGAATGAACCGAGGTTCGCCAAAAGAACCGAGGTTCGCCAAAATGAACCGGGCTTCGCCAAGTGAACACGCAGGCTCGCCAATTGGCGCAGGTTCGCCAAAAGGCGAGGTTCGCCAAAAGGCGAGGTTCGCCAAAAGGAACCGAGGTTGACCAAGCGGTGAGGTTCGACAAAAGGAACCGAGGTTGACCAAGCGGTGAGGTTCGACAAAAGGAACCGAGGTTGGCCAAAGCGAGGTTCGTGAACCGAGGTTGGCCAAACGCAAGGTTGGCTAAAAGGAACCGAGGTTCGCCAAAAGGCGCAGGTTCGCCGTATGAACCGAGTTCGCCAAAAGGCCAGGTTTGCCGAAGGAACCGAGGTTTGCCAAAAGGAACCGAGGTTGACCAAGCGGTGAGGTTCGACAAAAGGAACCGAGATTCGCCAAAAGGAACCGAGGTTCGCCAAAAGGCGAGGTTCGCCAAAAGCGAGTTCGCCAAAAGGCGCAGGTTCGCCGTAAGGGACCGAGGTTCGCCGTGGGAACCGAGGTTCGCCAAAGGAGCCGAGGCCGCCATGAACACGCAGGTCGCCAAATGCGCAGGTCCGCCAGTGCGACGCTCGCCGTAAGGCGCAGGTTCGCCGGCGAGGTTCGCCAAACCGCGAGGTTTGCCGAAGGAGAGGTTCGCCAAAAGCGAGCTTCGCCAGATAGTGAGTTCGCCAAAAGCGAGCTTCGCCAGATAGTGAGTTCGCCAAAAGGCGAGGTTCGCCAAAAGGCGAGGTTCGCCAGGTTCGCCGCCAAGTTGGCCGAGTCGCCATTTTCGTTGTTTCCCGCCGCTTTCTGGTCGCTCAGCCCCGCTTATTCTCGACTTTTGGCCTTCTCGGACTTAGGTTCCGTGCGTATTTGGTTCGGAACTAACTCTTGGTTCGTTCGGTTCAACGATCACGGAATCCGATCGTCTGTTCAAGTCGGTTTAAGCCGTGCTTGTGGCTGTGGGTTTGCCGGGTTCGTTTTAGCGATTCGACATCCGTATCATTCGATGGGTTGTCATTCGCCGACTCCCGTCCGCGAGTTGGTTTGGGGATCTTGTAAGTATTTTTCGCGCATCTGATACCCCTCCAGCGTCTCGGTCTCGATTCTTGATGAGTGCAGGATGCTTTGGACATGATAGTTCCGGCCTTGATTCGGTGAGGTCCCAAAAGATAGCTTCAAGTCTTGATTCTTCGGACCATCGGTTCTTTATAGGATTTACGATAAGATCCGCGGTCTGCATTTATTGTCGACCGCTTGTTAAAATCTTGATTGGTGGGTGAGTTTTGTTTGTAACTTCGTGTCGGTTGGTTGTTGTTTGACTAACCATTGGACTTTTGGACTTATCGGTATGTCGTGAACTCCTTGTTGGCGACCGTTGGTTAATGTCGAATACATGGAATTTCATAACCCTCGATCGGCTATTTCTTCCATCATCCGTGTGTTGTTGATTTAACCACGATGGGAGGACTAATCTTTCATGGAGATATCCTCAGGATTCCTTGTAGAAACGAGGAGACCATTTGGCTTTCAACCATCGTCCTAGCCTTGATGCGGCGTGCGGCGGCTTTGACCATTGTTGGGATATGATTATCCACGTGGGAGAAGTTTCTTGATTTGGACCGTTGTCGGTGTCAACATGACTTTCACGCCTCGTCAGATTATTCCTCTCTTGGATATTATGGTGGGAGGAAGTTAAGGGTTATCGAGTTATCCTTAAGAATATGGGTTTATTCTCTAGGAACTCCTCGTTGAAAATTTGGAAACAGTTTATACTCGTATTCCTGATTGGAGTAGGATTAGGCGACGCGTTGATTTACGTCGGTGTGATCCGCACGATCGAGTTATCCCTAAGAATATTTTTTATGGAAATATTCTTCCGGGAACTTCTCGACAAATTTAGGGGACAGTTTATACTCGTAATCCTAGTTGGAGTAGAATTGGACCACATGGGAGAATATTTGGAGAATTGAGCCGGGTAGCATCTCCAAAATCTTTCCAAATATTTAGGAAAGAGGATGGATAAATTATTGGGCTGTTTTGGATTCCTTTTAGATATCTAATTGGGCTCCAATTAGAATTCCTATCCATCGCCAAATAGGACTCCTTATTCAAAAGGGATTGGGTTCATGTGGGGTTGTTATAAATACCCACAAACCCTCCTTCCTCTTGACCTAGGCCGGCCCCTTCTCTATGCACTTTTTCTCTTGTTTTCTTCCCGCCTCGTGTCGTCTCATCTTCTCTGAACAACGAGGTATGACGAGGATTTTATATGTATATTTTCTCTTCCTCTCTCTTCTTTTCTCTCTCTTTTTTTTTGTTGCATGCATGCATGGGAGGAGAAGAACCCGTCGTGGCCATGAATAGGTGGCGGCGGCGGCGGCCAGCTGACGGTGGCCAGCGGCCATGCAACGGCGGCGGCCCAGCGGCGGCGAGAACAGCGCCCGGCCGTGGCCCCGTCTGGTTACCGAGCTGGCGGCCGAGCCCGGCGACGGTGGCGCCGGTCGCGATAAATGGCAGGCAGGCAGCGAGCTTGGCACCGGTTGGCGAGAGCACGGTGAAGCGGGCTCGGTTGTTTGGTTGTGTTGCGGCCGGACCATGTCGTCGATGGTGCCCGGTCGTGGCCAATGAGTCGCGACGACCAAAGCGGGACTTCTTGCTGTTTGTATTTGCGATTTTTAGCCATGCGTCGACTCTTCGTCGTGTTTTCACGGCTTCGATGTCGCCGGAAGATCCGCAGCGGCAGTCGATCAACTCGCCTGCGGCGTGAATGCCGCCTCCTTCTTTCGGTGGTGTGCCGGCGTTATCATATTCTACATTACATATATCGTTGTATCCCGCTTTGTTCTCCTTCGTGAAGGCGATTGGGAAGAGCGAAATCCACCTTTATTGGGGATCGTAGCTGATTATTGTACACTTGTTACAACCCGCCGTCCTCCTTTGTGGCGATTGGGAAGAGCGAAATCTTCGCCATTGAGGATTGAGGCTTCAGATCAGATCACGAATATCTTTAGCGGGGCGATTTCATACCGTACCTTTGCTCACGTAGAGCGAAATATATTGCCGCCTTGTTTACGTGACTATATTTATCGTTCTCGGTGTCGATATGGATGAAATCGTCATACCGATATAAGGTAAATGACTCAATCTATGTAAGATGAATTCAGCGCCTTTTACTAGCTGAATATTTTTGATTTCAGTTGATTATTCCTCGGGAGCTTTTAGACATCGCGGATTGATGGGCCGTAGTGACTATTATTCCGTGTGATGATCCGCGATTTGTATCTGCGCCTCGATTTGCACGATGCGTCGTGATTGGGGCTATGGTTGAGGGCTCCGCATTCTCCGACGATTGGTCACCGATCGCCACTCATAAAGGACACGGCTCCACGCACCTTTCGCGGCAGTTATCGTTGGACTTCGATTAAGGACCGGATCTGACTTTTGTCGAGAAGCGAGCGATGGTTGAACCAAGGCGGCGGAGGTCCTTGTATATTCCTCGGATACCTCGTCGGCTCTCATTGGTGATTTGAACCACCAGCGTGACGCCGTATGTCATGGCGTCTTCTGCGAGAGCATGATCATATTCATTGCGGGTTTATTACCCAGCAGCCAGTTCCGGGTTCCAACAGGAATCGCGTCATCGGCCTTCACCCTGGGATTGTGGGGCTGGACACACCGCCCCGTGATGAGCTCTTTGTTCCTGCTTCAACTTTGAAGAATCGCCTCGCTACGTTGGGGCGAGAGATGCCATCATCTAGTCACAGATTTTACGGCTGGGTTCACTCATCAGGTAAACATTGGTGGGGTCGCTTGACCAATTACGTCCTCAACCGGTGGGATGGAGAACTTCGCGCTTGCGGCCTGTATTCGGCGATTCGTGCCACCATGTATGGCCTTCCGATCAGCGTTAACCATTTCTTCGCCTTATTTGAGCTCTACAATCCAGATTCAAATACATTTTTCACCAAACACGGCGAGTTGGGGCTGGCTCTACATGAGATGTATCGAATTTCCGATTTACCCATGGGGAAGATGCTGTATCAGGAGTACTTCCCTTCCAATCAGGAACTGAGTCGGCTGAAGAAACACACACCTGATCGTCACAAGATTTTGTGGGATCTCACTTGTCATTACTATATAGCTCTGGCCCAATCTGAACCTTGCGCCAAAAGGAAATTGCAAGTGAGTCTGAAGCAGTTTGCCAATTATTTGTTCCAGCATTTGGAGGACAAATCTGGCGAGGAAATATGTGAATTGTCACCGCTCACTCCTTCGAAGGTTAATGAACTGATCGAGAGGTCCGAGGCTAACTCCTATACGCTCAGCTACGCCGAAGATGGTTTCCCCCCAGGGACCAAGTTTGCAACCTTTCTGTGGCATGCGGTCAAGCCCATCCAGCCGATGACTCTTTTAGCCGGCTATCTTGCAATCTGGCTGAAGAAATGTGTTGTTCCATATTAATCTGATGATGCTTTACCTTTGGAGGTCCTTTACCCTGCAGTTTAGCTTGCCCACAAGAAGGCTGTCTCCTTCCGTAATGGTGGCCAATATTCAGTGGATGCGGCATATAGTCCGCGTTTTCGAGAAAGGAGCCATCGTCGCGTATTCCTTCCGTCAAGTAGAGCTCCCATATACCTATTTGATGGCACGGCTGGTCCTTCATCGTCCGACATGATGTGGCACCGGGTTCCACGGTTTGTCTACTCCTTTCTTGCGGTTGATAGAGGATTGCGGATGGAAGGCGTGGCTTCTGAGATCAAAGCGGTCTGATTCATAAAGGGTGGATCTTTTCGGATGTTTTCCTCGATTCTACGGTCAATATGGTGAGTCCACAGTGAGCGAGGAGTCGCAGAAACGCGTGGACTTCTTGACATTGGTACATTTCAATGGCTAGTGAACATCGAGGCCGGTATCTCATTTTCGAGTAAAGGAAGAATGCTTCATTGAGCCTTATTTTCCACTGTCGTTTTGCTTTCGTCGGTTTGGTTCACGACCAACTTTATGTTGGGAACCCGGCAAGCGGCTCCGGACTAGCGGTGGACTTGTGGATGGCCTTGAGCATGGTTGTGGGCGTCATGGGATGTCGGTGCTAAATTAGTCTCGAGCTCGGGCGTCGGTAGAGTCGACATTCCTCCATTGTAGTTGGCTATTAGTAGCTGAGCGGTCCCGATGAGGATCTCCGGATCGGTAGCGAAGCATCGTTGTAAGCCGACACTCGAACACTCCAAGATGCGCTCAAGCTCAAAGCGCCGCCAATCTCATCCATAAGCGAGGCCCGAGGAGTTCCACAACTCGATCTTTGCGACTTTAGGAAGACCAAGCTAAGGCTGCGGTTTATGAGAAGAACCTCGGTACTCTCTCCTTTTCCCCTTCGTTTTCTCATCCTTTCCATTGTATTTCTCATCCAAGCTGAATTTTCGGGCAAATCGTTGGAGAAGAAGAATTTCAACCCTCTCAAGGGGTTAAGCGAAAGAGGTTAGCATAAGAAGCGTGAATCCTCGGTCCCTTGATATAGACTTGACCGGTAAGATCAATCGTGTGAAGGTAAGAATTCACGTGATGTAATCGAAATTTTTGGCTTTTGGGCTGACATTTCTCGATTTGCATGCGGGGGTTTTAGGGATCATGATCACGGCTTTGATTTTCCTCACTCACGATTCTGGCCCGGTTACGCTCATCTTGAGCCAGTTTTACTCAACAAATGTATGGAGCTATGGCGGAGGAGGCGATGTAGGACGATTCGGTGAACGGTACATCTAACATCGATAACTCCTCTTACGGGTGGCGAATCACGAATTGAGCGACTTCGAATTCATTACCCCACTAATTGCCTCTTAGTTTTTGCTCTTTTAGAAGGATTAGGAGACAAATGCACGAACCAAGACTAAGCAAGCTAACCCCGCTGTAGGGGTAAGTAGCTTTACCTGTTAAGTCTTAGTTGCATTAAGCCTTCTTAATGCCTTCTTGGACTTCTCCATGGAAGATTTAGTGGAAGGCTGGTTTATGGCAACACCTCCATGGATGACACACTTGCAGTCACGGGATGGTGATACCCTTGGTGAAGATTTACGAAGCTACCATCCGAAGAAGGTCTAAATTTTCTCTTCGATTAATTATAGGACCGACCATTTGGCTA
The DNA here is from genome assembly GCA_012295165.1 of Asparagus setaceus. NCBI lineage: Eukaryota > Viridiplantae > Streptophyta > Magnoliopsida > Asparagales > Asparagaceae > Asparagus > Asparagus setaceus. Next base: position 37,061,661 of record CM022709.1, read on the forward strand.
ATATCACTATAATTAAAAGAGGTGAGACATTTCTTTTGTGTAGTGGCAAGCACTCCTCTTTCCGCTTTCTCGAATCGGCTACCATAGCATTGTTGAGATAGGCGAGCCGCGAGGGGCTCATTGCGGTTGATAGTATCGGTGATAGATCGCCTCGGTAGACTCACCATCCACGAAACTACAGAAGAAGGCGGGTAGAGTCCCCAATCGAATATGCATCCATTAGTTTTTGGTTGAAGATTCTAAGGTTCTCTTTTCTTAGTTCGAGCACGCATCTCGACTCCATGACTGGCGAGGCGTTGATTTTGGATGAAGATCCCTCCATCTTATTATCTGTTTAGAAATGCGCTCATTCTTTTCTTTGGTGAACACGGTGATCGAAAAAAGTCCTTCATGGCGGGCTTTCTCTTCATCGATTCGAGACCTTGCTTGATCCCGGATGGCCTTGATCACGGGATATGGGTTATCCGGCTCGAGCCATTGTTGATGACCTCGCCCATCACGGAGGAAGCTTGAGACTACAGAAGCTGCGGGCGGGGCTTCCTCATATGTAGCTGCTCATACACTTCGCGTTTAGAGGCATGGCCTTGATGCTGTGTTTTCTTGGGCTCGAAGTCGGATCTGAGAGAGCCGTGCCGATCAGCTTCGGGCTGTTGTCGGTGAGATATTCTTCCTAAGCCATATCGGTGATATTGTGGCAAGTGCGGAGGATAATACTTGCTTCGAGGAGAGCTCCATGCAGAGAAGATAAGATGAGTATTTTGGAGGCTAAGGCCAACAAGGAAGAAGCCCTCGCCGTCGGCGTCTAAGGAACTTCGACCTGCTCGAGCGGCGGGTTGAGCTCGAGGAGGCAACCCGAAGGCGGACGATGAGGAGTCGCTTGAGGCCAAGTTGCGGAAGAACTCCACCGGGCTTACCATGGTGAAATGTCACCGGCTTGAGCGGCAAATCCTTTGTCATAGACTTGATGTTTAAGCGGTTGTAGCTCCTTCTATATTTGCTTCAAATGAATAAGATCCATTCCTTTCATTGTTTATTATGATTCTTTTGCCGTGAAATAATTAACCATAATACTTATAGGATTTTGGCAAACCCTCGACCATCAGCGGGTTTGATTAGCCTTTACCAACCACCGTTTGAGTTGGGCTGGCGTGCGGATTATCTAGATCCGTTCCGCGTGTGCGTTGTGCTAAAAGAATGAAACTCTTCTAGACTTGTTGCTATGATATTGAATACATGGGCCGTTACTCTTTTGGGCAAGAGACCACCCGACAGCGTGTTACCGTAGACTCATCCCTTCTTAGGCGGGATGAAATACCCGAATCGGACTCTGGTGTCTTCTTCAATCGGAAAAAGGCTAAGCCGGCTAGCGTGTGTGGCGTCGACTTCATCCTTCTTAGGTTTGGGATAAAATACCCCGAATGTCGATCTCGGTGTCTTCTTCAATGGGAAAAGACTAAGCCGACAGCTGGCGTGTTGGGCTTTATCCCTTCTTAGGCTTGGGATAAAATACGAATCGAACTCACGGTGTCTTCTTCAATCGGAAAAAAAAGGACTAAACAAACCTTGCAGCGTGTGGCGTTAGCTTTAGGGTTATTAGCGACCCCATTATACTTGGGTTTGATGAGCCTTTACCAGCTCCGGTTTGAGTTGGGCTAGCGTGTAGATTATCTAAATCCGTTCTACACTAGCGTTGTGCTAAAAGAATGAAACTCTCTTAGACTTAATGCTCACGATGTTGAATCGTAGGCTTCATCTTTTACGGGAAGACTAACCGGCAGGCGTGTTGGTCGGCTATCCCTTCTTAGGCCGGGATGAAATACCCGGTCGAACTCGGTGTCTTCTTCAATGGAAAAAGACTAAGCGGAAACAGGCGTGTGGCGTTTATCCTTCTTAGGCTTCGGGATAAAATACGAGTCGAACTACGGTGTCTTCTTCAATCGGAAAAAGACTAAGCAAACAGCAGCGTGTGGCGTTGGCTTTATCCTTCTTAGGCCGGGATAAAATACCCGGTCGAACTCAGTGTCTTCTTCAATCGGAAAAAGACTAAGCGGAAACAGCGCGTGTGGCGTTGGCTTTATCCCTTCTTAGGCGGGATAAAATACCCAGTGAACTACGGTGTCTTCTTGTCGGAAAAAGACTAAGCGACAGCGTGTGGCGTTGGCTTTATCCCTTCTTAGGCTTGGGATAAAATACCCGAATCGAACTTCGGTGTCTTCTTCAATCGGAAAAAAGACAAACGACAGCGTGTGAAGCGTTAGCTTTATCCTTCAGGCGGGATAAAATACCCGGTCGAACTCGGTGTCTTCTTCAATGGGAAAAAGACTAAGCAAACAGCGTGTGTGGCGTTGGCTTTATCCCTTCTTAGGCTTAGGGATAAAATACCCAGTCGAACTCCGGTGTCTTCTTTTGGGGAGAATGGTAACGGCGTAAGATTGATTGAGGTGGGAAAGAAAAGTGTTCTACTTCAGGGATGGGGCTAACAAGAGATTCCTTAGTAGGAATTGAAAAACTTCGGTGACCTTTAATCGGACTACGGTGCGAAAATCTGGCGCTATACCTTCGTCGGCTACCTAAAATAAGAGGTGGAACTAAGAGTGGGATCTCAAGCAAAGCAGAAAAAGACTTCAGGCGATCTTCGATTCCGGACAACACAGTGCGAAAATCCGTAGCATACCGGTCGGCGCTACCTAAGATGAAAGATGGAACTAAGAGTGGGATCTCCACTCCGAGCAGAAAGACTCGGGTGACCTTGAGTCGGACAACCTGAGTGCGAAAATCATACCGGTGAGCTACCTAAGATGAAAGATGGAACTAAGAGTGGGATCTCCACTCAGAGAGCGAAGACTGGAGGGTGACCCAGGCCGGACAACGATGCGAAAATCGGCATTATACCTTCGGTTGGCTACCTAAGATGAAAGATGGAACTAAGAGTGGGATCTCCACGAGAACGAAAGACTTCGAGGCGACCTGGTGGACAACGATCTGAAAATCCGGCATACGCCGATCGAGCTACCTAAGATGAAAGGTGGAACTAAGTGGGATCTCCACTCAGAAAAAGACTTCGGGTGACCTTGGTGGACAACACAGTGCGAAAATCCCGCATACCTTGGTTAGGCTACCTAGATGAAAGATGGAACTAAGAGTGGGATCTCCACTCACGAGGCGAAAGACTTCGAGGCGACCTTGATTCGGACAACGTCACGAAAATCGGCATACCTTCGGTCGGCGCTACCTAAGATGAAAGGTGGAACTAAAGTGGGATTTCCGCCCGAGGCAAGACTGGAAACCTTGATTCGACAACACAGTGCGAAAAATCCGTATACCTTGTCGGCTACCTAAGATGAAAGTTCGGTTACTTACCTTGATCGGCTACGGAAAAGGGTGGAACTAAAGTGGGATCTCCACTCCAAGAACCGAAAAGACTTCGGTGACCTTGGTGGACAACGGCACGAAAATCGGCATATACCCGATCGAGCTACCTAAGATGAAAGATGGAAAGAACACTTCCGTTTATCGCGAAAAGGATCTTACGGCAGAGGAAGAATTTTATATTCTATCTCCGGTAAAAGGATTTTAGTGGGCCTCTTGTTCATAGAAGGAATCAAGAGGGATTTTGGTAATGTACGAGAAAATTTTGAACTACAGTCAGGAATTTGATCGGTGAAATTATGATGGAGGATAAATTTAGGGTTATCCTCAAGAAAAGTGGGTGCAACATCCACGAGGAACTTCGTCGAAGCGGGTTATCGAAGATACTAATGGTAGTATTTCTTGGGAACTTCCCATTATCGGCATTAATTGGTCGCCATTTTGGTAATAGGCGTCTGCTTAGTTAGAGTAGACCGTCTCTATTACAAGCGGTCCCTCCCATTTAGGTTAATTTACCTTTCTTTTGGAAGTGAGGATTATTGGTGCGTCGGCGTGAGGACCAAATCTCCTTCGAAACTTCGTTGTCGTACTTTCTTGTTGAAAGCTCGACATCCTAGCGGTAGAACTCAATGCATTGTTGAGCTTCGGTATCTCATCTAACATCTCAAGCTCTTGAGGCGTTTGATGTTGTTCTTGATCGTCATCTCTGTTGAAGGGCGTCTGAAGTGGCGAATCTGGATTTCCAGCGGAGGCGCCATACGCGTAAACCAAAGTGCGAATGCGCTCGGTTGGCGTCGCGTCACCGTTGTGCGATATGCCGAGTGCTTCTCAGAGTTTATCGTCGGTCTAGCTTGTTGTTCTTCACAAGTTCGACAAGATCTTGATAATCGTCTTGTTAAGCCTCGGCTAATCCATTCTTCTGGATTATAAGTACATTGGCGAGGCGTCTTATCTTGAACTTTTAGCAAAACGATGAAGGAATTAGCGATGAATTAGGGACGTTGTCATGCACGATCCGTCTTGGGGAGTGTCGGTAGATGACATGGTGTTTGATAAATTGATGGCGGTACTTCGCCTTTACTTCTTTCAGGGATTGCTTCAGCCCACTTGAATGTCGGTGTCCTAGAATAAACCGATCGCCTTTGGCCGTGAGGAGGAAAAATGGGACCTACAGCGTCCATTCCCCATGTCTCGAATGGCGGGATGTGGCGAAGGATGCACTTTCGAGGCGATGCATATAATTAGCGTGAATTTGACAGCGTGGCATTTCGGCGTGCTCGGCTGCGTCATTAATCATTGTGGGCCAAAGTAGCCCATTCTCTGATTCGATCGTAGAGCTTGGGACCGGGTGGTGTGCTCCACATTCACCTTCGTGTGCTTCGAAGGACCTCTTACCTCTTTGTTTGAAAGGCATCGGAGTAAAGACCATCGTACCCGGCGATATAACATCGGGTTTACGTATTAGTAAAAGAATCTTGGAGCTCTTAGCGGATTGACTCTCTCCTTCCGCGTCTTCGGCGAATACCATGTAGGCGTGTCGATGATAGGAAAGCGCCAATCTCGGGGCTCCAATTTGGTTTGGGTTGCATGTACCTCTTTGGTAGCTACCCTTTGTCTTCTTGTACCCCATCATATATCGGTACAAAGGCGATGAGTCTGACCGTAACTAGTTGCTTTCGGTCGGTCGGAAGGTTGTGCTAACGACGGCTAATCGCCCGGTGCATCAGCGTAAGCGTTTTAGGCGGGATATATTCGATGAAGAATTCTTCAAATGATGCGCCATTTCAATGGCTATCGATGATAGGGACGGATCGGGGTTCCTAACTTCATAGTCTGCAGTCCTTAACTATCAATTGCGAATCGCCGTGCGGCTTGAGATACTCGACCCCGGCTCTTTGGCGGCTAAGTCCGATAAGTAGCGTTATGGCTACATTATTGGAGAATGATTCGGTGAATAAACCGCGGGGCATGACATGATTCCAGGGAAACTAAGACAACCGACTCGGCGAAATCTTAGAACATCGAGGGCACTTGCCCGTTGGTAGCTCGAAGCTCGTCAAAATCTGAGCGCCATATTTGTTGGTGCGATGTAGTGTTGACTTCTTGGACTTCATCAGGAAGATCATCATATAGCTCAAGCTGCGTCCGTTGTCGGGTTGGCGACCAAGAGATCGCAATCGCTTGTCCTTTGGTGACTTTGTTGTTTGAAGTCAAGCATATTGGGACAAGAGCAAAGCCCATTTTGCCAGCGCCAACTCATTGAGGCGGGCGGGTCATAAATATTGGGCCGGTTTACGTTAGAGATAACATAAATCGTCATCGGCTAAATAGTGCCGCAGATGCGAACACTAATGAAGCGCTACCGACCATTGGTATCGAGACTTCGGCTAGCCGACTAATGTTGACTCGGGTAATACACACGCTTTGTTCGTGACCGCTATCATCGTCTTGCTTGTGAAAGCGCTCAACGAGTGATCCATTGCCTTGATGTAAATCGGAAGAAGCTTTCCATTAGCGGTCGCGACAAACGGAGGTTTAGAGATATGATTTGATCTCTTCAGCGCTTTACGGCGGCGTCGTCCCAAATAAACGCCCTTCTTGTTCAACAAGAGCGGTTGGCACTTCGAATAGGGTTTGATATGAACCGTCGGATGTCGCATGTCGCCCTTGTAATCCCGAGTTCTCTCAGTTTCGGGGTTGCAATTCTTGAATCGCCTTTACTTTTCGGGATCGACATGGATTCCTTTGTTGGTGGCGATGAAGCCAAGGAACTTGCCCTTTGGACATCCAAGGAAGGATTTGGCGGGTTCATCTTTAGCGATGGGTTCGCATGAGCTCGAATACCGTTCTAAGATCTTTGATGTGATCTCCTTTGTCGGCTTTTCACGACCAAGTCGTCGGCGTAGCATTGACCGTTTTCAGATGATCACGGAAAATTTTAGTCATCGCTTCGTGGTATGTGGCTAGCGGCATTTTGGTGAAACGGCATGGCCGTGTAGCAATATATCTGGATGAAGTTACGAGCGCCGTGTGCTTGGCGTCATCGGGGTGCATCTTGATCGATTGTAACCGAGAAACCATCCATGAATGACATTCTTTCAAATCCACGCGTATTGTCGACTATGACATCGGTGATTGGAAGATCATCTTTTGGGCAGCGGCGTTAGGATCTCATGTGAAACCGAGATCCTAATCGAGCCATTCTTCTTCATGGCCAGGGACTATATTAGCCACCCAATCCGGATGTTGAATTTCCTCGATGAATCCGATTCTATGAGTTTCTTCACTTCGTCAGCGATTGCTTGCAATATTTGTGGGCCGAAACCGTCTTTCTTGTTGCTTAGCGGGTTTGACATCCATCTTGATGTTGGTGATGTGTGCCACATTAGAATCGAGTCTGGCATGTCCTCGTAACTCGGTGAATACATCGATATACTCCGATTAAGGCAATTAACTCTTCCTTCTCTTCGAGGGAAGAGTATTGCTGATGTTTATGAGCTTAGGATGCTCTTCATCACTCATATTAACTGGACTACCTCGTCCTTAGTGGGGGTTCTCTTTGTTGAATTTATCCCCAAAAGCTCTGAGTTGATGGATCCATGGGTCTTCCCATGTTGGCATATCTTCATCACTCTCAATAGTAGGATCGACCCATATTTGACATCAAAGCCTTGAAAGCTTCTCAGTGTCCAGTCCCAGCGAAGAATGGGGCGAATGTCAGTCTCCCTCATTGGGTGGATTATCATCAATCGACCATGAGCATTCATCTTCGAGGAGGATTAGTATCCCAATCCCCTTCTAAATGCATAGTAGTTATCAGGCTTCCCTCTTGGGACATATCAGCTTTAGGAGCTTCGAGGACCTGCGCCCAAAACATAGACCTTCCCCTTGTGTCAAGTTGTACCCCACTTCTTCATGATACCCGTGTTTGGACTATATCGAATGTGTGGAGGATAGGCCATTGTCATCTTCATCTTCTTCAAAGAAATGATTAAGTTGGGCGCATCTCCTTTTCCGTAAACCAAGTCTTTCTCACTACTTGATCTTATTGGGATGGCGAGTGTTGTCCCAAAGGAGTCTCGGAGCTGCTTTTGTGTAAAGCAAAATGGCCGAATTGGTAGGTGCAACTCGGATCGTTGTATAAACGTCATTACATCATTCAAAGACAAAGGATACTCATCGTCATTTATTGATTCATCGGCAATTTGCCAATTACAATGTTCATCGGCGATTCTTCATCGTCAAGATTGATTACAAGGGTACAATGTCATTTAAAACAAAACCACCACTATAACCAAGCGGAAGCCGGTATCGGCTTCTTCATTTGTCGTGCCTTGGGCGATGATTGATTTAGGACTCATTCGCCGAAGTAGAGAATCGGTGAAATAATTCTCCATCCCTAAGCGGTTGTTTGTCGCGACCCCGTCTTGACTTCATTATTAAGTACATATTTGAGACGATGAAGAGTGGATGGGACTATAGCGTTCTTGTGGATCCAAGGTCGACCCACAATAAGTTATAGGAAGTCTGCGTCAATCACATAGCGGTGATTCCGGACTTCAAGTCCCCATTTGGCACTTTATCCGGATTTTACCAGCGGCCAAGACCGGTGTTAAATCCGTAGATCATCGTGCTGTTGGCTTCGCTTTGGCGGGGATTCCAAGGTGATACATGGTAGCGAGGGGCATGATGCTCCTGTGAGAACGGATCGACTTGGATCCGGTTAACCCATTTGAGCAATATACCCGGTGAAATAGCGGCCTATCGTGGGAATTCCTTGTCTATATCCTCCTTTGTAAAAGTGATGAGGGAAGTGTTTAGCCTTAAAGGTTGCATTGTTGAATTCTTAGGAATGGCGATGCAGTGAGAAACACCTCGCGGTCGGCGAGCTTCTTGTAGAGCTTCGGGTTTCCTTGACAGCAGAACCTTCGTGAAAGTTATCTGGCGGGAATATTGAGTATTGCCATTACATCAAAGCGGTATGGAGTTGAAGTTCGGTTTATCTCTTCAATCGGTATTGAATGTTGCCGGAGTTGAACTTCTTGTGGCTGTTTGTCTTCGCCTTTTGTGCCCGAGTGAGGGTGTTGTTGGCACCCCGGCTCACGGCGTCTTAGCATTTGGGCGGAGACTTGGTATTGTATTTGTACTCGTGTCCGCTCTGGTGGCGTGGGCTTGAGTTCTCCCGGACAGCTGGAATGTTACCACCTGTGCCATCTCCCTCGAGTGCGGAGTAGCATGGCATGCCTTTCCCTTCGCTTTGATTTTTTCTTGATGAAGAAGAGGCTACCCATTGCTCATCCTCAAAGCGGTCTGGGTGGATCCATAGGACTTAGCCATTTGAGTGTATATGATACAAGTCCTTTACGGCGTTGCTTATGTGGGTCATCGTTCCGCCGTCTTCATTTGGCTTTGACTCTGGTTTGGGTTCAAACCATGTCAATGGCAGCGACCCAAAGCTTATGGACCCGCATTTGCTCCGACCTTCTTTTCTTTGGGCGGCTTCATAGTGATGACCCTCGTCAATTAAAGCACGTTTTGTCCTTAAAGTGAAGCGAGGATTTAGTGGGGTGATGAAATACGCCGTGTCACAGCCCAGCGATATTTTTAGGTCGTTAGTCCTCAATGCTTCCTCTTGATTGAATCGGGAGGCTTCCGCTATTATTTTCAACAAGATATTTGAAGAGACCAGGAATCTACGTCGTCCCTAAAGGAATAGGACTTGGGAATCCTAAACAAAGAAGCCTTCTGTTCTACTTGACCCCTAGTTGCCCACGTCGATTATTGCATTTAAATTTCATTTGTTCTTCTTCTTCTTCTTCTTTGCTTGATTATCACATTTTAATGACATTTTTATACCCTCATTACCTAGTTATATGAATACGATATTACTAATAATCATTTTTATCTTATTTTGCGAGGCTAATAAAGAAATAATGAATAAAAGCCCAAATGACTCAAATTCTCTGAATTTCTACCAATATTTGAAGCCCAAATCGAAGACAAACCAAGGCCCAAGATACCAAATTGATCAAGAGAAATTCGTGAAGAAAAATCAAGAAAGACAAATTAGGTTGGGAACCAATCGGTTGACCAACCGGTTGGCTAACGGTTGGCTAACCATCGACAACCGATGGGTTTCAACAATCAGAATTAATGGTGGATTTCTCTCCTTTTTGCTAGGTTTGATCCAATGGTTCACATCAACTCCGTTTATAAATAGGGGTGAAGCTGAGTGTTTTGAGTGTGAAATATTTTGTAAAAACTCCATTTGGAGAGGAGGGTCACTCTTAATTGAGAAGACCTTCCAAAGTAACTTTGTTACACAATAAATGAAATGTTTCACCCTTCAATTTCCTTTCTCTTCTTCTAATCCAAGGACCAAAGGAGGATTAGATTAAGATCAGGAGTTGTTGGTTTCTATTTTATTTCTTTTTTTTCTTCTTTATTTTCTTATTTGTAGAATAGATTTACTTTCATGCAATTTACTTTCTTGCAATTTACTTTCATGCAATTTAATTCCTTGCAATTTACTTTCATGCAATGTATTTAATTTTTGTATTTACTTTCTAGAATAGATTTTCTTTTCTTTAATTCACCTTGAGGCTAGAACCCTCTAGGGATTACCCTTTTCTAAGTGTGGAGCTAATATTAGGTGGGATTCCTAGAGATTGTTTGAAACTAGCTAACAAATCCAACTCATTTTCATGAGATTGAGATAAGCTAAGTGGATCTACTCTAGATTCCTCATATCTTTAATTAATCCTCCATACTTTACCTTCTTTATTTTCCACTTATCCTTGCTTTTCATTTATTTTCATTCTCGATTTGATTCCATTATCCACTCCCATTCTCATTTCCCTCCTAATCCACCTCTTTTATCTCTCCACATCCACTTTCACCATTCCTTACTTTCATTTTATTTTAATAAACTCCTAATTGTCATGATGAGAATCAAAACTTGAGCAAAACTCCTCCTACTTCCGTTCCTCGTGGGATCGATAATCTTATACTATAACTTGATCAAGGTTGTATACTTGCAACTAAGGAGGTAATCATTTATTTCCCATCAAGTTTTGGGCCGTTGCGGAAGTGCATAAGTAGGATTTTCATTAAGTTTGGTTTTTATTTTGTGTGTTTTCTTTTGTGTAGGAACTTGGAGCTTGAAGATCAAGAGTTGAAGATTCAAGATTGAAGAATTGCCTCCAGCGAGGCTTTGCATTGCTTTTATGGGTAACTTCTCCATCTAGTATTTTCAATTCCACCCTTTAGATAGTTCATATACATTAGAGACAATTAATAAAAAAAAATAAAAATAAAAATAAAAGGATTTTTCCTTGTCGACCCTAATAAACTTTATTTTTTTTATGCGACCATAATAAAAAATAAAAGATTTTTTTTTTTCATCATCTTTAGTTGCTTTTAATTCTTAGGGTTGCATTTCATATAATAGTAGGAATTCACCAAGTGATTTGAGCATCTTGATTTGGCACACACTTGAAAATATCTTAAGGGCAAAACCATTAATCAAGATAAGGTGAGGGATTTCATCACCCTTTCCTTAGCCAAAAATCACTAATTCCTCATTACATACCAAGCCTCTTAAAATTGATTAGGCGTTGGCCCTAAGGATTCGAGCTCATTAAGGAACAATAATTTCTTAAGTGAACCGGTCCAAGTTTATTTGGATTAATTGGTGTCTAAGGCAAGGTTTAGGGGTTGCGTGAAGCTCAGAAAGGAAAGAGGTACTTAATTGATCTTTGATCTCCCTCTAGTACTATCCTTACGGCTAATTACCCAAGTAAACTTTGATCTTTTCACTAAGGGAATTTTGGTTAGGAGCTGGTCTAAGTCAAGTTTAGGCTTAACCCTAGAGTTAGGGTGATTGGAAAGTGATTGCCTTGATTTATTTTTAGTTAGTTTTTCCTTATTTTTTTTTTCTCATCATCTTCTTAACTTTTCTCTTTTCTTTTTTTTTTCAAATAAAAATTTTTGATTTTGGTGTATGCAAACTTGGGTTAGGGATAATACTAATCGTTTAATTAGTTTTGATTCATCTCTTGAACCAAACGAAATGGCTAATACCAACCCACCTGTTCTTCAAGATGTTTGTTACCCCACTAGAAATGCAATCCCCTCTTGCATAAAACTCCCGAGGTAAATGGAACCAATTTTGAACCGACCGCATTTCATAAACATGCTTCCCAAATTCTTAGAATTAGAAGCCAGAAGCGCCATCTTTATCTCCGAATTTGAAGAAGTTTGCCTCATGATCAAGATGAGGACTTAACAGAAGATCGATCAAACTCGATTTATTCCATTTGCCCTTAAGGACAAAGCCAAAAATGGTACGTATAGCGCCCATGAGATTCCATCTCAACTTGGGGTGAATTTGTAGTTTTTCACGAAAAATTCTTTCCTATCCACAAAACAATCAAGCTTAGAAACGACATTCAAAATTTTAAAATTGTCGAGAGAACCTTTTGGAAGTATTTTGACAAATTCAAAGATCTTCTTATCCAATGTCCTCACCATGGTCTTGAAAAGTGGCGATTATGCCAAATCATTTATGAAGGATTGGATTATTCTTCAAAAACTTCCTTAGAGTCAATGTGTCAAGGGGATTTCATGAAGAAAAATGCAGATGAAGCTTGGGACTTTTTAGAGAGTTTATCAGAAAACCATGCGATTAGAACATTGTGATGCCGTGTTTCATCGGTTCCCATTAAAACAGTGGAGTGCCTTAGAAACAAACATAGCCTCACGAAGCAAGATGGCACAATCATCGTGGGTTAGAAGCTTTAGAAGTCAAAGAACGAGCTCCGCTCAAATCAACCAAGTTTACGCCTCGGTTGTCATATCACTTTGTCTCCATCTCATGTTTGAGAGGAATGTCCTCTTTTAGGATCCGGTCGACTAGGTCGGATAATATTTGTTAGGTGAATGATCCATTTTCTCCAACCTACAATCGAGGTTGGAGAAATCATCAAATTTTGCATGAACCGGAAACTACTCAGAAAATCAAAATTTCCTCCCTCTTCAAACCAACAATTCTCTAGGGCAATGAATTCCTCTCAATTTTCAACAACCAAATCGTCATTTCAAAATCGGTCCTCATCACCAATCTACAAATCACTCCTCAAATTGCTGATCATGATAAGCGTCTTAATGTTCGGAAAAGGTCTAGAAACTTTGATTAAAACCTCTACGGACCACGAACTTATTGACTCAAACATCAAACACGTTGAATTCCTTCATGCAATCAGCAGGGAAATCCTCACTTCCACACTCAAGCCATAGCTAGGTTAGAAATCCCACTTGGTCAACTAGCTAATGCCGAGTGAGAGAAAAGGAACTTTCGAGTCAACGTGCCCAACCCGAAGGACAGCGGGATCAAGTTCAACCTACCCAAGTGAATGCAATCCATTCACTACGGTCGAGTAAACAGTCGATGTCGGGGTTAGAATGCCTCCGTGAAACCACGGAACCGAACAAATTCTCTCTCCTTCGATATCTCTACTCAGAAATCACACCCTTCGATGACTCGGACACGAACGAGAACCGAGTCTAATCAATTTAAACTAGTTGCTCACTGGGATAGACTAGGGCCTAGGAAGCACTCCTCTGAGGAGGAAAATTCTAGAGACTTTCAAGCGGGTTAAGGTCAACATTCCTCTTTAGATGTCATTGAACAAATTCCTTCTTATGCCAAATTTTAAAGGAATTATGTAAAAGAGGCAAATGAATGTTCAAAGAAAGTCTTTCGCCTTGATATCGGTGAAGTCCTCTCAAAGTGCGTACCATTGAAACATAAGGATCGAGTTGTCCTACCATCTCATGTATCATTGGTAATACTCGTATTGATAAAGCTTTTGACTTAGGGGCAGTGTCAACTTGCTTCCATATTCAATCTACCAACAACTAGGTGTCGGGGAACTCAAACTGACTAGATGCACACTTGATTAGTGATAGATCATTAAGGTCCCTATGGGTGAAATAGGATGTATTGATAAAGGTTGGAGACTTTATTTTTCTGTTGATTTAGTAGTCACGGAAGCGCAACCGTTTCCAATCCCAAAGACGGATACTGCGTGATCTTAGGAAGACCGTTCTTAGCCACTTCTAATGCTCTCATCAAGCTGTGGTCACATGAAGGCTGTCTTTTGGGAATCATTTCTTGAACTTAATATTTTCAATCCAGGAAATAATATTGATAATCGACCTTTAAATCAATTACATCAAGGAAGTTTAGTAGAGAATGAATCGACATTAGTTTGAGAAATCTTTCATGAGGTAAATCTTAAAAATTCGATTTGATTTTCCAAAATGAGAAACTATGTTGAATACATGCCTTTTGAATGCAACATTGAAGAACTCTTTTACGATGAGCTTAGATTTTGAAGAGCAACCAAAATGTCAATTTTTCATTAATCAAAATCTAAGTTCAAAATGCATAACACCAATAAGACCTACCTTAATTTCTGCAAAAACACATTGCAAACCTTGAAATTTTCGAATTTGAAACATCATTGATTATATCATCTTGAAATTCTTTAAATTTAGGGTGAATTTTAAATATAAGGTAGGATTTAATGTAGAATGTGAGCTTCTCATGTTTCATCTTTTATTCTATTTTATTTTTTATCTCATAATAATAAAAGAATTTATTCTTCTCTCATGTGAGAGTTTCTTGTTCTTTTCAATATGAAAAAAAAAACATATGAAAAAAAAAGGAGAATAAATTTTGACTTCACCTTCTCATACCAAAGGTAATTCTGAATTTTTATCATTGTTTGAAGTCGATAGAACAAATGTAAGTGCTTCCATTCTTATCTGTTTTACTTTGTGCATAATAGAATTTGCATTGAGGACAATGCAAAATTTAGGTGTGGGGTGGGAATTAGTCATTTTTATCTTTATCTTAGTTATTTTTTTTCTTTTCTTACCATTCTTTTATGTCATTTTTTCCTTCTTTTCATCATAAAAATAGTCACTTTACCAACTAATAGAGTTGATTAATAATTGATCAATTTGATAGAATTTAAGTCTTCTAATCCTTAGTTAGTTCTATACTCAAGTTTACCTTTTATGACAACTCCAAATAAATTTCTTAAGAAATGATTTTCAAGTAGTATACTTTACTTAAGTTTTAACTTAGATTTTTAATTAAAGTAATGGAATTTTTGCATGCCTAACTTAGAGTTGAAAATAATTTTTCAAGTTGTCTTGATCAAATATTGTTCAGAATATATATACATATACACATATATATATTATACTAACTTAATAAAAGAAAAAATTCTCTTAAAATCATTGGTGGTTCTATTTTACTAAGCCTAAGTTGGTGAGTAATTAAGCAGGAGTATTTCTATGCTTAATGACCTAAGCCCAATTGGGTTGGGATTCATTGGCCCAAAACTTCGCTAAATGGTCACTTAGATTAAAAAGAACAAAACCACCAAGGAATAAAGAGTTAAAAAAATTGTCATACTAATCATGTTTTTATATATAGTTATATTTGTATATGTTCTTGAAAAATTAAATGGATTTAAAGACTTGAAGTTTGTTTAAAACAAAAGTTAGCATGTTCTTTTCAAAACTTTCAAATTAAATTTTTGAGTTAAACTTGGTTTTGTATAACTATAATGAAAGGATTTTCTTAAGAAAATTACATTGGAGTTATGATAAAAGCGTTTTTGAGTATTAACCAACTTCAATTGGAATGTTTGAAGATATCAAATGAATTAATTATTTTACTTCTTTAATTTGGCAATTTGAATTTTGTGGGTATATTCACTACAAACCCTCGAGACTACAACTTCGTCCACTAGGGTAACCTAGGGGTTTAAAGGCTTGTTGTATGTGCTAAATACAACCGATTCTCTGAAAGTGAGTTAGGTTTTCTTTTTATTTTCTTTGCTAGAGGACTAGCAAAAGTTTAGGTGTGGGGGTATTTGATTATCACATTTTAATTACATTTTATACCCTCATTACCTATGTTATATGAATACGATATTACTAATAATCATTTTATCTTATTTTGCGTTAATAAAGAAATAATGAATAAAAGCCCAAATGACTCAAATTCTCGAATTTCTACCAATATTTGAAGCCCAAATCGAAGACAAACCAAGGCCCAAGATACCAAATTGATCCAAGAGAAATTCGTGAAGAAAAATCAAGAAAGACAAATTAGGTTGGGAACCATGGTTGATAACCGGTTGGCCAGCGGGTAATATACGTCGGCCAACCGTCGGTTTCCAACAATTCGAATTAATGGTGGATTTCTCTCCTTTTGCTAGGTTTGATCCAATGGTTCACATCAACTCCGTTGGGCTATAAATAGAAATTGAAGAGTGTTTGAGTGTGAAATATTTTGTAAAACTCCATTTGGAGAGGAGGTCACTCTTAATTGAAGACCTTCCAAAATTGTAACTTTGTTACACAATAAATGAAATGTTTCACCTTCAATTTCCTTTCTCTTCTTCTAATCCAAGGACCAAAGGAGGATTAGATTAAGATCAGGAGTTGTTGGTTTCTATTTTATTTCTTTTTCATTTTCTTCTTTATTTTCTTGTTTGTAGAATAGATTTACTTTCATGCAATTTACTTTCTTGCAATTTACTCATGCAATTTAATTCCTTGCAATTTACTTTCATGCAATGTATTTAATTTTGTATTTACTTTCTAGAATAGATTTTTCTTTTCTTTAATTCACCTTGAGGCTAGAACCCTCTAGGGAATTACCCTTTTCTAAGTGTGGAGCTATTAGTGGGATCCTAGAGATTGTTTGAAACTAGCTAACAAATCCAACTCATTTTCATGAGATTGAGATAAGCTAAGTGGATCTACTCTAGATTCCTCATATCTTTAATTAATCCTCCATACTTTACCTTCTTTATTTTCCACTTATCCTTGCTTTTCATTTGTTTGTTATTTTCCTTTATTCTCCTCTCTTGATTTCATTGATTTTACTTCTCTCTCAATCTCATTTTCCCTCCATGTGCATATAATCTCAAACCTAGTTTTGTTATTATGTGCATATACAAACCCCATTCTCAACTTCATTTTCTCCTCTTTTGCACATAATCCACAATCCACTCTCTTTTATCTCTCCACATCCACTTTCACCATTTCCTTACT
Source organism: Asparagus setaceus (assembly GCA_012295165.1). Taxonomy (NCBI): domain Eukaryota; kingdom Viridiplantae; phylum Streptophyta; class Magnoliopsida; order Asparagales; family Asparagaceae; genus Asparagus; species Asparagus setaceus. The sequence continues at coordinate 37,078,170 of CM022709.1, forward strand.
TTCATTTTATTTTAATAAACTCCTAATTGTCAGCATAATTTGAGAACAAAACTTGAGCAAACTCTTCCTACTTCCCGTTCCTCGTGGGATCGATAATCTTATACTATAACTTGATCAAGGTTGTATACTTGCAACTAAGGAGGTAATCATTTATTTCCCACCACTTCTTTGGTCTTTGGGGTTGGAGTTGGAACGTCGGTTCATAACGGCTGTCTTGGCACTGCTCTTTCCCTTTGCCACGTGGGACAAAGTTAAACGGAGCTTCATTTGTCCGGTGGCCTCTTTCCGCCTTTTTCCTCTTGAGGAATCTTTCGGCTTGCTCTCGAACCTTCAAATCCTTCCACGTTATAGGCGGTGCTGTCCCCATTGCCTCTAGCGTCCTATCGACAAGTTGTTATGGCAGTGGGAGGATAAACTCTATGTTATTGGATCCCGAGCGTTTATTGCCTTGTTAGAATCGTTTGACAAAGATATCTACAGTTTCTCAGTCCTACGCTTCGTCGAGCAACATCCCGATCGATACTTCGGTATCGTCGTCCGAGAAAAATTGGTGAAACTAGATTCCATGTCGTCCCGGTATGAATGCTCCCCGGCTTGAGGCGGGGTACCAATCAAAGCAGACCGACCGAAGGGTGCCAACGAATGACCGAACCATCGGGGCTCGTTGCGGATATTACTCAGAGTGCGACTTGAAATAAATCAAGTCTTTAGCGTGGGGAACCCCCTCGTCAAGCGGTGTGAAGTTTATTAAGTTAAACTTAGGCGGTGCGAAATGATTCCCACTCCCTGGTATAGGCAAGGAATACTGTCTTCTTCACTTCTTGGTATCGATGAGTTGATTTTGCTCTCGAGGTCTTTGATCTTCTCGCTCTCATGAGCAGCCATATCTACATTATGCCCAGCGTTGCGTGGTTCAGGAGGGTTATCATCCTCTTGTGCTTCCTCCTGGTCTGAATCGCTGTCATCTTGGTCGACGTCGATGCGCTGACTCGATTCACCTTGATGTTTTGTCAAGGCTTGGATCCATTGGTCATGCATTTCTCTCATCGCTGCATGGCCAACTCCATTTCCAACTTGAAGTTTTCCGTTGTTTATTCAAGCGCTTCGTCTAGCATCTTAGCCACTTGATGCTGTCGCGATCATAAGCGTTTCTTAGGGCTCCCTTCGCTAGATACCGTGATCGAGGCGATTTGAGCCGATATCCGACGCATCATCCTCCGGGTATCCCTTGAAGTTTGTCATTATCCGGACCGTCGGATAGTCCGGACCGCAAGCGAGTTAACCGATGCGATCCGCTAGGAATAAGCCGCGATGCGGTTCCTGCGGATATTGGTGACCTCGGCAATTCATTGGCTCGAGTGCCGACCTGGCGAATCGCCTGACCTAGACTCGGCGTTTCCGTGGTGAGTCTCTGGAAGACACCCTTTACGGAACTTCTTGATGGCAATTACTCAGAAAGCAGTCTTGATGAGCTTGGAGCACAAGCATGACCGCGTCAATTTAGGGAATCCCGAGATTTTCGTACCCTTTGCGGTAGTACAGCTTCGTCGGTGTGTGCGGAGCAATGCCGTGTGTTGGCGCGATCTCTGGGTATAGTCGTCATCGGTGAGGCGTCTTCTTCGAGGCCCATGGAAAGTAACTTCGCCTTGACTTCCGCTTGTGGTGAAGTTTGGGGACTCTCGGACCGATCTTTAATCCGGTTGGTGGGGTTGCGGGAATCTCGGTCCTTTCAGGCGGGTGCGGTATCGTGAGTGACCCGTGATCCCGAGGACCAAGCGATCCTTGATAGTTGGTTTGGTGGTGGCGGAGTTGGCTTCACCACCGGTTCAGGTGCGCACTTTGACCTTGGCAGCCGTCGGTCTTGGGCTTTGTGTTGAACTTGGCGCTATAGCCTTCGGCTTAAGTCTTAGAAACGGGCGTGGAGCAAGCGGGTTGGGGCACCGTTAGACTTGGGCCTCAAACACGGTGATACGTTGGTGGCTTCTTTACCACCTCCTTCTTCAATTCAGGCTGCTGGCTGTTGCGCAAAGTGCTGCCGGATCAGCTCTGGGGTGTGGAGCGGTTCCGTTTGACGGACCCACTCCGTCGGTTGGGCTTGATAGACGTCGATCACTGAAATTGAAAGCTGCTGCGTGAAATCTGGATCTTAGATCCGGGTGCGACCCCATCCACAGATTGCATGGCCTTGGCATGTTTAGCGCGCCATGCTTTGTCATCGCCTTTGGCGGGCTCGCTTGGAAGTCACGGTAGCATCATCGGCGTTCATCTCGGGCACCATCACGGGCCGGTAGAAGGGATTTCGCTACCTGCTGGCCGAGGGTTGGACTTCAGCGTCACGGGGCTCATCGAAGGCCATCGGGTTCCGCCGCAGAGTCCTTCTTGGAAGCGGCGGGGAGAGGCGGATTCACGGAGGGCGAGGAAGATACTCCTCGTGCTTCGAGAACCGAACTGGGATAGGGATCGCGATTGCGTACGGCGACCTCGATCTGGCGGTGTCCCCTTGTAATTAGCCCGGCTTGTTACGGTAAAAGTCGGTTTGATTGTCATTGATTTGAGCTGTTACAAACCCGATCGCTGGAAACAAATTCAAAGAAAATATAAGCCTTTTATAAGGCTTACAATGAAAATCAAAAGATTACAACTTTTCTGGATGAACAAACACGAGGATCTACGTTATATCGGGATCCCAAGCTTGCGTGAATTCTTTGTCTTGGGACTTGAATCGTCCAGTGGACCACCGCGCAATTGAGATCGTGGAAACGGGTTGGAACTTCTGAGATGTGAAGGGGCTCGTTTCACGAAGGAAGCGGGCGCCTAAGGATCACACTCACGAAGGAGAGGATGCGCCGGGGGATCACCTCCGCGAAGGAGGTCGCGGAGGCGGAGTGAATCTACTAGGAGAAATCACAGCGCTATCCACGAGATTAAGGCGAAGCTTAATCTAGAGGGTATCATGATTCGACCAATTGATTACCTTGCGCTTGTAGAATCGGCGTCGGCGGGTTTGTGCTTTCGCCGGTGCTTTCGGGCGTCGCGTCGGCGGCTCATAGATCTTGCAAGGCTGGGGTCGAAGGAAAATCCCAAAATCCCAAAAATCGCCCTCAAGTCGGAAATAAGCCGGAGAAAATCGCACCAAAGTCAAACTCTCCAAAGTCCAGCCGCTTCAAAATCCCGCCTCCAAAATCCAGCCCCTTAAATCAAGAAGACCCCCTCCTATTTATACAAATCGGGGGGGTTTGTGCCGGCCACGAAGGTGGCTCGGAGCTGATGGCCGAGTGCCTCGGCGGGTTAGCGAGTGGCTCGGCCAAAGTGGCCGAGTGCCTCGGCTAACTTCAGCAGGAGTGCCTCGGCTAAGTTAGTAGGTGCCTCGGCCGAATTGCCGAGTGCCTCGGCACGAGTTCAAGCGAATCTGAGGTTGAGGTTAGCTAAAGGCCGAGGCTCACTAATGAAGCGAAAGTTCGACTAAATGAACCGAGTTATCGCAGGAACCGAGGTTCGTAAATGAACTGAACCGCCAAAATGAACAAAACCTTCCTCGTTGCCAGGAGCTCATGAAATTATAGAAACGGGTTAAATCAAAAGAACAAAGGTTAATCGCCAGTCAGCAAAGAACCGGGAATTAGCCAGAAGGTTAAATCAAAACAAAAGGGTCGCCAAAGCGGGGGTCGTCAAAAACAAAGGTTCTAAAAAGCGGGGTCCCATGAAAAACGAGGATCCTCCGCAAAGGTCCTAAAACAAGTTCTCGAACGAGGTTAATGCATGGCGAGTTCGTCAAAACCGAGATCGCCAAAAGGCAAAGGTTCGCCAAGAGTTCATAAAAAACCGGGATTCGCCAAACCGCTTGAGAAAGACCGAGGTTCGCCGAGAAAAGGCAGGTTAAGCAAAGGCGAGAGCCATGAAGTGAACAAGGCTTCGTAAATCGCGAGTCCGAAGATCTGGCGTTCGCGAAGCGAGTTCGTCGAGCGAGTTATGCCAATGAGTTATGAAAACGGGAGTTCGCCAAAACATGGTCTGCGGATTATCGTAAGGTCCCGCCAACCAAGTTGGCGAGAGTCGCGGTTTCGTTGTTTCCGTCGTTTTCTCGGTCTTAGGGCTCGAGGCCCTGCCTATTCGACTTTTGGCCTTCTCGGACTTAGGTTCGACGTATTTGGTTTGGGACTAACTCTTGGTTCGTTCCGGTTCAACGGATCTGAAATCCGTCGTCGTTCAAGTCCGGTTTAAGCGGTGCTTGTGGCTTATTTATTGGTTTGCCGGTTCGGCGTTTTAGCGATTCGGCGTCATTATCATTCGATGGGTTGTCATTCGCCCGACTCCCGTCGAGTTGGTTCGGGGATCTTGTAAGTATTTTTCAGCGCCTCTGATCCACGATTTTATGGTTGGCTTCATTCTTGGACAAGCTCGGTGGGCTCGTATGGCCGAACTACGTTCTTAGCCGATGGGGTGAGGAACTACATGGCCGTGGCTTATATCACGACCATCAGGTGCCACCATGTATGGGAGTGCCGTCGGTCAATCATTTCTTTGCATTGTCGAGCTTTGACCCGGTTGAATACTTTGACCAAGCATGGGGAGTTAGGTTTAGCTCTCCATGAGATGCATCAGTCTCGGCTTACCCATGGGGAAGATGTTATACCAGGAGTTTTTTCCCTCAAATCGTGAGTTGAGTCAGCTGAAAGATCGCATTCCCGATCGCTTTCTGATACCTTATGGGATCTTACTTGCCACTATCATATTGCTTTGTCGATGACCGAAGCATTAGCCAAGAAGACCAAGCCACAATTGAGCTCCGGCGTCAAGAACTTATTTGTTCGTGCACTGAAAGCAATTCTGGCGAGGCGATTTGAGAATTGCCACCGTTCACTCCTTCAGAGGTTAACGAGCTAATTAAGAAATCCAACGCTCATTCTTATACCATCGGTAGCACCGAGGATGGTTTCCTTGCAGGGACCAAATTCGAGACATTCCTGTGGCATGCAGTGACGCCAATTGAGCCGACGACTCTCTTGAATTTACTCACCTCGCGGATCCGTTGAAGAAGCGCGGGTACCGTGATCACCGTGAGGCACTACCATTAGAGGTGCTTTATCCCGCAATCCGCCTTTGCTCACAAGAAAGAACTTTCTTCCGCTGATGGTGGCTAATATTCATCGTGGGCTTCGGACTGATAGTAACCGCCACACTGTGGAAGGGTGAGCCAACGATTCGTGATTCTTGCTAAGGTGGAGCTCCGTGACACTTTACCCGATGGCCTCGGTTCGTCCTTCACCGCCGATATAATGTCCTCGCCGAGTATCAGAGATCAATCCATCCCCTTATTACAATCATTAGAGAATTGCAAATGGAAGGGCAAGGATTCCTTAACTAAGAAAATAACCGCAGTCCACAAGGGTAAGGTTTTCCAGATGTTTCGCGATTCCCACAAGACGGCGAAGTCTTTGATTGACGAGAAAACGAGGGCTTAGCCGACCTCTCTTGATGTTGGTGCCTAATTGGTCGGGTGAACATTAGGCCGGGTTACCTAACATTCGAGTGAGAGACGAGTGCTTTATAGAGCCATTATCTTCCTTGTCGATTTGCCTTGATTTGGTTATGACCAACTTAATGTTGAAATCGAGTCGACGATTTGGACTTCGGCGGATTAGTGGGCGGCGTCAAGCACAGCTATGGAGTGTGGCGGGGTGCAGGGTGTTAGAGTTCGCCTTAGAGTTGAATGTCAGTGGTGACATTCTTGTATCTTCCAAGTGGTTGTTGGCAGCTAATGACCATTTCGTGAAGCCTATTGCGAGGGTTAGTGGCGAAGCTTTGATACTCGAGATGATTGGGCGGCTTCGGTCCTGAGGAGAGCGATGCAAGACTTCGTCAAGCAAGCGAGGAGGAAGAGGAGACCTTCAAATCTTGGCGAGTCCTCGGGAGGGATTATCGCGGATGACAACGATCATGAGGAGGACTTTGGGATAGGTTTGTCGGCACTTCCTCTTTCTTTTTCCCTCTCCTCTTCTAGAACTATTGGTTTACGACGCAATTCGCGGCTTACGTATGACCCGATGAGGAGGAAGGACTTCGTGCTTCTCACCAGCGAATCCTCGACCTGAAACTCAAGCTGCTAAGCGGAAGAAGTTAGTCCACAAGACACATGTAGATCCGCGAGCTTTTGAGATGGACTTAACCGGTGATGACTTTGTTGGTGAGGGAGGTGATGCTTAGACCCCACGTAGTCTCTTCGATCATTTAATTCCTTGAACTCGGGACTTACATTTCTCCATCTTTTGTGCAGGAAAATGCGAGACCAACTTCGATTTTCCTCATCACGATTTTGCCTCTTTCGAAGGACCCAGTTTCACACAGCAGGTGTACGAGTCTATGGCAGAGGAGCCTGCCGTTTCTGCTAAGATCAATGAGACCACTAATGTAGAATCTGATTCAGTAAATCCAGGTACATCTATCATTGGTAATACTTTATTTAGATGGCGGGAGTTGAACGACTCGGAATCAGTGCCGCCCCTAATTGTCTCTATGCTTCTCGCTCTTTTAGAAAAATTACAGGAAGCAAACGTGGACAATGGGATTAGAGAGACTGACTCCCCTATAGGAGGTAAGCCATCTTTGCCTATTGCAGGTTATTTGATTCTGCTTCCTTCACTCATCTTCTCTCCTGTCAGATTTTTCGATAGAAGATTTTGATGAAGACGGCGTACTCGCGGACACCCCCATAATCGACTTGATATATGATTCTCCCCGAGCTGTTCATCTTCTTGATGATATCTTGCACGAGCCAGGATCCGCAGAATCTTGAGGTTCATTCCTCTACAGGTATAGGCTCCCTCTCCCGTTAATTGTGGGACTAGCCATTTTTGACTAATACGACTGCAATTTCCTAATCTTGAGGAATTTTGTTGTTGGCGGGGAATTCTGCTAAGGCTCCTTTTGACCCTCATTACGATCTTTGCTCGGCAGACATGCCGTGAGACCAACCACAATGGTTGAGTGCGTCAGCCAGCGGTTCCCTTCACAGTGAGCGATAACTCATGAAGCCATGGCGATGGAATCATGTATGGGTCATTCGGTGAGACATTTATGCGATCTTTAACCCGGACTTTGAAATATTCATCCTTTCATTTTCTTCTGGGCTCCAATCTTTGGAACAAATAATTGGCAAGCTGCTTGAGACTCACTTGCAATTTCCTTTTGGCAAGGTTGAGTTTGGCGAGCTATATAGTAATGACAAGTTAGATCCCACAAAATCTTGTGGCGATCGGGTGTGTTTCTTCAGCACTCAATTCGATTGGAAGGAAATACTCGTCTGACATCTTCCCCATGGGTAAATCGGAAGTCGTACATCTCATGTAGAGCCATTGACTTCGCAGTGTTTGGTGAAAAATGTATTTGAATCGGATTGTAGAGCTCAAATAAAGCGAAAGAAAGAAATGGTTAGCTGATCGGAAGGCCATACATGGTGTACGAATCATTGAATCTGAGCATAGCGCGAAGTTCTCCATCCACCGGTTGAGGCGTAATTGGTCAAGCGACCCCACCAATGTTTACGATGAGTGAACCCGGTAGTAAAATCTATGACTAGAGGCGGCATCTCTGCTAGCGTAGCGGCGATTCTTAAGTCGGCGAGAACAAAGAGCTCATCGCGAGGCGGTGTGTCCAGCCCACAACCCGAGGTGA